>CM034156.1:473801477-474401477 GCA_019776745.2 Taxus chinensis | reverse complement strand
TTGGCTTCCCAGGGATGTTCTTAATTTTTTTATAATTACTGATTTTAAAAAATGAATCTTTTTAGACATGGTTGATGTATTTTAGTATATTTGGCTTACAAAGATATTCTTAGTTTTTATATTTCTGATTTTTAAAAATGAATCTTTCCTTTTTAAAATGCTTTTAATTTTTGTAACATGTGTACTGGATTTACTCTTGTCATGTAATGGGAAGCGTAAAATAAAATTATACTAATTTTCATCATTAAAAGACTTGTCTATATTCGGCCTTCACAATGAATTTAAGATTAGCCCTTGAAATTTGATCGCTGGTGAGGATAGATATTTGATTGATATTTAAAAATAAAATAAAATTATTATCTAGTACATACTCATAATAAGGAAATCAATATAGATGGAGACACAACAAATAAGGGAAAAGAGCTAAAATAAAGTACCATTAATTATTTGAATTAAAGTTAGCACATATCACTTTTAAACGTAAAAATTAAATTAAAGCTAGCCAATAAAGTAAATCACATTAATAAATTAACTTATGAAATGTTGACATATAGGGAGTTCATAAAAGATGATTTTATTCCCAAGTAATGCATGGCTTTAAATTCCTTTATATTCAAAAATACTTATTTTAAATCCCTTAAAATTATATTCTCCACATAATTTAAATGCCTAAGTATTAGAAAAATAAAATAAAAAATCTATTAAAGAATTTAAATATATATATATGAATGATTGTAAGGTGGCTGTGGCAACCCCTTAGATTATAGAAAGAAAAACTTGAGGCATAGGCATTCGCCCATCAATTGCCATCAATGCTCTGCACTAATTGCCGAGCTAATTCTAAATTGCATTTTTAACCTTCACATGGACGTCAGGTTTCATCTGTACTTTGCAGTTTCCAGTATGTGGGCACTGTCATATACTTATTAAACAGTGCATAAATGCGGCAGATTTGCAGTATAGTAAAGGCAAATACATTTTAAGACTTATGAAATCCACTGCAGAATGTAAAAGAACCATTATTTCTGAGTTAGAGGAGTTGAGAGATACAGTTTTGGAGCACGAAGTTGGCAGTTATTTCATAAGTTCTCTCTGTGGAATGAACGGCGTCCCAGAAAACGAACTTGGACGCATCTGAACAAGTTACCGGAGTTACTAAATTGCAGGTTGGACCAATCTCTACTAATCCTGTGCCGCAGCATCCCCTGCTGGACGTCTCAAATCCTGCAAAACAATAACTACACATCAGAAATTTAATTTAATTTTTTGAAAAAATGAATTGGATGCCTAATAAGTTATTGAAATTCGTACCATATTTGGAGGGATTTTTCACAATGTCCAAAAAACTGTAATAGATGTCTACATAAACCAGTTTACTGCCGGGAAGACGAGCATTCAAGTTGTGGAGGATTGACCTCAGTTTTGTATTGTAAGAAATGGCAACTTGGTTCAGTTCTTCAATACATCCTTTTAGTTTTGATTGCCCGAATAGTGTTTTCTCCAGTGGCACGCATCCCATTGGAGGGATTCCATACACACCCAATTTGCGGACACCAAGCTTGTACAGATCCTGCTTACAGAAATCTCATAAGTAAACTATAAACTAGATTATGGAGTATTGAAAATTATTGTATTCTACCTCGATGAAAGTGGTACATATCTGTAGCAGAAAGTCCTGGTACTGTGCAACGCTAAACTGTGTTTTTCTTATGGGAAGGAAGAAATAATTCTCTGAAAAATCGTTGGTGCCTGCAACTGACAGGAATATGGATTCCCCAATTATATTGGATGCTCTTTCCTCTCCCACCAGATTTGTCAGCAGGGCCTTATACTGTTTAAATAATTCCACTTGCTTCCACATTGGTATCACACTCTGTCCAAATAAGCAACATAAAAGATAAACAACCCAATCATAAAACAACCCAATTACAGCTCATAAAAACCAAATCAATTCAAGAGGACTTTGATTTTCAGATAAATATTATTTTTTGATTGATGGTAAAAAGGGGTTAAGGGACCCTACCCTTACATTGCCAAAAGAATCCCTAGGGTCAAAGACATACATCAACAACAACCCAACGAAACCCAATATCACATAGAAAAAATTGAGAATAAAGACTACAAATACCAAAAAAACAGCAGAGCCAAGAGTAAACAACAGCAAACTAACGGCCACCGAATTAACAGCAAGAACAAGTAGAAACCAACAGCAAAAGATGGTGCAACAGCTAAACAACCATGGTTGCCAGTTTTCTCCTCCAGATCTTTGAGTAAAGTTGCCCATTCCTTAGCAAGGTTAGCAACAGTGACACTGGCCGATCAAAGTCCATCTCCTTTTCTTCTCTAATCCTTTTCTTGGAAGGCTCCCCAACCCCACCATGTTTCTGAATCTTAACAAGTTGATCCATCACATGCAGGTGTTTGATGGTGGACTTAACCGTGAATTATGGTTCAATGTAAACATCACATATGTTTACAAGATTGATTGATCAACCAATCAATGATAAAGAGCGTATAAATTGATTGGCCCATCAACGTTAAGGCAAAATAAAAAAGAGAAAATCACTTACAACGACCTCTGCGGTGAGATTGTCGAATCCAGATCCAGCAGAAGCAAAGCTGACCCCTGTAAGGAAGTCTTGTGTGTTGAAATGAGGATCTAAAAATGGCGGCAGCGTCTCCTTCAGTCCCAGCGCTGCAGCTGCATAGCATCGACCGAAAAAAGATAGAATAACAGAAAAAATTCTTGCGGTAAATCTAGAAATATTATTACACATACCAATGAAATCCGGTGAGAGTTTGCCATTAGAAAAGCGTCCTGTGGGTATGTTACCCACAAAATCTTGGCCATATGGAGGAGTGTCAGCCTTAATAAGGGTGGGTATGAAGTTATTGTTGCCAGGATCCACAATGGAGTCCCCGAATGTGAACAGAGCGGGCACTTTAGCTTTAACATGATTAGTTCCTACAATGGCTTCGCCTGCAGTTGCACAGACAATCATACACAGCATAAAGGATCTGTACAAATAGCCACTTGAATGCCACATGTTTTCTGTGTTGCGGTCTGCGACTTGATCTGGATCACAATTTCACTTTAGAAGGCCATGGGTTTCGCTAGTCACGATTCAGAAGTTTGGTGGAAATATTTAGTGTTTTAACAAAGATCGCTGTCTTATGTTTACTAACATGAGTTAAAATCTGAGTTGGTTTGTTTGGTCTCTGTCATTGTTTTAGGTGGTCGAGTACATCTTTTTCGTACTTAGTTCATCTACTACACTTTAGAAGTGGTAAATACTGGTTATGATTTAAATGTTAACGTTATAAATGATCTGCATACCAGCAAGATTAACTTTTCCATTTTAAATGGTCCGGGCTGTGAGTCCACTCTTCAACTCCCAATTTATCTATGAAGATGGCGAGTGGTCCTCCTGTACAATCCAACTTTAAAGGAACTCAATTTGATACTTCAACTATTGCTTGCAAAGAGAATTTCTCCCCCAGTTGCTGCCATGGAAGTTCACAACTCATTGCAGTAACCTAACAGTACTATTTTCGTTTTTGATATCAAGATTCAACACCGATCAAAGTAGGTGCATAATCTTACTTTTCTTTAATGTGCTTGGTTTTAAAATTGATGCTGTTTAGTTGCCTACTCGATTTCATTTGTGGGAAAGTGGGTTTTACCATGATATGCATTGCACCTACTATACACCTACTATGTTAGAGGTTTGTACGGCAATATTCATGAATTGATAAAGATAGGACAAGAGTGGCTTTTGCAATGGAGCTATAAAAAATTAATTCAATAATTGAAATAGGTCTTAATCACATGATATTATATAGTTGTTATAGTACTTTTTTTAACGGTTGTTTTGGTATTTTTTATTAGTTGTTTAATTTCTTTATAATAATATTATAAAGTAACTAATCAATATGTATTTAAGAGTCACAATTATTAAATAGTTAAGGTACAACCGTTTATATTTATATATGACTGTTCTACTATAGTTTTAATGCATTTTCAATTTATTATTTTAAAGTAATTGAGAATGTGACTTTCCATTCAACTAAAAATGTAGAGAAAACATATATTTTAAAAACGCGTGCCAAGTCAATTGTATGATAAATTCCTAGTGTTGATGTGCCACCATCTACCTGTCATGTAGATGCTAAGATGGGGTGGTCTACTAGTGCAATACCTCAAGTAACTGGTGAACAATTCCTATAACTTCTATGACACTCTTCTCCTATTATTATTGTGTAGTTTTGGAATTGTTATCTAGGTCAAATTCAATTCAATAATATTGTTCAACTTCAAGGCTCCAAAAACATTTGACTATTTTTTAATAGTTTATATTGATATTTATGAATGATCTACAATAAATATGCAATTCAGTAGATAATGTTACACTTATTATAGTTTTTTTTTATAGAAGTGATATTGAAATTGACGAAATAAAAATTATGTTACACTTATTATAGTTTTTTTTAATAGAAGTGATATTGAAATTGACGAAATAAAAATTGTAAGTGTAGACAACTAAATTTGGTCTTTGACACTTCAACACCTTAATGTAGAAACCTAAATTTGGTCTTTAATACTTCAACGTACTTTGAGATGCTTTAAAAATGCACATATATTTAACATGTGAGCACACTTTCCCTCCATTAGTCTATTCATCCATTGTCTTAGCCACCTCTATTTGCAAGTGATATCTTTTCACTATCAACTTAATCTATTAAAAACACCTTAAAAATCTTATATATACATTCTCCATGCCTTTAGTCCATGTTTTGCACTCCCATGACACTATAAGTGAACTCGAATAGTGTCGTTTATCACAAGAGTCACATTTTGTTGTCAATGACTGGTGATCCCATAATTTTGGGTGCCAAATGGTAGTGTGAAACACTCATTTTAAAAACTTTCTAATTATAGTGGAGACCTTGTTGTCATGTGAAAAAAACCCAATTTTAACTTTCCAATTCTGATGACTTATATTGATCTTTCCCAAAACTCAACATTTGGCTACAAACACTTGTTGTAAAAATGTGGGTTTTCAAGTTTTTTCTTAAGTCTCATCCTTCCTCGACCATGTTGCTTCTCGAATCTCTTAAGGAACTAAGGAACAAGTTCTTTTATTCCATTTTGGAAGCAAAGGGTCAATTGGGTCAAGGACCTTGTTATAAAAATTTACTATTTTAAAGCAATTTAAAATGTCATTGTCCATTCAATTAAAAATGTAGAGAAAAATTATGTATTAGAAACATGTGTTAAGTCAATTATAGGATAAATTCCAAGTGTTGATGTGCCACCATCTAGGTGTCATGTAGATGCTAGATAGGGTGGTCTACTAGTGCAATACCTCATGTAACTAGAGAACAATTCATATAACTTCTATAACACTCTTCTCCTATTTTTATTGTGTAGTTTTGGAATTGTATATAGTTCAACTTCAAGGCTCTAAAAACATTTGACTATTTTAAAAAAACTTTATAGTGATCTCTATGAATGATCTTAAATAAGTATGCAATTTACTAGATAACGTCACACTTATTATAGATCTTTTTTTATAGAAGTGATGTTGAAATTGACAAAAATAAAAATTGTAAGTGTAGACAACTAAATTTGGTTTTTGACACTTGGCAAAATTAATTTTGGCACTCTTTGGCACAATTAACACACGCACACGTGTGCACACACACATATATATGTATCATACTTTTTCCAAACATTGTTCCCATCCAACTATATATCATTTGTTCTCATCATCTAGATATTGTTGTCAACATACTCTTATTTCAATAGTTCCCTAGAGCGGTTAATGACTAGTGTTTGAATGTTGGAAATTTTATTAGGTTGACCTAGGCATGTTTTGTGGGTCAACTATGACAAGAAATCAATGAAGAGTCATATATTTATGACTAAGCTAAGATAATTATCACCTCTTGATCACCTACGACATTCTTACACAACTTAATGTAGAAACCTAAATTTGGTCTTTAATACTTTCACACACTTTGAGACACTAAAATAATTCACATGTATTTAACACGTGCACACACTTTCCCTCCATTAGTATACTCATCCATTATCTTAGCCACCTCTATCCGCGAGTGATATCTTTTCAATATCAACTTAATTTATTAAAACACCTTAAGAATCTTATGTATACATTCGTCATGCCTTGAGTCCATGTTTTGCACTCCCATGACACTATAAGTGAACTCGAATAGTGTCGGTTATCAAAAAAGTCACTTTTTGTCGACAGTGACTGGTGATCCCATAATTTTGGGTGCAAAATGGTAGTGCGAAACACCCATTTTAAAAACTTTCCAATTATGTTGGAGACCTTGTTGTCATGTAAAAAACACCCAATTTCAACTTTCCAATTCTGATGACTTACATTGATCTTTCCCAAAACTCAACATTTGGCTACAAACACTTGTTGTAAAAAAGTGGTTTTTCAAGTTTTTTTAAGTCTCATCCTTCCTCGACCCTGTTGCTTCTCGAATCTCTTGAGGAACTAAGGAACAAGTTCTTTTATTCCATTTCAGAAGCAAAGGGTCAATTGGGTCAAGAACCTTGTTATAAAAATTTACTATTTTAAAGCAATTCAAAATGTGAATGTCCATTCAATTAAAAATGTAGAGAAAAATTATGTATTAGAAACATGTGCTAAGTCAATTAAAGGATAAATTCCAAGTGTTGATTTGCCACCATATAGGTGTCATGTAGATGCTAGATAGGGTGGTCTACTAGTGCAATACCTCTCGTAATTAGAGGACAATTCATATAACTTCTATAACACTCTTCTCCTATTGTTATTGTGTAGTTTTGGAATTATATGTAGGTCAAATTCAATTCAAAAAGTGTTAATGAAATTCAAGGCTCCAAAAACAATTCGAAAAATGTTAATGGATTGTATATTTATCTCTATGAATGGATCTAAATTAATTCAAGCAATATCCTAGATAACGTCACACTTAAATCATAGATTTTGGTATAGATAGTGATATCGAGAAGTAATCATAAGATAATATTATTCTAAGTGTATAGGTAGATGTAAATTTTATTTTTGACACTTAATGAGAAAATAACTTAATCCTTAATATTTTAGTTGAGTGCACTTTTAAGTAACACATGGATTTTAACGCATCACACATATGATTTGAAATTAAAAATATTAGTGCAACAAATATGATGCCATGAGTCCAACTAAAATGGATGATTGGAAATAAACGTCTAGATAAAGAATTATTCTACACACTGTTAAGTAGAACATTATCCTAAAAAAGGAAATGACTAGAAATTTGAATATTAAAAACTTGTTAGTAGTGATGATCAATACTCGCTTATATATATCGTGAAAGGTCAATTATGACAATTTATTTTTTCAATCGAAGAGTAATATATTTATGACTAAACTAAGATAATCTATCACCTCTATGATCAGGGCCAAAGGCATTAACCTATACAACTTTCAAATGTAGAAACCTAAATGTTGAGCCTTTCAATACTTTGATCACACTGTTCAGACACCTAACCTAACCTGCACCTGTACTTAACACATTGAGAATACACTTTCCCTCCATGTATTCGAACTCATACGCATTATCAGAGAAAGCTGGTATCTGAACAGAGAAAATAATTACAAGGGGGGCGAACTTGACGTATAGTGCTTAAAAAGCATGCCACAAATAATGTGGTATATACATGATACAAGCCTTGTTGTAAATGAATTGCATTCCCATGACAACTATAAGTGAACTCAAGTGGTATTTGTAAGCAAAAGAGAGCCGTTTGCAGTGGCTTTCTTTTGGCAACGACCTGGTTAACCCACAACGTTAGCTGTACATAAATGGTAGTGTGAAACACCAATCTAAAAAACTCTACAAATTACGTTGGAGACCTTGTTGTCATGTACAAAATACCTAATTCTCAGACTTGTCCATTTTGTAATGACAGAAAGGTCATCCGTAGGTGTACCAAGACTCCACATTTGGCTCACCATCAGCATCTTGCCAGGCATTGTCCTCATTTTTAAGAATTTTTCCTAAGTTCTGATCATTGTCACAGCACATCAAAATTGCTTCTCGACATAGTCCTGAGGACCTAGGGAGTTCCACATGTGATTTTATCCCATTTTGGTAGCAAAAGAGTCAATATGGGTCAAGGACCTTCTGAACGACACCCTGAACATGTTCCCATTTGCCTCAAACTCAATCCATTCTTTCATTGGCAATTTTATTGCTAAGGAAGTGTTCAGCAACATTTATTCAATGTTGGTGATAATTTCCCACTCAGCTCCGATGTAGGCTTGTCCAGAAGACCATTAAATTTTTTTCCTTGTATGTAGCCTCATCGATGGGCAGTTATTTGTTTCATGATTTGGTTCTTAGCTTTTCTCTTTCCCTGTTACATTACTTAAACCTTGTGGACCACATCCTGATAGCATTGTCTCATCCTCGTAGATGCTCTCATATTGGTTCTGGCCAAGACTCAATCGGGTCCTGGATCTCTTTCACTGTGTTTTCCCTTTGTCCCTCATAAGGCCAAGAGAACTTGTACGATACATGGTGCCATCTCGTGGTGCACTGTATGCTCAATTGCATAAAACTCAGAGGAGCAGTTTCCCACCAAATTGTTCTAACTCACTTCAGGTTGCTGATATAAAGGCATGGATCAGATGACACATTGCCACCCTTGTCTTTCTCATGTGTTTGAACTACAAGATGGACAGAATTCTGAGCAGCCACATACCAAGTGCATCTGCAAAGTAGTATTCCCCCCAAAAATATTTTTTCTCAATGCAAACCATCTATCTTTCATGCCTAGGAACTAAAAATGTAAAACTATTTTTTCCCATACCTCACGTTTCTGATCTTGTAAACAATTTTGACAACCAATTCTTGCATCATGTTCTCAGTATTACCTAAATGCATTCAGTACTATAATCTTGTAGAGTATTTCAAAAAAGATAGATATTGGCAATTCCTATTCAATGGGTGAAATTGAAAAAACAATTTTCACCCTTCTAGACATTGATAGAAAGCTGGAAAATAACCAGATCACCCTCCAAAGTAACTTCATAGCAACATAATTGACTGACAGTGAATGAAGTATGAGATAAATGATAGGACACAGTTAAAAGAGTGCTATTATGAGAAAATGTAATCCATTTTTTTCATTGGTAAATCTGGGACATCGCCGAACTAGCAATGCCAACTGTGTAGACTTTAATGGGGGCTCCAATCCCCAGCCATGAAGCACACACTTTTTGAGCTATAGCTTATTTGAGTCCCATCATCACAGATTACATCTTGGCCTAGTGGTTCCCAGGTGGGATTTGAAGCCACTAGGTCTATCACCTTAGTAATTGCTCCACCTGTACCATGCAGTCACACCTGCTGGGCTTCTGGATGTATTACATGTGTTAATTACGGAGACTCAAATGCAATGCCCAAATTTTGACAGATACATGCACACATTGTCTCATGCTGGATTCTTGTTTCACACCACCCAGTGTTTCCAATTTTCAGAAGCCCTTGCTCTTTGGGGATTCTTGATCCCCCCACGTGGGTTGGGGACTTTACAGCATTGGGTTTATTTTCGGTGCATTTGTCTTGGTTAAAGGTACAAATAATAGGTCCCTATAGATTACCAAAAGAGCTTGTTAAAGCATGTTTTCAAGAAGAATTTTCTGATATTATTTTTCTCTTAAATAAAGTTATGGGTGAGCCTACCAAAAATAAATTTTAAAACTGGATGGATATGTTAATTATCATGATATGTGATGGAACTCAATACATAAACTAGAGCCAAGTTATACGTGATAATATCCACGAGGATTTGATGAATCAAGAAATAACACATGAGGTATACATGAATTCATATGTGGTGTACTCAATTGTGTACATCAGGATTCATACTGGTCTGTCATAAGAGGATCAATCTCAGTTTACTGGAGGGTATATGAACTTTTTCCACATCTCACTCGCGGGGGCAGTAAACTACATTTCAGGAGAGAAAATGACATGTTGAAAATATTTATTGTCAAAAAAATGGAGGGTAACATTTCTTGTTAGAATATTAAAATAAGCTACATAGCAAATTAAGAAGTATGACAATAGTTTCATCCAATTTTCAAGCTTCAGTTATCTACAAGTTGGTGGATTTGAAGGTATAATTCCTTATAAACTACCAAGGTGTTTACACTCTAGTTAGATTTTAGAATGTTTTACAACTAAAGAGGTTGTAAGGATTAATAACATGTGGATTATTATGATCTAATCAACTTCCAACATCAATTATACATGTCCGGAATTATGCATTCAAAATTGAAATTATTTAAACAATTAATAAAAGATACATATTTTTCTCAAAACATGAGAGGAGAGAAAAACTTATGTGTTCGCGATGGTTTAGGAATGATTTGGATGTGCATGGAAGTGGAACAAAAAATCTACTACTGTGGATTCTATATTGGAGATTCTGAAAATGGAAACTGAGAAGGTGTATGACTGTACATATTCGGTGTGATCTAGGAAGGAGATGTATAATTTAGAACATGAATGTATGATTTTATACCATGTGACAGTCCAAGTATGTAACTTCTAGTATGACTCGCTTACTTGGAAATTATGTTATTCGTATGTCACTCTTACTCGCACATCTTTGGAATGACCTGTGATAAACCGTAACAAAGTAGAAACCTTAGCAACATGTAGAACCCTTAATCAAAACATTAGAAAATTAAATGAGAAAAACATGTGTGTGAATTCGAGGCTGGAGCACCCTTGGCAATTAGATTCTCAGTTGTTGAGCCAATCAAAGTGCTACATTATATATCCTCATTACAAAAATCAAGCCTCGTGTAGTTATCTTAGGTTCTTGTGCAAGTGTGTATAGATAACCAACTCCCTAGGGGTGCCCTCATGTATCTTTGATACCAAGATAGTACACTAACTACATAGTATACAATTTATCTAACATGTTGATAATGATATGTGGTATGCCTAAGCTACCTGACCTAACCATTTATTGATTGAAACCCTTGTATAATGCTTAGAATAACTTTACTTTTGTTAAGACATAGATCTATGGTATTTTTATGCTTGTAAATGGATGAAGATAGAATCTTTGACTTGGTTGAGTGCTTTATATGAGAATATAAGACTTATTTATAAGGTGCATAGCTACAAGTTGGTTGTAACCGGCTGTAACTACATCAATTGTTTTGTAATTATTTCATTTATAATAAATAGACGGACACACAATCTCAAATGTGTGCAATCTGCCTTCTCTTCATTTCTTCCTTGTATATGTCTTCTAACAGTGGTATCAAAGTGAGACCAAGTGAGGAAAGAGAATGGGTAGAAAATCCGCCACATTAGGGCACAAAATCTGAAGCATAAGGAGAAAAATGAACACATTTTCGTTTATGATTTTCGACAGAGATCTATATCATCTCGAAGTGGAGGACATAGTCATAGATATAAGTCATATTATTCAAAGAAGAATACAATCGATTTAAAGAAGAACATAGTCGTGGAGGGCAATCATGTTTTTGTACAAGAAAAAATCATTTTCATGAAAGAAAAAAACCTATTGTCACGAACAGTAAATGAAATCAAGGGCACGCTTGTGTTCATGAAGGTAGAAAATGTAATCGTGAGTACCAGACTGCAAACATAGTCATAGGAGTCACCAATCTAGAGCACAAAGTAAGTCATGGGATGACCCATTTTTCAGGAAAATAACACTATTTTTGGGCACGAAATAAGACGCAAATAGAGTCACAATTCAAAGTCACGAAAGACGATTACAATCATGAATTGCGAGGGCATAACGTACAGTCATAGTGAAACTCTGTCTGGTAAAAAATCTAAAGACAATACCTGCATTAGGGCACGGAACTATGTAACTAGTATTTTATTTTATTTTTATTATCCATTTCCAAAATACGTAGTTGTATTTATTCTATTTTATTAAAATGGAAATGCCCATAGAAAAATATTTTGGTCTAAATTTTCATACATGGAGAGTGAAAATACAAATTCAACTTATGAATAAAAATTTGTGGGGCATTGTAAACGGGAAAGAGACAACACCTACCAATGCTTCAAAATTGTTAGAATGACAAAGAAGAGATAGAGATTGAAAGCTATTATTGGCCTTGCTCTCTCTGACTCTAAACTTCATCATGTAGACCTAGAAAAATCATCGAAGGAAAATTGGGATACTCTAAATAAATTATTTGGAGCAAAAGTAGTCAATGCCAAAATTTTCCTAAAACTTCAGCTATATAGGTTCAAAATAAATGAAGGATTCTCTATGTCAGGTCACATCAATAATCTGAGGTCCCTAATTAGAAAACTAGTAGAATTCAAAGCTATGATGAGGATGCCAAAGCTACAATTAAGGATGAGGATGCCAAAGCTATCATATTAAATAGTTTGTCTTCAAAATACAACAATGTAGTTTTTACCCTCAATCAAATTCAATCTCAATCTTTGGATGATATGATAACATCTCTTTTAGCTGAGGAAAAATGAACTACAGAGGATGCAGAAGGTCATTCCTCGCAAGAAAGTGCATTCTATTTTAGAACTAGAAAATATCGTAGAATATCAGATAAAGATAAGTCAGAGATTGAATGTCATTATTGTAAGAAAAGAGGTCACACAACATGGGATTGTCATTTTCGAGCCAATGATGTGCTCAAGGGTAAATTCATATTAAATACAACCAATATAGCCTTGGTTGAAGATGCACCAGATGTAGAAGGTAGTAAGGAAAATGACGAATATGCAATATGAATTTTCTCTAAACTTTGAAGGCAAGAAAGGATACAAGGTAGATGAAACTCGGTATGGATGGTTGCTCAGATACTTTGGGAGATTGTGGATCTTCATAATTATACCCTCACTAGGGTCACAAGAAAAATTTATGGAGCTTGTGGATGGCTCAGTATGGATTGTTGTCCAATAATTTGTGAGATTTGTGATTCGGGAGTTCAAGGAGGTGGAATCCAAGAACTTGGGAATTCAGCTCGGGAGATACACCTTTACGAAGGTCACGAAGCAACTTGATGAATCCCTACCTAGTCATAGTATTGCTTTCAAAGTGAAAGCCTTTGATTATGTAAATCTATTTTGTTAGAATGTTTATTTTATTCTTTATGTAGAATAAGTCTTAAGAGGGGGTATGAGAATATAAGACTTATTTATAAGGTTCATAACTACAAGTTGGTTATAACCAGTTGTAACTACATCAACCATTTTGTAACTATTTCATTTATAATAAATAGATGGACACACAGTCTCAAATGTGTGCAACCTGGCTTCTCTTCATTTCTTCCTTGTATAGGTCTTCTAACACTTTATAATTGTATTAAGGGAAACTATAGATGATGTGAATATGATTGAGGAAGATTTAGGAAAACTTTTAGGGATTTTGGAATGATTTTTGTGATAACATATTTTGAGAATGTCATGTGAATTATAAGGTGATATGAATATCTTATATATCAGTTTGTAGGTGAGATATTATAATAAGGTAAACCATAAAAATATGAAAAATCAAAATAATGATTTGAAATTGAAACTAGAGTTAGTGATTATGAAAGGGTGGAACCATACATATCATCCAAAACCAAATGTTATATATCGACCCTTTCATACAAGTTTGGAGTAGAAAGAAACAATGGGATTGGAAGTTGATTCATGAATATCATATGTTTTATGTTGTTTTGATGAAATAATAGTCCCAAAATTAACAATAGAGAATAGTGTAAAGATTAGCAAGTTGTAGAATGCCTGGAGAGAAGAGGAGATATGATTTTTCAAATGTGACAATTTGTCTTAGTAAGGATACAAGGTCAAACTTGGCATTCAATAAGGAAAAGTTACTAAATTTTAAGGGATTTTTGCTAGTTGTGGTTGCTAAAATGATCTACGTGTGCACAACAGAATGCAGGGCATTTATTTTCTAAGAAAAAGCTCTAAATATTTTTGGTCTTAAATGACATGCCAAGGCCACATGAGCTTCTTTTTTATTTGATTATCTTTTTTTGTGTAGTCTTTGTGGTCGTGGGCTATGTCGATTATACAAGATAACTTTTGAGACTCTAAAATATATCACAAATATGCGAATCAAACTTGCACCAGTTGTGTGGCATGTTGACTTGATGTAAAATAAAATATATTAAAAAATGGGAGCTTTGGTCAGGAATAATGCCACATGTTGTAGTTACAATGGATCGTTTAGATCCGTATACAAAGTGTGGAAGAATAGACAAGGCACATATATTGTTTAACAAAACACCTTAAAGAATTGTGATCTCATGGGCAGAAATGATTGTAAACTAGGCATAAAATGGTTTGTTTTTATTGAAAAGGATTTAATATTACAGTTGCAACACCTTTTTTATATGGATCCAAAAACAAAGTTACAAAAACAAACATTTATGTGTGAATGGTTGATCTTCTTGTTGTGCTTTTTGACTTGAGGACACCCTAAAATTTAATATTAAGATGTTAGTTAAACTTGTGGTGGTTGTGTGAAAGTGTCTCCTTGGTACCTGTAGATCACAAAAGACATTTTTGTTTAGAACTAAATGTAAAGCTAAGGGTAAATGTTATAATGTGGTCATTGATAGTGGAAGCATTGAGAATATTGTTTCATTTGAGATGGTAGAGATGTTAGGACTGAAAACTACAATCCACCCTAACCCATATTAGATATCTTAGATGCAAAAAGGACATCATATCTTGGTTAGGGAACAATGTCATGTAGAATTTCAGATTTGAAGTTATACGAATAAGGTGTTATGTGATTTGGTACCTATGGATGTTTGTCATGTGTTATTGGGAAGACCATGGAAATATGATAGACACACAATGCATGATGGAAAGAAAAACACCTATATTATTGTAGCATATGGACAAAGTCATACACTTTTACCCATCAAAGGTAAGGAAGAACCAAAAATAGGGCTATTCATGATGATGACAACTAAGAAATTTTTGGTAGATACTAAAGAAGCATGTGAAAATATACTAGGTATGGATGTTAAGCCTCATAAGACTTATTTGAGAAATGATTTTGATGGTAACAAACATTAGGTGTGTGGTGATATTGAGATGGTCTTAAGACAAGAGGAAGTTGAACAAGATGAAGATGATGAAGTGAGACAAGAAAGAGATGATAGAAAGAGAGAGGAAGCACATGATAAGGTGGTTATAGACCAACATGAAGGTCTAGTAAATGATACATTGGTTGTTGAAGTTGAGAGAGGCACATGTAGAATGAAAAGGTTGTGTGAAGAATCTATGAATGGAGGATAAGAAAAACATGTCAAGGAGAAGAGAGATGAGGCATACAAGCCTCTTATTTTTTATTCTAACATTGTTTTGAGATTTAGTTTTACATGTATAATTAAGTTGAATGGAAATGATATCCATTTGATAAAAGACATGAAGAAGAAAGAATGGAAAGGACAAAGTGAACCTAATTTGCAAGAACAAGTGGACAAGGAAGATGAAAAGAAATAAGGTTTTGCAAATCTCAAAGAAGATGGAGACCAAGATGGGATCTTAGGATCACTAAAATTGAGACAAGCTAAGAAAGAGATAGAGCATGAAGGATAAAATAAGAAATCAGACCTTACAAGGGAAACAAACAATCAAGAAAGTTAAATAATAATGTATAAAGAAGCTAACAAAATGTAAGGACAAGATGAAAGAAAGAAAGAGTTGAATGAAGAGATCAAGTCATATAGTATAGATCAATTTTCTCAGTTTGATTCCTCTCTTAGTAATGATTACATGATATTTATACCTGAAGAAGAGAAGGAGCAGCTAAAGCAAGGTGGTCCTTTCAAAGCAAAGTTCATGTTTTCAACATGCAAGGAAGAGGTGACTCACAGGGAGAAAAAGGAAAAGAAGAAAGATAGTTTTATAATCATGATGGATAAAGATGCATCATATATGAACCTAAATCATATTTACAAACTCATATTTAAGGTGAAAGATACTATATGCAATTCTAGAAGCAACATTCTGATCAAGAAATTGAGCATTTCAAAAGAGAATTAGTTGATAGAAGACCAAGGACAACTGAGAAGGCTGAAGTAAGGATGGTATATAGTCAAGGGACGTTTTCAAAGGGTCTTCTTCAATTGGAAACAAAGAAAGAAGAAAAATAACGAGGAGATTTAGCACAAGTTTGGGAGAGCTTCTCTTTTCCCCTTGGGAGTATGATGCACGAGCATCACTCCTAGTCTGTATATACGGTGATCACATCAAATTTTGGATTTCCTAGTATATTGATAGGTGTTATAGGTCATTACGATTCATTTAAATTGGTGAGAGTGTGTTAAGTCCTTCAAAAATTCAAATTACGCAATTTCCCTCCAAAATGCAACTTTGAATCTTGAGGGCAGATTTGGCTTGTTCTAGCATTTAGGTGTATTTCTTGGAGCATTTAATATGTTGTAATGTTGTGAATGACCCTATTAAGGACTTGGAAGTCATAATTTTGGTTTAGAAGGCAATACTTGGGTTTAGCCTTTGAAAGGCTTTTCAAATCAATGTAATCTAGACAAAATACATGTAATTGAAGTGTCATGAGGGGAAAGATTCAATTAGAGAGGAATTTGAAAGCATATTTAATCTTCATTTTAACTGAATGGAACCATCATTCAAATGTTATTTTATAGAGAAAGGAGCTCCAAGGAAATTTAAGAAAGAAACTTATGTATACACATTCTTGTGATAGTTTTGATGATTTTTGTGCATTCTTGTTTGTAAATTCAGTGAGAAGACCTGAATAGAGGGCATATTTTATCTTACAATACCCTATTATAGCCAAGTCATGCAAATTATTGGTAATGAGTTTGGAGATGAGTTGGAGGTATAAGGATTTTCATGTTGAGAAAAAATAATCTATTCATTAAAAACACTATTTTAGAAAGCTATACAATCAAGGAAGATCCTTGTTTTGGTTAAAAGAACCCAGGAACTGTGTAACCCTTATTTTGAGAAGCAGGGTAGAAGTATTTTGAGATATTCACATGAGAAGAAATGGTAAGAGTCCCCATTGTTAAAGTTTGAATCTTAAGAGTTTTATTTCATACCTAAAGAAAAATTCTTAGGTCGTGAAATAGGTTTTGTAACATCCTCATTTTATAACTTAGAACAAGTGAATTTTTTTTTTTTTTTTGATAATTGCATTCTGGTTCTAAATACATAATTTAGAACTCACAAATCAAATAACCATTCTTATAACAGACAACCATATGCAGATGTAATGACTCGGAGTACCTCCGATCTATTCATTCCATGACTCGGTAATCTACTGATCTATTCATGAGTAATAAGAGTTGGTGTTTTTATTTAACACTTTACTCTTGCGCTTCTCTTGCCTACTCTAGGATTCAGAATGCTCTGTCCAAGGAACCTAACTGAATAATTGTTACCATTATTCATCAGCATCTCATCCCTTAGACTAGGTGAATTAGGACAACGCAATCAACAACTTGCGATACTTTGGCCAAAGATTTGAAACACATTGTTTATGTCTCATATTCCTTAACGACATACTCGTTAATCTGGAATATGCCCTTCACCCCATTCTTATGTTATATAGAATGTCTTATACCGACTACTATCAGTCCTTCCTTTCACAACTTAATCACTGGGAGACATATTAACAAGGTGATAATGTTATAGGGATGGCCACGAGTATTAGGGATACGATGACATACTGGTTTAACCCTGCAGTTAGACCAGAGTGTCAAGATACCCCGAACCTCCTAGGCAGCCTTATAACCTGATCACATTCCTAATCGGTCCTTGAGTAACTCGTTCGAACAAAGTGTAGATCTTAGCGATCAAGGCAAAGGGTGTTGTCATAAGTTCCTTGCATTGTTGTAACTTCGAGAAGATCCTAATCTTCTCGGAGGTATAACCCTGCAGTTGACTTGTGTCGTAAACCTTTAATCCACCTCGAAAAGATCTACTTTATAATATGCGTTACGCACTTTGAGTTTTAAATTACTTAAAGAGTTTTCCCCCAGGGTTAGTCTTTCCTGATCCTTGGATTCTTCATCTTAAGATGACCTTCCTCAATAAAACCCATTGCATGGTGGAGATATTAAGGCTAAGGTCTCATCAAGGAGTTATTAGAATACACATGATTCTAAAACAATAGAATTGGACAATATCTCATAACCTACATATGAGATTGCCATCTGAACCCTATTAGATTTATTTCAGTTCCCTTAACTGAATTTATATCATACTTAATAGTATAAAGATATAAATGATCAAGAATCCAATTTAATGTTGCCCTGTCATACTCAGGACTAGGGATTAGTAATTTACCTCAACTTGATTAGTGTTCTGCTTAGGTTCATTTTAACCCTATCTTTTAAAAAAGACAATGATTTAAACTTTAATTTAGCTTTCGATAGAACAAATGAGAACTACAAAACACTCATAAGAATTCTATCACATTTTCTTAAAGCTTTTATTGACAATCACAAAAGCATCCAAATTACACAAAGATAACATTGCCACTCTGGTATATAAACCGAAGAAGGTCAACTATCAGAATAAGAATACAACACATAAGTATCAAATACTTATTTCAATTCCTTTCAGAACTATACAATTACATTTTATGCAAGCAACATACTTGATGCAATGCTTAATGGAAAAGAAACATCTTTCCACTTTTTGTACATTTAGATAATCAAGTTGTAATTCATTATAAATCAAATTAAACAATCTGACCATCCTGTCAGATCTGCATTGATTTTACCACTTACGGTAACCATCTGCAAAAATAGTCAACATGAGTCAGTTGGATGAACTGAGCATGATAAGCACTAAATTTTAAAACAATTGCAATCCGTCAATTGTTTTCAATTAAACACCCTGTTTAAATGAGATCAATTATCCAAACAAGTAAACATAATCAGACTATGCCTTTGTAATAAAAAAATGACTACAAACGTGTAACTCTATCATCATTAAAAAATAGTCCTAAACACTTCTCAAATATTTCGTCAAATATTAAGAATCAAAGAACGAAAGTATCCAAACAATTATCTTGAATCCAAGATCCGCAACATTGAACAAATCGTTACTTTCATCAGAATAAGGAATATCATAGCAAATCAATAAGATACAAAAACAATTCCAACTGTTAAAAAGATATTGGCATGCATTGATATAATTAAAGAGAAAGAAACAAATCATTCTCCTTTCCCTTCACACAAGTTCAATACTGTACCGTCTCCACATATGGAAAGAAATCATTCAGTATGTATATGAACAAGTCCGACAAACCACAAGAAGAATCACTGTCTTAATAAAAATTGAACAAAGTAAAAACTCCTGTACAGTGGCAATCACGTCAATAGTGAAGTCTATCAACCAAATAGACTCTACAAGAAACGTTAAACAACATGATAATCACCACATTGCCTGTCAACGTGCAGTCGACGACTTAAGTTCAGTCTAGCTTAAGACAGGATAGCTATGCAAGCAAAGACTAACACGCTAACAATCACACACATAAACCTATAGCCCAAGCTTGTCCCTTCTAAACACAGTAACGTTTTTCGACCCAAGGTCGAAATCAAAAACTTTTATTATATCATGGCCAATCAACAACTTCATCACTTTAAGCAATTTGATGTTTCCATAAGACCATGCAGAGATTATCTTACAAATACCGTAACATACACATCCTCATCCAACTAGGAAAATCAGAAAGGAAACATATTGTCCCGAATTTACATCTGTACGCAATCGTACTCAGACATATAGCATTCACGATTCATTTATACAGAGCCACGTTACTTGATATAAATCATTACTCAGGGAATCCCACAATGTCAAAACAACAGTATACCAAGTCAAGTTTTAATTGAGGCAAAAGAAAATACAGGTTAACTTCCACGAATTCAACTAAACCAGAACAACAGTGGAAAAACAAATTATTGCAAATGATTCCATCTGGGAAAATCAATGGTGTACATATAAAAATCAGGCAAAAGCAATTTTAATTATTGATTTCAAAACAAGAAACCCGACTGAACCTTTTCCAATTCTTCGCACAAGATTGCACAGAATGTAAATGTAAAAATACACCTAAAGAATCTATACCACAAAATCCTTGCAACACAAATGTATTCCTTTAAGTAATAGAGGTCTTAGTACATGTTATTCCCTCAAGTCACTGGCTCATCAATCACCAATATTTAGTTATATTTAACTTGAGCAAAGGTCCAAGTATAAATAAATCATTCAATCGACTCCACAGAGTCATTATGATTACAAAAAAAATATGAATATATACTTATTGCATACTGCTAATGGGTTGAAACCTAGAACCACAAAGCAAGGAATACACAATTTCCAAAAAGGGTCACAACGAAATACAGAAACATAATAAGTTATTCATTTAAAATAACTTAAATACCAAAGCGAAGCCCTACTAGGTTCTGTATCCTTCACCAATGATAACCACCACAAACTTGTAAAGGAAGTCCAATAGTACCTCTTCCGACAAGAATCAACAACAAGCCTCATCAACAAGTTACAATCAACAAGTTTCTGTAAACAAACTTCTATCAACAATTTTCTACCAACAAGTTTCTACTGTATCCTGAACCCAGCAAGAGAAGCATGCACGGGTTCTCATGGAGCAAGAAGATACCCTTCAAGCACATGTTTCACAACTTACGCCAGAATGTAAAGCACAATAAAATAGTGAACCGTTCGAAGTACAACACACACCCATTAAGGGTTAAGTTTGAAAAACGAACAGCATAAAGATACAGTACCAAATCACACAAGACAACCATAGAAAATCATCTATTCCATAAATCATTTGAACAGAGTTGTTCTAATGAAATCACTTGAAAGAAAACAATATTTTTAAAGGTTAGGGCCTAACATGCCTGGATTTTTACTCAAAATTCCGAAGTAGACCACTAGAAGAGCTCAGACTTCCTTTTCCTTTTCCAAGTTAGAGCGACCAACAAAATTTTGCTATCTCCATGACATATATATTCCCCTTCCTAGAGAAAAGAGATAGATACCCTCATACTCAACATGCAACTCCAAGAAGACTTGTACGAAGAACCAGTGAACAGGCAGAAGGAAAACTGAAATTCGCGATAAGCCATTCAAACCAACAACTTCCCAGTTTGCATGCCTTCACGCGAGTTCCGAGCTCGACTACCGAGCACATTGAATGCATTTACACCAAATTTCCCACTTAAACTCCACTGCTACCGACCGCCAAAATTGGCGACAGTCAAATAAAATTTCTAGTCCATTTTCAGTTTTGGCGACCTGCCACGTCGGCACAATTAGCCGTTTCTAAAACCTCCGCCAAAACCTGTCCTTCACACTTATCCTTTGCATTAAATAACATAGAAAAATCCACCCATGGTTTGCACCCCTCCATAGGTCCCTTTACATTCTTGCTCATTAGTTAGGTTAGTAACTTAGGTTAGAATTTAGGATAATTCTCATTCTAACTTCAAAGAACATAGATACTAACTTAGGACATTAGCACATAGCCTAGGTCTAGGTTAGATTAACACTAATCTAACCCCTAGGTTAGGTTTAGTCTTAGATTACTAATCAATAATAATTCCAGTTAGGTCTACATCTCGTACACTCAGAAAAAGACCTACATCATACATTCTTGAACAGGGTTAGCTCCTGTTCTGCCTTAGGCTGCAGAATCGTATGCAACTGAATTATTACCTGGTCCACGATCGAGACCTTCCAGATATACTTCGATATCGGGAACCAATTCATTTCACATGATCAACCTGAGTCATACTCCAGACTAGCTTATTCAATGCTTCTAGACCTTGCAACCTGTTCAAGGTCTGTAATTTTAATTCATCACGAACAAACTTAAAGCAATACTTGGATCAATTCCACTGATCCAAGGCTAGATCTTATAGGTGAATAACTCTATAATTCATTCCGAGATCAGATTAAACTCAGATGCAAAATGAAATAAATAAAAGAGTCTAATCATATTCTGACTCAGTCAAAGATCTGCAAAGAAAATACAGTACATATCAAGCATGATTTCTTAATCGAGGAGCACATTCTTTTACAAGAAATCACATATCAACACTTGTATGCTCAGGAGGAAGTAACAACAGTTTGGGGTGTTACAGGTTTTATGGGTTTTTATAACATTATATGTTTCCTCGGGTTCACAACTAAACCCTCCCTAGGGTTTTTGTGGAGGATAATTATTTGAGGGAGTTAAGAACTAACTTAATATTTTAAAACTTTAATATAGTTGTGAGAGGTCTTTAATTTTTTTCAAGTGAATAGAATTGGTGAAAACTTCTAAGCTATGTGATAAAGGTGACAATCTTAATAGTTTCATGTAGGTGCCTATTTGTGGTATAAAAACAAGAATGTTGAGAGTTTCAGAAGACCTTTGGTGAAGGATGAAGCTTTAACTCCTATTGCAGGTTGTATGCTTCCATAAAAAAATATGTATTAATAGTCTAAAAGGGTGAAGGACTCTATATATTGGATTTGTCTCTTATAGTTAGATTCTAGGAAGACTGTTACATCACATAATCTGCTAGAAAGAAGGAAAGGAAGCTAGATTGAGGTATGAAAGTTGAATCAAGGATTGGAACTTTGAGATTATAATCTTGGAACCATCATTTAAAATATTTTTACGGTTATAAGGCTTAATTCATCTTATATTTTTCATGATTCATGACAATCTTGATCATAAGCCTTAACACAGTCTACTAGACCTAATTTGAGGTATGTTATAGGGAGTTTGGGTGAAATTTTGTAAAGTATGTCATAGTGAGACTTGGTACACAAGAAGTCAAGCCAAATGGGTGCCTGGAATATGGCTTATTTTATTGATTGAGTTATTTGACCAAAATGTATAGCTTGAAAAGAGGTTAGGCAGGGTTGGTAGAGAGTGGAGAAGCTAGAGGAGAGAAGTGAAGGGAAGAAGGAATTAAACAAGGAGTTTAGAAGAAAAAATTTACCCACACCTTATAAGGATAAAATGGTATTAGAAAGTGATTTTTGTTGGTTTTAGGTATCTACAAATATCTCTAGCCTTGAATTTACTAGGAGTAAGTTACTTAAGAGGCCAAGAAACACAATTTTGCTAAAGGTAAGTCATTTGAGTTTCTTCATTGATTTGACTCCATTTAATGGTTGGTTTAACACTGAAGGACATGCAGAAATAAGGTATAAGCATTGGTTAGGTGCATTAATTCCAAAATCAAGAATTTGTATGTTTAAGGGTGTTTGGGAACTTGAGAAGGAAGCTAGTTTTAAGGGTTTAAGGGACTAAACTGAGAAAAGTGGCCATTTTAAGCTTGGAATAAGAATGTTATTGATTTAGGCTCTGATCACAACAAGAACATGATGCAAGGAGAGGAAATTGGGTGTCAGAAGTGATAGAGTATGACCTTTACATCAACCTTCTAAATTGGTGTGGCAATCACTTGTGTGAACTCCTTACTCGAGAAGAATAGGAATATTGTTCCAACTATTATACATTATTGGTTAAAGACCTCCCTCTCGTGATCTTCGTAAGCACCACCAACCCCTGGTATACCGACATAACATATTTCTTAACCTACGGGGATTTCCCTCTATGCCTAGATTACAAAAAAAGACATACTCTCCGTCTCAGAGCAGAGAGATGTGTCATTTGGGAGAACACACTATACAAGAAGGGATTGGATAATACATTCTTAAGGTGCTTTGAAGAGTAATAATTTTTTTTAAAATCATATCATGACTAAGCATGTGGGATCCATTTCTCGACAATGATTACAACTCATAAGATCATGAGAGGTGGCTATTATTGGCCTACCCTCTTCTAAGATACATATAAATGGGTTGGAAAATGTGATCAATGTCAATAGTTTGTGGGAAGACCAAGACTTGTTTTTTCCCCCTCAGGCCTATGATTATCGAAGAACCTTTGTGTAAACATCTAAAATATTGACATGATCAATTACAATTAATCTGTCCTGCAACATCATCTAAATCCATATAATAATTAATCACAAGATTAATTATTATTAATTTCAGCATTAATCCCTTTATTCTAATATTTCATCATTTATCTAAATATTCCATTTTATCATCCCTTTTATCACATTTACCCTTTCATCATTTATCATTTATCCCATTATCCATTATTTTATCCATTTTATTCTATATAATAATTAATCACAAGATTAATTATTATCATCCCCTTTTCTAATCTCATTTTATCATTTTAGGAATTTCATATTCCTACACCCACCTACCAACCTACTCTACACATCCCTACACCTAGCCTTTCCATGTAGCCTCATCCCTAATCATCATTAATCA
Organism: Taxus chinensis; assembly: GCA_019776745.2. Lineage (NCBI taxonomy): Eukaryota > Viridiplantae > Streptophyta > Pinopsida > Cupressales > Taxaceae > Taxus > Taxus chinensis. Next base: position 474,377,054 of record CM034156.1, on the reverse strand, counting down.
AACTAATCTAATCCTAATCTCATCACATCCTTGCACCTCTAAATCTAGAAGCCTCTTTAACCTTCTCCTTCCATTCAATATTTAATTCAATGGAATCTTCTTCCCTCCATAGAATTTGAATTCAAATTCTAGAATCCTTCAACTCTAGAATCCTCCAATCCTCTCATCAATTCTCCACCCTTGATCCAAATCCAAGATGGTGTTATCCTAGCCATTGAAGTCTCTACTCCTCAGCTATAAACTTAGCTCCCATCCTACATGAGATCCACATCAACAATCCACAACAAAACTTTGTTATTTTGTTCATCAATCATCCATTTTATCTTCAATCAATCCATTATTCATCCATAATCAATCATCATCCTTCATCAATCATCAAGGAAAAACAAAAGGGAGGTGATGCTTGTGTGTCTCCATCAAAATATCAAGCAAAAATCAATCATCCAACATTAAGATCACATCGAACCAATCAAAGGAGGAGTTGTGCAATCTATCAGGTAAGTGCATGTATTATATTCTCCTTCCTTTCCATATTCCTCTATCTGAGGTATTTTCTAGGAAGATTAGAGTAGGAAATCAATTTAGTTGTTTTCTTGCATTCATCTCACTAATATTTTTAACATTTACATTTTGGCACCCACCGTAGGACTTACCGCCCAAAAATTTGATTGTTTTTACTAACATTACCCTTTAGAAACAAGTTATGAAATTTTGAGAAAGTTTCATTAAGATTTGACCTAATTTTTTTGAATTTTCATGACATGGTTTTGTATCAGTGTGTACACCATGCAGTAGCGCGTATGTAACACAAAACAACATGTATGCTCTGAAACATCTATTTTGTACACATTTTTAACCTCTGTGCATGCAAGAACATACTACAATGCATTTGCTAAACTCGTGGCGTGTTTGATCATAGTTCAATGCTTTTGTTGCCCGTGTTAGCGCGTTTGCAATTTTTGTAGCCTATTTTTCTGAATCAGTACGTATGTCCATATATTTACGCATTCGTTGATAGTTTGGAGTTTTTGTTTCTCTATTGGTGTTTTTGTGTTAGATGGATTTTCTTGTGTAGGATTGACGTGTATGCATTAACTTTAGCACATACGTTTGCATTTAAAAACGTTCGATATAATAATAACGCTTTTGTCATTCTGACTGTGTTGTGCAGGATCGACATGTTTGCTACAATTTTAGCGCTTTTGCTCTGAAATAGTGTGTTTGATCTGTAGTAGGGCGTTTGATCTTATAACCTTGTTTGCATAATCATTGACCAACTAATCACATTTTTTTACTTTTTAGTAGTGTTTTACAGGTCCTAACATTCTATTTTTACAGAAATATTGCATAAACAAGGGGAAATCTATCACATTTAATGTTCAAACAATATTTTAATAACATTTTTGGTTTCAGGGTATTGATTAAATCAAAACTAGTAACCTCTTTCTTACAGCCCGAGCAATCCAAGAACATCAGGGTTTAAAAATAAAGTACTAATCATTTATTTACAGGTCCCCTTGTCGAAGGCCCCCATCATATAAATTTTAATTTTCATTATTTTGTGTGTTATCGTTTTGTAAATTCATGTGTTTTATTACTTTAAATCCCAAAAGAGACGTCTTGTATGCTCTCCTCTCGTGTCCTAGGATGATATTGAGGATAAAAATCAATTAGTCTTCTCTCCCTTTTTCTTTTTTTATGGGGTAATTATACGGATGAAAATTTACATGCAACCTTCAACCACACTTGACCCATCGAGGTCGTGCCGGAGCAGCCAATGTTGAAATGTCTGTGGCTAACTATAGGGGGATCAGTGACTAAGATCTGGTAGTGTGATTTCATAGTAGCTGAGTTAGTAAAGGGGAGCAGGGTTCATTTTAAGACACCCCTATAAAATTGAAGGTGGAAAATACCTGGCGAATATCCCCGTAACCAGTGTCGGTGAAAGGTGAATTTGACAGTATTCAAAAATAAAATTTTTGCCTGGTTTTTCATGGCTCCATCAGTGACGCGCGACAAGACTAGTTCGTAATGACGCGCATCACTGGCGCGACACTAGTCTGTAATGACGCGCGACATTGGTGCGACACCAGTTTGTAATGACGCGTGACATTGGCGCGACACTAGTTCGTATTGTCACGCTAAATTATCACCTGATGTCGCGCGTCAGTGTCTGTTAATGATGCGCAACACTGCCTCCTATTGTCACGCGTCATTGGCCCCTGATGACGCGCGTCATTTGCTCCTACTGACGCGCGTCACTGTCTTCTATTAACACGCGTCAGCTAGGACTGTTGTCATGTGTCAGCTATGACCTTTGACGCGTGACACTGGCTTCTATTGACGCGCGACACTGTACCCTAATGACGCGTGTCACTGGAACCTGTTGATGCGCGTCAGAGGTAATAGCTAACACGTGAAAATAGGAAGAAGTGACGCGCGTCAGTAGGGGACAGTGTCACGCGTCACTAGGTGAGAGTGTAGCGCGTCAAATGTCCTAGATGACGCGTGACAAAAGTTAGAGCTGACGCGTGTCAGTAGGAACAAATGACGTGCGTCATCAGGGGCCAGTGACACCATATTTAGCTTATAAATACCCTTGTGCCGCTCATTTTCTCGTTTTCATTTTCCCGTTCTTGAATTTTTACAGGTCTAAATCGTCGTCAAAGACACAATTACAGCTACAATGTCGACTTCACATGCTTCCCAATTGCAAGTTCAGCAAGAAAATCAAGAGAATCCAACTCAATCGATTTTGAAGATCAACTACAGGAATCCCTTATGCCCTCACATCCATACGGCTTTAAAGATGTCTTCAGAATATCAAGCTTTGATGGAAGAGTGTGAATTTACAGGGCTCGTGAATATGCCCCATTTCGAAACAGATCTGGATATTTTGAATTACCTTCTGTCATGCTACAATTCAGAGGACGGTATTTTTTATGTGATTCTGAACGATGGCCAAATGTTCCAATTCACTATTGAAGCAAATGACATACATCGGTTTACGGGCCTTCCTTTCAGAAATTTACCAATTGTTACAACCAAGGCAACACTACTTGAAGAAGATAAGAAATTTCTCGAATCAACGTACGGTTTCCATGTTGATTATAAGTATAATTCCATTTAATTCATATTTTTTATTGTTTTTTATTCTGATACAATTTGTTATAAATTTATAGTAATTATCAATATTTCGCATTTGTAGCCCATGTCAATAAATCCAGGTGTGGTGTAGATACACAATCAATTGCACACCACTTTCTTGCTGCACTTATTTCATTTTTTCAAGCCAGAATTGTTTTGCAGGGTCGCCAAACAGATATACCAAATTGGGCCATCGCATATATTTGTGCCACTATCTCAAAACGACAATTCAATTGGTGCACATATCTATCCAAAAAAGTAAGAACTGACATAATAAATTCAAAACTCTCAGATAAACCTTTCATTTATTCAACAAACTATCTCCTCGGCTTCTACTATGAGGCAGTTTTAAATTTAAAAGATAAAGAAATTCCTACTTGCTCTGATGAGGCTTTGAAGAAATTCTCAATTCCATTTGAAGAACAACAGGTATAAACTATTTAGTTTGTAATTGTATTTCAATTTTCAACATTACAGTGCAGTTATTAAAAATTAAATTTAAATGTTTTACAGAGAAGATATCTTGAAGCCCTTCCCTGAAAAAAGAAATTATCGAGAGGAAGAGGCCAACAACACGCGGAGGCTTCGGGGGACTCCCAATCTGAAATGGAAGCTCACTCCTCTCCAAACCCTCAACAGTTTGAACTCGTTAAACACCAGAGAAGTAATACATTCTCATATATTATTTACAAATTCCAAAGTTGCATATTTATTTTTCAATTTAAATTTTAACCAAAAGAATTGACATTATTTAATATTGATGAATTGCAGGGACTTTGGAACCTTCTTCCCCAACTCACTCCATACATTCGCATGCATTCATATCTTCTGAACAGCCACTGATTACAACTCCTACAAGGCCACCCATAGCACCGAGAAAAACAACCCCTCGACAACAAGGTACAACTTTTCTATAGTACGTTTAATTTTGTAGTTTTGACTTTAAGAATTGTTTTAATATTTTTCATTTTTTTCTTGTACTTTTCAGCACATGTCAGTCATGATCAAACCACAGCACCAACACCCACTCAACCATTAATTTTTAAAATGCCAACCAGAGGAACAATGAAAAAGAACATTGGTAAATGCATGCCTTTTGCTCCGGCCCCTAGTGGGACACTAAACCTTGCCTCCTCGTTTCGAATTCCTACTTTATCACTTGGTGGCTTGCCCAGTGCAACGGGCATATCTGTTTTGAACAATATAAATTTAGATGAAGATTATTTGGGCATTGATAGCAATGACCCAACTGGTTTTTTCGATACCCGCGAGATGATTCAAGGCCAGCAGGTATACTTCAAATTTCAATTTTAATATGCTTTTCAATTTTGAATTACATTCTGATTTAAATTTATTTATCTAAATCTTGAGTAATTTTTTCAAAAACAGGATCAGCCCACCCAAAGGCAGAAACAAGGAGTAGTTGATCTTGGTGAAAGCCCCCATTCTTCTCCAGCAAGATCATCTGCATCAGATTCAGATAGTGAACAGTTGCCACGTTTTCCTTTGGAGAACTTAATTGGTAATGATTATCAATCCCATATCAGTGAGTTTATTATTCCTCATATCCAACAACTTATAGAATGGGAGAAAAGGGCTAAAGTTTTTATCAATGAAATTATTATTCGTTATGAAAATTATTGGCAACGGGATAGTTTATACGCTGCAGTCCAGAATCAACATGCGAAGATGGATTCCTTACCCAAGTAAGATGTGGGACTTTCACGTTTAACAACAACTATAAAGACGACATTTTAGATAAGGCACTAAACAAATTGGAAAATATTAGTGCCGAGGCCCATGCATATTTTAACAAATGGTCTAAGGACAAGGATTTGGTATCAATCGCAAATGCCGAAAGAGATAGAGCTGTTGTAAGTACTATTACATTTAAACAATCATTTTTGTTATTTTGAAAATTTGAATTTACATTAATATTTTATATTGACATTACTCTTTTTGTGCAGTTGAAATATGAAAATTTGAAGAGTCAGGCGAAGGTTTTGTAAGTTCACTTGGAAACAGTAAAGAACAGCTTATCCGCAGCAAAAAATTTGAAGCAAAATATTGTTTTGGTTAACAAACAAAACAATACGCTAAAGTGGATAATTAAAGAGCATGGTCTCGACCCTGACATATTATTCAAAGCCAAAGCAGCTTCTGATCCAAATTTGCTGTCGCATGGAGATGCAACAAATCAAGAAGAAAGAATTATAAAAAATCTAGACAGTGCTGCAGAAGATCTTATAAGTTCAGGGGTTATTTCTGGTGTTGGGGAAAGAGGTACATCCACAGTGGAAGAAGCTGTTGGGGAAGAGAGCAGACTTAAATTGTATAAAGAAAAAGAGGGTTTTGAAAATTATAAACTTTTATTATTGAGGAAACTTTATATATTGAATTTGAAAACTTATACTATTGAGTATCTACTATGGTATTTGAATTTAATAATATGGATTTATATAGTCTTTAATTTTAATTGCATTAGATGGTGATTATCATGAATTATATGTATGTTTCTTGTTTACTTGCATTGTCATGAATTGTATGTGGATGTAGATGATGAATGATGATAACTGATAATTAATGATAGATGATGATGAAAGACGATGATCAATTTAATGTGTATAATGTAAAATGTAGTGCCTAAATATCTTTGTGGGACTTTAATTATCTTGAAAATTATGTTTTTGGGAAAAAATAACAACTTAGATTTGAAGCAGATCTTTAGGATTTCTCCTTAATAGACTTATGGTGTAGGAAAATTCTATTTTAAAGAGATTCACCTCTATATAAGTGCATAATCTCTCATTAGAGAGGTTGTTTGACATCCAAAATGGTCAAGACCATTTGTCAGAAAATAACGTTTTGCTGCAAACAATCAAGACCATGGTTTAAAAGATATGGTTTTGTTATCATGGATATTGTTTTGTGTAGAGTAGATTGACAAGTTGCTCTAAATAGTCAAGGTTATGGAATCTAGATTAACCAAAGTTGGAATAACCTTGTGATTAAAAGATAGGTCAAGCTCGATATAGAACTTTGAAGTTTAATGTAAAACATATAAGGTTGAAGAATCCTATCATTTTTTAATATTTGATAAGGGTGAACAATAATTGTGGATTAGAACTGGGAGGCTATAAGTTGGAATAATTTTGAGTGTGTAAGAAAATATTGAAGGTTGTAAACTAGATCATAACAAACTATGTGTGTAGATTTTTATTAGATAAAGACTCTGTCAAGCTGATTTAAATAGTTGTGATTAGTGTAGATTTGGGTGGGTGACTATAGGATATGGAAGATAGCATTAGAATTGAGTTTGAATAACTTTGTGTTAGAGGATGATCATTATAAGTCTAAGAATAGATCTATTTCTTCATGGAGAAATCTGAAGAAGTGATGGATCTATGACAAAGCATGGAATTTTAGGAAGAGTGTCCGGACTTATATTTATAATAGTATAATGTATTGTTTAATAGTTTATCCAGCAGTTAAAAAAATATATCAAAGGATTTTCCACATATAAAAAATAAATTAAATATAATTCTAAGAAATCAAGAAATAATCATCACTGGTAAGAAATTAAACATAATTGCAAATATCATAGGGTTTAGCTTACCTCTTGCATATTAGATTGTTGTGAAATCATCAAGGGTAACGTGCTAGATCTTTGTTTTTCCTGACATTATAGATAGAGGGGTGAGTTGCCTGACATTGTCAGTCCTGAGAAGTGGCAGCAACATCTTTAAATATATAGACCAACAATATCTTTAAATAAATGATAACTAGAGCTGAAAAAATGTAAAGTAACAAAAAATAAGATGATGTTGAAGAAGATACCTATTTAAAATTGAAATCATCCCCTGTAATGTGCTAGATCTTTGTCTTAATAAAATTCAACACAAAAAATGGATTAGTAGATAGATGGGTGAGTTGCCTGACATTGTCAGTCCGGAGAAGTAACAGCTTCCTCGGACGGATGTCAACCCACATTTTTAAAAAATAAAATATTGTAACAAACAATAAGATTAAGGGGAAAAAGATTCCTCCTTAAAGTTGAAATCATCACTGCCACTGGTAATGAGCTATATCTGTGTTTCAAAAAAACCCAACACGAGAAATGGATTAGTAGATAGATGAGTGAATTGCCTGACATTTTTTGTATATAGATCTGTAACATCTTTAATCAAAACCAGAGCTGAAAAAATGAATAGCAATAAATAATAAGATTAAGGGGAAAATGATACTTGCTTAAAGTTGAAATCATCACTGCCACTGGTAATGAGCTAGATCTGTGTTTTAAAAAAATCCAACACGAGTAATGGATTAGTAGATAGATGGGTGAATTGCCTGACATTTTTAGTATATAGACCTGTAACATCTTTAGGAAAACCCATGGTTAACCAAAACATGAAATGTGTATAGGAGTGTCTTTTAGTGCTTCATGCCAAATTTAATTAGATTTTGAAATGAGTATTTAAACTTATTCAAGTTTTTATAAAACTCGATCGCTTAGAAATGCAGACTACCACCTTGTATAGGATTCACATCTTGAGATTCTCTCTTCAGGACTGTTTCTTGGAGTGGTTGAATTAAAATATGTCTCTTTTTTTTTCAAAATTTTAATGTGGTGCATATGATCATAGCTCAATAAGGTTGTTTACATATCATGTTAGTTACAAGAATGAGGTATGAAAGATACAATAAGGGTAAAGTGATCAAAATTATTGTGTAACAGAAAATTGTTTTTACTTTCTTCTAATTATTATTGTTGAGCTGATGAAATACTTGGTTGACCATTGCAAGGAGTATCAAAGTATAAAATTCCTGCTACCACCTTGTTTTGTTTTCCTTTGTTGAAGATACAATGTTGAAGTGTATGTTTGAAGACAATTTTTTTGCAGCTCCCCCATTTCTATGCCTTGAATTGATTAATCATGATCTTCTTGAAGTACAATTGATAAAATCTAGTGTCTCAAATATTGAAAAAATTTTAACAGCTCAACATAAAGTTCTTTGTGCAAGGTTGGATCATCTTAAAAAGGTAACATTGTGTAAATTTTGTCAATAGTGCCCTTATTGGTACCTCATCTCAAACTCGGTCTTAGCATATATCATGAAGTTTCTTTTTGAACTTATCAAGTACACACCAAACACTGTTGATAAATTTGAAGGCTTCATCTCAATTGGCTGCATTGCAAACATGAAGGGAATTTCCTCTAGAGAAAAAGAGGTGAAAACTTTGAATTCCATTGAAATTTGGATAAGAAATCAATTATTTGGTAGTCTCAGGCTTTCTCAATGGAACGTCAATGGTCTTGACCGACGCGCGTCAATGGAACGTCAATGTTCTTGACCGACGCGTGACACTCCCCGCTAATGACGCGCGTCACTGCAAACTAATGACGCACGTCACTGGCACCCAATTACTCACGTCATTGGCTCCTAATGACGCGTGTCACTGGCTCCTAATGACGCGCATCACTGGCACCTAATGACGCGTGTCACTGGCACCTATGACGTGCGTCACTGGCACCTAATGACACACGTCACTGGCACCTAATGACGCGCGTCACTTGATCCTAGTGACGCGCGTCACTGGATTCTATTGACACACGTCACTTTCTACTTTTGACGCGTGTCGCTCACTCCTATTGTCGCGCGTCAAGTGAAGCCATTGATGCCCAATTTAGCCTATAAATACCCTTCAACCGGTCATTTTCTCGTTTTCACCTTCCAGCTCTAGATTTTTTACAGGGCTCGATGCTTCCCAACTCCAAGTTCAGTAACAAAAATCAAGAGAATCCAATTCAATCGATTTCCAAGATCAACTATAGGAATCCCTTATGCCCTCACATCCATACTATTAATATGCCCCATTTCGAAACAGATCCGGATATTTTGAATTACTTTCTGTCATCCTACAATTCAGAGGACAACATTTTTTATGTGACTCCGAACGATGGCCGAATTTTTCAATTCAGTATCGAAGCAAATGACATCCATCGGTTTACAGGCCTTTCATTCAAAAATTTACCAATTGTTACAACCAAGGCAACACTCGTGGAAGAAAACAATTTTCTCGAATCAACGTTCGGTTTCCATGTTGATTGTTAGTATAATTCCTTTTAATTCATATTTTTTATTCTAATACAATTTGTTGTTATAAATTTATAGTAATTTTCACTGTTTCACATTTGCAGCCCATGTCAATAAATAAAAGGCGTGGTGTCTAATATGTAACATTTCTGAGTACATGTAATTTGGTGATGAGCTTTGTAACTTTGATTGACCTGATGAGTGCAGTGGAAAAGTTTAAACAAAAAAAAGATCTTAAGAAAACTGATGGAACCAAGAAGGGGAAATTAATTGATGTTCCCAAACTTGATGATGCAAATCAATCAAGGGGGAAGAATTCTGATAAATATCCTTTAATATTAACAGAGGGTGACTCAGCCAAGGCTCTTGCTGTAAGTGTTTGTGCCTTGAATCAGGGAAATGTGAATACTGAATTTGGTAGTATTGTGACATGTTTCGACATCACTTTCCAATTTAATTTTTTGTTATTTTAGTTATCTTTATTCTATCAGGTGGCAGGAATATCTATTGTTGGTCAATATTATTATGGCGTGTTTCCTCTCAGAGGTAAGCTGCTCAATGTCAGGGAAGCTACCACTCACCAACAAATGGAGAATAAAGAGATAGTAAATATAAAAAAAATCCTTGGTCTACAGGAAGATAAAATATATGACAGCATTAAATCTTTAAGATATGGCCATCTGATGTTAATGACAGACCAGGTACATGATCTTTGTATAGCGCTATTTAGTTTCCTGCTTAATTCTGACACATCCTTTCTAGTGAGATCCTTTGACTTGTCCTTTGTCTCTTAAAGGACCATGATGGATCCCACATCAAAGGATTGCTGATCAATTTCATACACCATGCCTGGCCATCACTGCTTAAAATTCCTTCATTTGTTGTGGAATTTATCACTCCTATTATCAGTGTAATTGTTACCCCTGTATATTTTGTTGAGTGTATTGAGACTCTTTATATTTGTTTTTAAGCCTCCAGATGTTATTTATCTCCATGTCTAATTTTGGCACATGTTGATGTAGGCAACTCACAAAAATGGAAATGTGTTATCTTTTTACACAATTCCTGAGTATGAAGCTTGGAGAGAATCATTGAGTGGATCGATAACTGGCTGGACCATATAGTACTACAAAGTAATGCTAGTTTGTTTTCTCTTTATATGTTTTCAAGTTTTGGTTTTGTTCACTTGCTGATTAGGTATCACTTGTTGCTTGGACCATACAGGGTTTTGGCACAAGTACTTCTAAAGAGGGCAAGGAGTATTTCATACAACTAGACAAGCACAAAAAAGATAGATTCAGCTTATAGAATGGGAGAGAAGGGCTAAGGTTCTTATCAATGAGATTATTAGTCGTTATGAAAATTATTGGCAACGGGATAGTTTGAACGCTGCAGCTGATCCAAATTTGCTGTCGCATGGAGATTTCTTGTTTTGGGGAAGGAGGTACAGCCACAGTGGAAGAAGCCGTTGGGGAAGAGTGCAGAGTAGAATTGGATAAAGAAAGAGAGGGTTTTGAAAACTAGAAACTTTTATTATTGAGGAAACTTTAAATATTGAATTTGAAAACTTCTACAATTGAGTATGTACTATGGTTTTTGAATTTAATTATATGGATTTATATACAATCTTTAATTTTAATTGCATTAGATGGTGATTATCATGAATTATATGTATGTTTCTTGTTTACTTGAGTTTTCATGAATTGTATGTGGACGTAGATGATGAATGATGATAATTGATAATTAATGATATATAGAATTAGACTTGCCAGCAACATCTTTAAATATATAGACCAACAATATCTTTAAATAAATGTAAATATATAGAATTAGACTTGTAACGTCTTTAATGATAACAAGAGCTGAAAAAATGTAAAGTAACAATCGATAAGATTATGTTGAAGAAGATACCTATTTAAAATTGAAATCATCACCGGTAATGTGCTAGATCTTTGTCTTAAAAAAAATTTAACACAAAAAATGGATTAGTAGATAGATGGGTGAGTTGCCTGACATTGTCAGTCCCGAGAAGTAACAGCTTCCTCGGACGGATGTCAACCCACGTTTTCAAAAAGTAAAAATGTTGTATTTAACTAAATGTAAATACATACACCTTTAACATCTTTAATGATAACCAGAGCTGAAAAAATGAATAGTAACAAACAATAAAATTATGTTGAAGAAGATACCTATTTAAAATTGAAATCATCACCGGTAATGTGCTAGATCTTTGTCTTAAAAAAAAAATCAACAAAAAAAATGGATTAGTAGATAAGTGGGTGAGTTGCCTGACATTGTCAGTCCCGAGAAGTAACAGCTTCCTTGGACGGATGTCAACCCACATTTTCAAAAAGTAAAAATATTGTATTTAACTAAATGTAAATACATACACCTGTAACATCTTTAATGATAAGCAGAGCTGAATAAATGAATAGTAACAGACAATAAGATTAAGGGGAAAAAGATACCTCCTTAAAGTTGAAATCATCATTGCCACTGGTAATGAGCTAGATCTGTGTTTTAAAAAAACCCAACACGAGAAATGTATTAGTAGATAGATGGGTGAATTGCCTGACATTTTAGTATATAGACCTGTAACATCTTTAATGATAAAGATAAAAGATAGATAAAGAAGATATCTGTTTAAAGTTGAAACAATACATTATCAATAGCTTCATCAAAGTCGATGTTGTCTTCTGTAGAATGTGACGAAGAGCCAATTACACTCTCAAGGATGGGAATATTTGTACTTGTAGTTGTATTATTCACACCTCTTCTTTCGCAAAGGGAATTCCAGTGCGCAATTGCTCTGTCGAACGGAAAGGTTTCGATGGAGTATCGAGAAACATAACACCTCATGCAGCTTTCTAGATTTTTATCCAACCTGTTTCTCAATTTTGATTTTATAAATGACAATGCACTAAAAAACCCTTTCATCCTCCACAGACCCCAAAATCATTGTTTGGCATAACTCATATAATCTGAAGTATTCACTGATATCTTCTTATAAAATAGAACTTTGATAGATTCCTCACCCACAGCCTTGTAATAGCTCCACTTTCAGAAGGTTGATCTAAATTATTATACAATCTTTATTTTGATTGCATAGATGGTGCGATTAGCATGAATTATAGTATGTTTCTTGTTTACTTGAGTTTACATTGAAATGGAGTGTGGACCGTATAGATGATGAATGATGAGTAAGTGATAAATTAATGATATATAGAATTAGGGACTTGCCAAGAACCTCTTTAAAATTATAGACCACAATATCTTAAAATAAATGTAAAAGATATAGGAATTAGAACTTGTACGCCTTAATGATAACAAGAGCTGGGAAAAAATGAACGGAACAATCGAGAAGCTTCTGGGTGAAGAAGAACCCTATTTAAAATTGAAATCATCACCGGTAATGTGCTAGATCTTTGTCTTAAAAAAATATTAACACAAAAATGGATTAGTAGATAGATGGGTGAGTGCCTGACATTGTCAGTCCCGAGAAGTAACAGCTTCCTCGGACGGATGTCAACCCACGTTTTCAAAAAGTAAAAATGTTGTATTTAACTAAATGTAAATACATACACCTTTAACATCTTTAATGATAACCAGAGCTGAAAAAATGAATAGTAACAACCAATAAAATTATGTTGAAGAAGATACCTATTTAAAATTGAAATCATCACCGGTAATGTGCTAGATCTTTGTCTTAAAAAAAAATCAACAAAAAAATGGATTAGTAGATAAGTGGGTGAGTTGCCTGACATTGTCAGTCCCGAGAAGTAACAGCTTCCTTGGACGGATGTCAACCCACATTTTCAAAAAGTAAAAATATTGTATTTAACTAAATGTAAATACATACACCTGTAACATCTTTAATGATAAGCAGAGCTGAATAAATGAATAGTAACAGACAATAAGATTAAGGGGAAAAAGATACCTCCTAAAGTTGAAATCATCATTGCCACTGGTAATGAGCTAGATCTGTGTTTTAAAAAACCCAACACGAGAAATGTATTAGTAGATAGATGGGTGAATTGCCTGACATTTTTAGTATATAGACTTGTAACATCTTTAATGATAAAGATAAAAGATAGATAAAGAAGATATCTGTTTAAAGTTGAAACAATACATTATCAATAGCTTCATCAAAGTCGATGTTGTCTTCTGTAGAATGTGACGAAGAGCCAATTACACTCTCAAGGATGGGAATATTTGTACTTGTAGTTGTATTATTCACACCTCTTCTTTCGCAAAGGGAATTCCAGTGCGCAATTGCTCTGTCGAACGGAAAGGTTTCGATGGAGTATCGAGAAACATAACACCTCATGCAGCTTTCTAGATTTTTATCCAACCTGTTTCTCAATTTTGATTTTATAAATGACAATGCACTAAAAACCCTTTCATCCTCCACAGACCCCAAAATCATTGTTTGGCATAACTCATATAATCTGAAGTATTCACTGATATCTTCTTATAAAATAGAACTTTGATAGATTCCTCACCACAGCCTTGTAATAGCTCCACTTTCAGAAGGTTGATCTAAATTATTATATTGGTTCCTCATTGTTGTTGCAAAATTTGTTGACTGAGACTTTAATAAATCAGAATTCAGTATACCTTTGATTTCCACACCCTTGAGCTCTGACGTCTTTGTAAATTTTTCCATTATTGTACCCATTGATTTATGGAAATGCTTACTGACAAAGTCTGCACGGCCACCTTCAGTATTCCAAAAATTAGGATTCATCACACCCATGGCTTCTAGAATTTTATCTTTACAGAAACGTTCCCTAATTTCTGATGACAAGGTTTTTGAATTTTTTTTAAGCTTTATTCTTGTTTCAACTATAATAGACTCAAACAAATTATGTGTCACGGGAACATCTTCTCGTTCCGATCCTGTAATAGCTTGACGTTTTTGCAAAATGTGCACAGGTATTTCCCTCCCATTAATAGTGATGCAGAGGTTATCGTGGATATTAAATCTTAAAAAGGTGTTAGGATTTTTAAGATCTAATAAATCTCTCCAATTTTCAAAAATAGGTGCATCAAAACTATCATTGGAACAGTACAATATATCAAGACTTTGACATACCATTTTCCTCATCCGTATAAAATCCACAATATAGATTAATCTGCCCTGTGCATGCTTCATCAGTGTATTGATCTCCTTTAACATTGGAAGAATACCAACCAATGTAAGCAATGTCTCCAAATCAGTTAAACGAAACAACAAGTCCCTCGCCCTATCAACTTTATGACGGTATTTGTGCATGAAACCAACCAATGAAGGATACTCCTCACGAACTCTACATGTAGGTTCATACAAAGAGATCCATCTAGTCTCCACATCCTTCAGAAGTTTTTTTCCATCTGTAATTCCAATTGCAAATTTTTGGAACTCGAGAAAACGCTTTGCGTTGCTTAACATATAGGCATGAAGTTCTCTTATAAGGTCTTCTAATTTAGCAACATTTTCGTGGTTGCTTACCATTTTATACGCTAAATTCATTCTATGAGCCATACAGTGAAGTGGTAGCATATATTGGTAGCATATACTTCTTTGTGCCTTTTCCCATGCTTGCAGGTACACTTTGCAAGTTCATGTTTCTATTGCAGATGTTTGGAGTTATGCTCTTATCGAGTGGTGGAGTTTTGCATACAGTTGAGTTGTAGTGTCCATTCACCCTTCTTGAGTTCATCCTTCTTCACTGGGAAACTGATATATTGCTCTGTCTAATCAAGTTTAACAATGGGAATGCATGTCTCTTAGTCTGTGGTATCATGTACCCTCTCTAAGTTACAGTAGGTGAAGTTGACAAGTGGTGCACACACCCTCTTCAAATTAACCCTTCCTGAGTCTGGAAAGACCCCTTTATTTGGTGCATCACCATCCCTAATATACTTTCATTTCTGTAAATCTCTTTCCCTAAAACTCCATGAAGATGTTAGCATAGGACTAGATAGCCTTTTTTATCACACTAGGAATAGTAAAACACTTAGTGTAGGGAGAGGAAGCCAGCCTTCTCCGGAGGTTCACCTCGAGCCCAAGTCCCATAGTGTGAGAGGTGATCCCATGTGTCCCAATCACACCAAACGTCATGTTCACATTCTGGCCATTCAGAGGGTGCAGTAATTTGGCGACAACAATTTTTGGCATGCCCAGTGGGACAAAGAGTCAGTAATTCTCTTCTCACTTACACAAGTCAAAGTACCTGGCGACTCTATATCTCTGGATTCCAAATCTCAATGCGCTAACTTAGGCAAAGAATTCAGACAAGAGCTTCTTCAAAGCAAGGAAATTATCATCATATCGAACTTTCCTTGTCTTCTTCAAAGAGAAGATGAAGAGGCATTTCAACACCACCAGTTTCAGCTCTACCTCGTAGGGGTCATTCAAATCCTCCATACGAAAGGTTCAATCCACCAAGGAAAAATCAGCCTCTTGCTACTAGGACACGAAACCAAGTTTTTCCCCCTTTCAATGTAAGTAGTCCTCTTCTATTGGCTCAACGTGACCCTATACCTGTTGCGGCACTCAAAACTTTACCCTTTTACATAGGGGAAACTCACATTACTCTAGTGGAACATATTCTTGATGAAGCCATTATTTGTGTCATACATAATGTCACGGAGGACAATGTTGCGGTTAGAATTCTTGCTACCTCTTTTAAGGGAAAATCACTTCAATGGTTTCAAGGGTTAAGTGTTGGCAGCATAACCACTTGGGATGAATTAGGAGAAAATATTTGTAAATAGTTAGAAGACAAGAGTGATAATATTTCACTTTTGGAACAACTCACTGCCATGAAGAGAGCTCCCCAAGAATACATAAGTGACTTCAACTTCCGATTCCACAGGACCTGGAATAGGATTCCGACACTTGTAAATCCTTTTACACATAATGCATTATTGTATTATTTGCGAGCCTTGAATAGCGATGTAGCAGTCTTGATCTAGTCCATGTGAGGGGCTACATCTCGACGCCTACGACGTTGCCATAAGAGTGAAAAATTCCTTGATTCAAGCTGGAAAGATAGCTCCACGACCGCCAATGTCGTTGTCTCTGGATCTTATGAGTAATCAACCTATCATTGCTCCTATTCTGGCAACCTCTAATCAACCAGATCAGTCTTCCCCTACCTCTTCAAATGATCTATTTGAAGTCAAGTCACTGCTACCAACGTTTGGAATCGAGCTTGTTGCACTCAAGAGGAAACAATTTCAATACAATTATGCATATCAACCACAAAATCAGTAGTATCAGGCTAATTGTCCTCCTTTTCAAGGGAATAATCAACTTTAAAATCAAGCTAATAAGCAAGCTGCGAATGCCAGACCATTGAACTTTTAGAACCCTCTTGCTGATAGTTCATTTAGAGCCATTCTACTTGTCTAGAACAATCTAGTCCAAGACTATGAATAGTGCTACCCTTGTTCTCAACCCCACAATCAAAATCTTTGTGCAAATGAAGTTCTTGGCCAGGCCCTTATGGTTCAAAGAATATCTACCCCTTCTGAGCAAACAAAGAACACATCTACGCAAGAAATAGAAGATCAGTTGTAGGCACCTAAAGAAACCACTTTACTAAATTGGCAAGCACAATATTTTTCCAGGTTGAATACAGATTCCTCATCAGTAGTGGAAAACACTCGTTCCAAGAAGAGAGTAATGGAACCTCAAACATCCGAAGCTGATTAAACATCCAATTTTGTGCACATGGAAAAATTGGACAATGGGACCCTATTTCGATCAAATCATGACATTGGTCCCAGGAATTCACTTCCAGTCATTACGGAGTAACACGATGAAAATAATTAATAAATTTATAAGTGAGATTACCTAGCCCAACTCAGGATCAACTCAGCGTTAGCTTATGGAGGTACTCGGTTGCAACATGTCGAGCAAGTCAACGTGAGCTCGATAAAAAAAGTGAGTCAGGTTTGGACGATGGCTTAGTCAATACAACTAACGTGTTAAATTTTAGAGTTCACTTGACTAAGCTCGTTGACGTTGATACAAGTATGTAGATATATTGAATCATGCTAAAACTCGGTCAACCAAGTGGGGAAAATGATCCAAAATGAGCTCATGCATGAATCGATACGTGGTAGTAGCTCGGTTAGATGAGTTCTCTGTTTTAAGATTTCAAACTCACTTGCAACACCACAAATACCACAAAGGGAAACTCATATCCAAGCCAAGGATTATCTCATTATTAAGCCCAATAGAGTTGTACAAGTTGATTGAAAGATCGGTTTGGGCTTGTTATGGGATGTATTGTAGTAACGTGTGTTTAGGTCAGGCTCATACCTTCAAGTTCGGGGAGAATTGTGTTCTTTCTGCCAATACATTGACAAGGCAAACAGGAGATTCCACGTCAGGTTTTAAGACTCACTTTGCCAAGAATGTGGGGACTTTGGGAAATATGAGCCATACAACCACATCAATAGATGGAAACATGGCCTTCAGGTCCTGAGTTTCTTTATGTCAAATGCAAAAGTCTAGGTCACTTGAGCCAGGAGGTTTGACTCTTTTTTCCCGCAGGAAGTTAGGACGTGGAATAACCGGTTTACCGAGGAAAGTGCCAATCCCAAACGACTCGACAGATAAATTGAGAAACGTTGGAGGTCATCCTAGCATGACGTGTTGAACTATTCAAATCCCAAAACATGAGTTAGTTTGGTTGAATATTATCGGGTCAAGAGGAAGGAGATAATCCTCTTACATGATTTTCAAGCTCGAGTTAAGCTGTGTCAAAAACTCGGAGGAAAAAATGATTTGTAGATAAGGAATGTGAAGAACTCACTACGAGATTGATGGGCTTGAGAATACATGGAAAAATATGAATTTCAGTGAGTGTATCAAAGAAATGAAGCTCAACTCGCATATGTTAGGTGGTTTGGAGACTACAAACTCATAAAAGTAAAAGTTTTTTCGAGCACGATGATGTAGATTTCTCAGAGGTCTAATCGATATGTGAGAAGGATGAAGCTCATAGCGAAGGGAGATCTCAAGATCACTAAGATGAGTCAATATAAAACATGGTGAAATCAAATGCAGGTGATCTAACAAGAGGATCAAGCTTAGAGATTGGTTTGCATGAGCGAAATAGGTGGATGTGAACATGCTTTGGCTAACAGATCAAGTAGCGAGTCAGGTTTGTTGAAGCTAAAAAATGTAAGAATGCAGCATGTGAAGGATCTACAAAGCCACTTGATGGGAAGAGCATGTTGATATTATGCAAGCTCAGCATTGAATGAAACGGCCTAGGCATGACGAACTCAAATCAAGCTGAGTTAATCTCTTAAATGGTTGAAGTCTTTGTGTCATCCAATTCAGAGACTCAATATGTCCTCTTAGTGAATGCAAACACATTTTGCATCTTGGGAGAGATAGATCGATCGACCGAGCTAGAGGGTAAGGATGCCAAGCTGGCTTCATTTAGCAAAACGGTGTCTAGAGATCAGTGAAGAGTGACTCAAAGAAACCAATAAGTGAGCTCCTCATCAACTCTATTGGGTTATGTGACTTGAACGCATATATGAGAAGGTCGGCTAGGAGTGGAGTTGAGCTACACTACACAAAGGAGTCACAGAGAGCACAATAGAGATGCGATTGGAATATCGAATTAGTTTGAATTATGTTGATGCATGCAGTTGAGCAAGGGAGCTTGGTGTTGTGGTGGATCTTGGTGAAAACAAGCACATGCCAGAGGAGTGAGTTCAATCATTGACAGAGCCCGATGTACAAGAACTAACACAGGTAAAGAGCTTCTTCATTCAGACTGAATAGTGATGGTTGGGCGATCCGAACTCAACAGCTATGAGCTAACCAAGGGAAGAATGGACAAGTTGCTCCTATAATGAAAATAATCTGTTAGAGAGCTCGGTAATCACGTAGCGAGTCAGTAAAGATGAGAAAGGAAGCGATCTATGAGGAACCGATTGATAAATGGTCAGTGACATGTTGGAGCTTGGGTGTAAGAATTGGATCGTCAAGTCATGAAGGTAGATAACTTGGCTCAGCATGAGATCGAACAAGTCAACACTTGTGTAAAACTCAACTTATGGAGAAACAATGTAGATCCTATTAGAGAATAGGGAGAGATTGGCGGTTAAGCCTGATGAGCAAGTCTATGGTGATTCCGAGCAATGAGCTTGCGAGGAGTTAACCAGAAACTAAGATGGTCCATGTATAGCTCAACAAATTTGAAATCAAATATGAGGGTCAATGCACGGTGAGCTCATGGAAGAATGAATCGGTAATGATCTCAATGGTGAGCTCATGGAGGTACAACTCAGCTCGAGGAAAGGATGGGTGAGCTTGATTCAAGGTGAGCTCAATTCAAAAAGAGTTAAGTGATTGTACGATGGAAAAGTGACAAGCGAGCATGCAAATCTACAAGTAACTCTTCCTCGCACCCGACCACCCGAGGTCGTGCCGAGACAGCGGGGGAGAATGGAATATGTGTGGGGTATAGACAAACTAGTTAGGTAATCTTATATCTTCGACATGCACTAATGGAATCTGTGAATCTAAGGAAAAGAAGGCCCTCCTAACCTAAATCTATGTGATACATCGGTCGGTGAGGATGACTGCTCGAAGGCTCCAATCAATATCGAGCTCTGGCATAATCTGATCTATAGGTTGTGGGATACATGGAAAATGACCTCGGATAGTTTCGTGTATGTCTCCAGAAAGGGTCATAAGATGGATGATAGATATATAGGGGGTTCTATGGGTGGTTCTCTGGCCTAGATTAGAAATCCTTAGCTTGATTAGCTATTATTTCTAGTGAGGATAATTGTGTGATAACGGTTGGTGGAAGTGGAGAGGCTCTAAATACTAGTGTGTGTAGACCAGCATCAACATCTAATTGGCCTGTGGGCTCGTTGGGTTGTGGGACCTGTGGATCCCAACTGTAGGTTCATGGTTGTTGTGGGCCTCCTATGGTCATGTGCAAAATCAATCCCTGATCCATAATATCCAATAATCATATGCCTTTTTGGCCTCTATGTTTAGAGCTAAAAATTGTGTAATCTTCTCAGAGTACCTTACAGGCATTCTGGCAACTTGAATTCTTAAGCTAGTGTTTATGTCAATAAGGATATCTCCTACGTCTAGCTATGGGACCAAAGGATCAAAACTGAATGTTTTCTCTCTTTCAAGCCCTTCTGTAGTCATGCAGATATTTATCTAGGGTAATCTGTAGTTTGGTTGGTTTGACTAAAATGTATGCACTTTGTCATCTTCTATGTTTAGTCCTCTCAGTTGTGCGCTAATTTCTTATAGGTCTGTTTTTAATTAGAAGACCTGAATTCTAAGATTCTGGTCTATATCAGTTATTGCTGCAACAAGATTGGGCTGAGGCACTATTGGCTTGAATACGTATTCTTTGGGCTCCCTAGGTCCCACGATTGACATACAAGATCAAACAATATAAATCTAACTAAAGCAAAGTAAACTAATTATGCAAAGTATATCCACATCATATATATATATCTAAATATAATCGAAAGAGTAATTATTTAATATATCTAGAAATTGACGACTAAACTAATAATGAAATTTAAAACAAACAAGGCAGCCGGGTATAGCTAATTGCCTGTGCAGTTGTAAATCTATTCTAAATAATGAAATAGCTGATCTAATCTATTTGAAAGACTCTCGATCCTACCTTAGAAGTGAGGAATGAATCATAGTTTCTAGGAAACTATCAATCCCCACAGCTTCACCAGCAATATCGAAAGTGAGATTAACTGAAATGAAATGATTCACTATTCTATTTGATATATTTTAACTAGAACTTTGAAATCTTGAACCTGGATTTTGTAGAACAGTGGTGAATCTGATTATGTGTGGCTTTGTCCCCTCAGTGTGGTCTCCTCATTCCTTCGTGCTCATGTGAATCTAGAAAAGTGTGTAATGCTAGCATAAACAAAAGTAGGTATTGGAACAATGGCAACTTTGGATGCAGACTGAATACAATGTGAGTAGGAGAGGGATAGCGCAAGAGAACAGAGCTTGGCTTATGTAATTCCTAGCAAGATTTATTGTGAGTCATGCAACACAAAACATCCAGAACCTGAAACTTTTCTTCTTGATGAATAAAACCTACAACTATTCTTTCTGATGAACAAACCCTGCAACTCTAATGGCTTTAGACTGAAAATGAAAATATCCTACCTCAATTGATTGTATGAAACAGTAATAGCACTAGCACAAGAAGATCATGTGGCTTCTAAACAACAAAACAACACTAACTATGCATGTAACAAATGAAAACTATGAATTCTGAAGAACTGAAAGACTAAACTATTGACGAGACCGCCGCCTAGGCAGGGCGGCAGTTTCGTCACTGAAGACCAAAACACAAAGAAAAGAGGGGGGAGAGTAAAACAAAGCACGCAGAGGCTAAGAAGGGAATGCGAGATGTTAATGTACACTTGGAGGGCTTTTCTGAATCCCAAAAACCATGCGAGGAGACCTGTATCATCATTAAGGATTTTGTAACATCGTTTTGGCAGCATAGTACCCTTACAATTTTGGGTACGTACATATTGCCCCCTTAGAGAAGCATTTTAGCCATGAAGAGGTGTAAAACGGTGGGTCCGAGTATGGTGGTCCTGAAATGGGAAGTTATAAATTACACCTGACACATCTATGTGTCAAAATGACGCCATCCAAAATTCCCGCTACCTGCAAAATGAAAAGAGGACTCAAGTGCAGAGAGATAAATAAATCGAAAAATAAATACTAAAATAATATGAAATGAGGAATTACCATTTGCGTGGGGGATAAGAACTTACCTCCGTCGATGCTCCGAACCTGTGAAAAGGGGATTCAAAACAAGTCAAGATGTTATATATATAAAACGGGCCCATTTTCCTATTCATTTGCGCATGTTGATTTGATTGATTTTGAGCTCTGGGGCCCACGGTGACGGTTTTTGACGAGAGTATAGTCAAAATGTTTGTGACGAGATAGTGATCATGCCTCTGTAAGCAGAACATCGACCCGCGAGATCACATGTTAGTTCTTCTTGATTTAGCATTTTTACCCCCAAAATGTTAAAATGATGAAATCTTTGTCATGGGGGGATTATTTTTGAAAATGTCAGTGTTAATAGGGTCACTTAGGAGGGGCGCCTAATGGGTAGGCTTTGTTTTAATCAAAATAGTCATTTTTTCATGTTTTTAGGTGTTTTTTAGGGCACGTGACCCGTTTGAAAATTTGGGACACGACTGCCACCCTGAGCAGGGCGGCGGTTATGGGACCATTGCCCTTTAAGGCAGCGGTTACGGAACCGCCGCCCTACTCAGGGCGGTGGTCCTTTACAGAATGTCTAAAACTTAGTGTTTTGAGTCAATTTTTGCATTTTTAGTATTCTTATATGTTTTAATGATTTTTCCAATGTAATTTGAATACTTACTTCATTTGGTGTGTTTTTGGGTGTATGTAGGTGAAGGAGGAATATATCAGATGGAGCTGAGAGAGAGAGAGTGTGACTGGCTTCCAGCAGTGCTGGATGCACTTTCTCAGGCCAAGCAAGATACTCTTCAGAGGGTCGGCATATTACGTATATCACAGGTTCCTCATGTCGCACCTTCTAGTCACATACTTTGTGACTTGTTTTCATATTGGGATGTTGATCGGAACACTTTCCGATTTCCAGGAGTCAGAGGTGAGTGGACTATCACCCTAGAGGATGTCTACTGCATTTTGGGAGTCCCGATCATTAGGAGACGACTCACACTTGAGACAGTGGGATCACGGGCTCTGATAGCCCAGTGGTCCACATACATGGGAGACGCAGTTGTCTCCACTGGTTCGAAGAAGGGGGTGAGTGTCCGTTCTATTCCTAGCTTTCCTATCCCTTTGATTCGTTAGGCTATTGTGGGGATCCTTGCCTCGAGATTGATTGGGGACAAGGGAGGGGACACCTTACTCTATTGCTGGTCCCCTATTATTGCATAGATTGAGGCACATGGCTGGATTTATGCCTGGGGAGATGATATACTTGGGACCACCTATCATGATTTGTACCGGGTGGTTCTCTTATATGGACAGTCTTTGAGTCATCTGACCCTGGTTATGAGCTGGGTCTATGACCGTATCATCCCTTATGGGAGAGGTGTAGAGGTGGCAGATCTCGGAGCTATGAGGGCAACTAGATGGATAGATATGTCAATGCTTAGAGCACCCCACTAGCCAGTTGGTTCCCTGACTACTAATGATATGGAGGCCACACCTTATCAGGCCATGGTAGGGTTGTGGGGTGAGGAGACCCTCACTTTGATTTCCTACTCTACTACAGGGCAGCTTGTGGAAAGGACGGGGAAGGTGGAGACACACCCCTTTGATCGAGTGCCTCAGCAGTTTGGCCTGGCTTGCGTCAACATGCTTCCCCCAGTGGTGCCAGTGTTCAGATCAGTTCGGGAGGCTAGGGGAGTTCCTAGAGGTTGGGTTTGGACTGTTGTTACTCCTAGTGTCCTTATTACAGCTAGGTGGGTATTACGCACTCGAGGGAGATCTGGTGCTCCTCAAGCACCCTTACTTCAGATTTCCGCCTGTCCTGCCCATAGTAGCGATGACCCCATTGATATAGACTCTGAGTCTGAGGAGTTCATAGGGGGAGAGAAAGAGGAGGATACTGAGGATATGGAGGTCAGTGAGTCAGGTGGAGAGGAGGACAGTGATCCCAAGTGGCATGACACTCAGGAGATCTTACAAGCCGAGAGGGAAAAGCAGAGTATGGAAAGGGTGACTCTAGTCTAAGAGGAGCCGCCCTCTCAAGACATAGGCAGGGAGGATGAGTCTGTAGTAGGATGTTATGTTGCCCCAGGCACCGGAGGAGGACATCAGTCAGCGGCGGCATATGTGGTAGGCACTGATCATAGGGATCCCTCTTGGAGGCCCAGAGATCCGAGTGACTTATCACCTTTCTCTTAATATTTGTTTTTAGCTAGGATTGTCTTTGTTGTTATCTCTCCTTTTGCTCATTCTTGTTTTTATCCTTTGATTATTTCCTAATTTGTTTTTCTCCTTTTCTTGCAGAGACTACCGATGAGTATGTACTGACACCTTAATGATCCCCATGGAGAAGACTCGTGCCGAGCTATTTGTGGATGCAGGGGAGCCTTCAACAGCTGGTAGGCACAACGATGTCTTTGCCCCTATTTGGCATGTGGCCAAGATGGTGACTACCCTCCGTACTGAGTTGGTCAGATATAGGACAGCAGAGCACCTGATGAGGAGTCACTATCATAGTAAGGAAGCAGCTGCTCCTCGGGATCGTGAGCCCTCAGTGCATTCAGAGCACCGGTGTAGCCGGAGTCCTAGATGTGGTCGTGCACCTTCATAGGGGTCTCATAGGGGTTGAGAGGCCACTTGGCTCTCTTAGATTGGTTATATGATTCATTTTGTATTTCCCAGGCTCATTGAGCGTTTTTACCATGCCTAGTGCATGATGACATTGTACATAAAACTTGATTATATATATATATATATATACCTCTTTTTGGATCAAACTCGTGGTGTCTAGAATTTTGTGATTCGTTTCCACATGTAAATTATAATGTTGTTTTTATATGTTTTTTAGAATGTATGCGATGGAGAACAAATGACACAAATGCTTTCTTTCTTTTGTATTTCGTGATGTTGATATATGATAATGTAGACACAATGTGATCTTGAACTTTAGCTTTTATAATCAACTTTCCGATACTTCATATAGTTTTGGCAGAACATGATGACAAGCTGGCAAGATGAGCGGATGAACTTGCCCCACTCCTAACTCCACGCAACTAGTAGGATGCAAGGGCTCACCACCGAGAGCTAGAAAGGGCACAAGCTATGAAATTTGTTGAATGGTAGTGATGAGAGATAGACAAAGATTTGGTGGAACCAAATTAGGAAGCTACAAACCTACTCGACTCAAGTGACTCCATAGTTTAGAATGCAACTTTCTTTGCAGTTTATCTAGACTTAGATCCGTAGATGGCCACATGGTTGAAAAAATATAGTATTCGGGGTTTTGAACTCTTTGGAATTTTTGACATCTAATTCATTTGTTTTTGACTCAAGATTTAAAAGGTTTATTTGAACCATTTGCTTATGACCTTCAACGTTACTGTCAAGAGGACCCCCTACACCTTGCCCCATGCTACTGGTAGGAAGCATGGGCTTATCACCATGGATAAGGCACAGGCAAGTAAGGGCATTCCCATCCTTTCCCAACCCTACGTCACTAGTAAGAGATGCAAGCTCAACATCGAAGGTTGTTAGGGCAAGGAAATGTGTAAAATAAAATTTTCTATTTGATCTATTTTTGACTTATTTACTTGAGAAAAATTTCAGTATGTTCTTATTTTCAAAGAGATCTATATACGGGATAGATGTGACACCATGAAGCTTCTAGAACAGACCATAGGCAAGACACCTATCCTAGGAAGAAACAAAAGTGAGAATGAGCATGTAGGCCTTGGAATGGCTACCGTTAAGACTTTATCATATCTAGCTTTTAATTGATGAAATGATTCTGAAATGGTTGATGATGTTATGAAAATGAAGAAGTATGATTCAAACGCTCATGCCAAAATCAACAGAAATTTGTAATGAATTGCTTGCGAATAAGTTCCTTGATCACAAAACTTTACAAAACGAATGGACATAATGAACCTAACTACATGAAGATGCAATGTAGATATAATTATACAAGCAGTGCCGAAGTTTCATGCATAAAACCATTTAAGGTGTAGGGAATTGACAGTTTCACCAAATTCCTCACCTTCTAGTGTGCACAAGAGATACGCACCATTTCCATAGTCTTTCATGACTCGGTATGGGCCCAACCATTTGGGCCGAAATTTCCTTCCTTCACCAGTCTTCTTATCGATCCGACTGTCTAGTCTTAGAACTAGATCTCCTTCATATATTTCTCATTCATAGACCTTTTTGTTATACTGTCGGCACATCCGGTCAGCATAAACTCTATGCCATTATTCAACGTCTAATCTTGCCTCATCTAGGCTTTCTAGTTGGGAGAGACGTGCTTCTCTATAAGCTTCTTCATCCAGAATCCCTTGTAGTGAGATGCGGAGACTGGGTATTTCAACCTCAAGTGGGAGAACCGCTTCTGCTCCGAATACCAATGAGAAAGGAGTTTCTCCAGTTGGTGTTCTTATTGAGGTTCAGTGGGCCCACAAGGCCAGATATAACTTTAAATGCCAATCTCGTTTGTTTTCTTTTACTATTTTAAGGATAGTAGCTTTCAACATTTTGTTTGTTGCTTCAGCCTACCCATTAGCTTGAGGGTAATACAGGGAGGTTGTATGATGGTTTATTTTAAATTTACTGCATAGCTCACAGACTTCATCATTTTTAAAGGAAGTACCATTATCTAAGATAATGATTTGTGGGACACCGTACCTGTAAATGATTTAGTTCAAGATGAACTTGGTGATCATGACACCTGGTATAGTGGTAAGAGGCATGGCCTCTACCCATTTGGTAAAATACTCGGTGGCCGTGATTATGAAGTTATGGCCATCTGTTGTCAAGGGAGAGAATTTCCCTATCAAATCTAGGCCCCACGTAGAAAATAGCCATGGAGTCACGATTGGTTGTAGAGCTTATGTCGACATGTAAATTTCATGGGAAAATTCTTGGCATTTATGGCATCTGCGTACAAAATCTATTGCATCGTGTTCAAGAGTGGGCCAAAAATAGCCCATTCGATGTATTTTGCAAGTAGTGGTGTGACCACCAAATTGGCCTCCACATATTCCACTATTGGATTCGTAGAGAATCTTCTTAGATTCTTCCGTGTCAACACACCTTAGAAGCATTCCATCGAAAGCTTTACGATAGAGAACTTGTTCTATAATAACGTATTTAGCTACGATAATGCGTAACCGCCTTGTTTGTTGTGGTGTAGCACCTTCTGGATATGTATGGTTCATGATATAATAAATAATATTAGTATACCAAGGACATTCAGAGATGGGAGGTCTGGTTTTGATGTGATATATGCATTCATTAGGAAAATCTAGATCTACTATATCACCTTCGTCTAACGGGTTGTTGGCTAACCAATCTACAATGTTTTGTCCCTTAACAGACTTTTGATTTACAAAATTTAATTTGAATTCTCCCATTAAGGTTATAAAGCGTCCAGCCTTTTTAGATAAAGACCCTTGCGTGAGGAAAGTTCGTAAATGGTCTATTTTTACAATGACCCTTGTTTCTTGATTTAGCATGTAATGTCTTAAGCGTTTGGTTGCAAAGACTATGGTAAGGCATTCTCGTTCTGCTTGCGTATAACGTGTTTCATAATTGAGTAATGTTTGGCTAATGAAATAAATCGTGGGTTCTCGTTTTTCATCGTCTTCTTGAGCCAGCATACAGGATAGCAAGACATCAGTAGCTTGTGAGTATAGAATTAAAGGATGATTTGGTCTAGGTGGCATTAACGTAGGAGAAGACAGTAAGAAGTGTTTAACTACTTCGAAGGCCTCGTGGCATTCCTTTGTCCAAATAATGCAACAATCCTTTTAAAAATAAATTTTTGATTGGATGAATAACAAAACTCAAGTCTAGGATGAATCTTCGGATTGCACCGAGCTTTCTGAGAAATGATCTAATGCCAGAATCGTTTGATGGTGGGATCATCTCAAGAACAGCCCAGATTTTGGCTGGGTCCACATTGATCCCTCGTGATGATATAATGTAACCTAGGAGTTTCCCTCCTGTCACACCAAACATGCATTTTTCTGGGTTTAGGGTGACTCCTTATTCGATCAAATGTGAAAGAATGATGCGGAGCACTTCCGGGTGATCACAGTGCTTCCTGGCCTTGGCCAACAAGTCGTCTACGTAGGATTCCATGATGTTATGAATAAGATCATGAAATATGTTTGTCATTTCCCATTGGTATGTAGCGCCAGCGTTCTTGAGACTGAACGGCATAACCACATAGCAATAAGTTCCCCAAGGAGTTATAAACGTGGTTTTGGCTTGGTCTTGTTCAAATATTCTGATTTGATTGTATCTCGAAAATCCATCCATGAGAGACAAAATCTCAAATCTAGTTGTTGCGTCAACGATGACATCAATGAATGGTAATGGGAAGTCATCCTTGGGGCACGCTTTGTTAATGTCTAAAAATCTATGCAGATGCGTATCTTCCCATTATTTTTGAGAACGGTAATGATATTAGATACCCACTGAGAGTAATCGACGGGTTTGATGAACCCTACTTGGAGAAGCTTCATTACTTCTTCCTTTACCATGATAGCTACCTTGGGTTTCATTGGTCTCGATTTTTGTTTAATCGGCTTTGCATCTGATTTGGTGACGAGGTTATCTACCGCGATCTGTGGTGTAATTCCCATCATTTCTTTCTAATTAAATGTAAAATCCTTTTGATTTTCTCTGAGGATTCAAGTGTGTATTTCTATTTCTTCTGGAGTTAACGAAGATCCTAGTTTCAAGATCTTTAGTTCTTCCTCTGTTCCAATGTTAATATCAATTGTTTCTTCGATTAAAGAAGTGTTTCCTTCTTCAAACTCAGGCGGGGCTGGAGGTAGTTCTAGATCTTCTCCATTCTCTACCGCATATGTGTCAAGTTCCATTTGTTGGGGAAGCTCTACCATGGGATTTCCAAAGTAAGAAGATGAATGTGGGATTAAGGACAAATCTACCATGTGATGGGTGGGATGTAACTCTGCATAGGCATTTAGGTAATCAAGAGTGGCTCTAT
Organism: Taxus chinensis; assembly: GCA_019776745.2. Lineage (NCBI taxonomy): Eukaryota > Viridiplantae > Streptophyta > Pinopsida > Cupressales > Taxaceae > Taxus > Taxus chinensis. Next base: position 474,348,045 of record CM034156.1, on the reverse strand, counting down.
CATTTTCAACGCGATCTAAGATAGTAGATGTATTCTCAGCTATTTTTGTTAAAAGAGGGTTTGACATTTTCTTTACTAATGGTTCAGTACGAAGGGATACCATGAAACAGGTGTCTTCCAACTCACTGTTTGGGGTGAAACATGAAGTTGAGGTTGCTATCGAATCTACGAGAAGGTTTTGTTCTCGCGGGATTGCTTCAATTGATATGAAGTTAAATCCTTTACTCAAATCTAATACTGTTGTTTTGTAGAGTTGTAAGTGTTTAGCTCTAGTTTCATACACCTCAGAGACTTGGTTTGCTACTAATTGTGAGTCTCCTAACACTCTAATGTTATTAACACCGATCCTTTTAGCTATGATGAGACCAAGGAGGAGGGCTTCATACTCAGTGCTATTGTTTGTACATTCAAATTTTAGTTTAAAGGCGAACGATAGGATCTTTCCTTTGGGCGAAGTAAAGATCACACCTGCCCTATCCCCATAATGACATCTAGCTCCATCGAAATGGAGAGTTCAATATTTAGTTGGGAAGATGGATGTTGGGACATTTGCTACATATATTTCTTCTGCTTCGGTTACTTCTACCGTGTAGAGTTCCTCTGCTGGAAGAGAACCAACTCCTAGGGTATATCCCATACCTACAGAATCAAATGGCAGGAAAATTGGTAAATCCTGTTCTAGCAATTCGATAATTTTTGCAGTAGTTCCTAATGATACTGTTTCCACAATGTTAGCTTCATCCTTGAGGACTGGGATGCTAGGGGAGATTTGGAGGCTATGAATGAGCAACATAAATTACCTATGGTTTGTTTAACTTGGATCTAAGTGTTAAACTAGTTTGAAGAGTCCATGTAAACTGAATGAAGTTAACAATCTATGCTACTTCTAAAAGGAAACTAATCTAAAAAAATCACAAAACTGAAATATTACAATCACAAACAACAATTTACTTCTATTCTAAATAATTAAAATATTTCTACACTAAAACTAAACAAGAAAAATAACTCGGTGTGGTTATTCACCTATGCTGAAAGTATTGAAACTAAACTAAATTAAAACAAGAACTTTTCCAAGTGATTTACGATATGTAGACAACCTCCTACATATATTCTCTCCTTAAGATCCATAGAGATAGGAAGAAGGGGATCCTTCACTGGGGGTTGCTATGAAAGATTCAAACCCTCTTGGAAATTAACTAATTTATTGCAAATGAAAGGAAATTGATTTTTTTAGGAAATAAGAGATAAAATATGTGAAACAATCCCTCACGGAATCGTAACAGTAGAAACTACTATGCAGAAAATATTACAAATCTCAAATAAAAGTGCAGAATAAAATAACACAACTCAAAGAGACAATATTTAATGTGATGCACCCAATTTGGGCTACGTCCACCAAGAATCCCTTGCTCATATTTTATTACAAGCCACCGCTCTCTCAAAACAATACCCAGATCTATTTGGAGTTATGCTCAACAAACTCTACATAATTCACACCTAAATTCAGACACATCTACAATGTTACATCATTCCTACCATATGCACAAAACCACATAAGTAGACAATTGCTTAAGCAGTTTTACAAAACCGTGTGTATCAAAACCATAGGCCAAAACCGTCCCACAAACCTATGGGTCAAAATCCCGCCCATATGAGAAAATTTGTTTCCCAATATATTGGGCACATTTTTTTGAGGCCAAAACAAAAAATTTGGGGGTTGTACCCCCGGACACCTGTTCAAGGCCTGGCCCAGACCCAAACCCCGACGAGATAACTGTGGAAAGTTTATAGTACTTTTAGTGTATACTCTTCAACACTTTCACACATGAAAACATGCTCCATAACCTAACAAGTTTCTACTCTATTTGATATGATGTAACAATGATAAATTGTAAGAATGAAGGAGATCAAACAACAAATCCAACTTGGAATTCACAGAACAGAGGTAAATCTAGCTGTGTAGTAGCTTGTCCCCTCAGTTTGTTCCTTTCTTTCTCCGAGTGTTCATATGAGTCCAAGGGATTGGGAATGCAAGAACAACGTCAGGAGGATGGCGCTTGAGCAATGATAGCTCTAAAGTAGTCTGGAAGCAAGTAGAAGAGAGATAACACAAAAGATCTGAGCTTGGCTATGCAATTCTTAGAAAGATTGTGGTAGTAATACAATGCAAGATACATAAAAATTCTTAGGCCCTTTGCTTGAATACAAGCATGGAATATATAAGAATTGGGGCTGGGATTCGCCTTCATGCACAAGGTAAGAAGAGGTAGTTCCAACTAAATAAAGCACATGCAAAAATAGAAGAGGGAAGGAGAACCAAGAAATAAAAACTATTTTTAGACAATTTGGCCCACGGATGCATGCTAATAGTGAAGTTAAGTGAATTTTCCCATGTTAAAAACACGCATGATAGAATCTGGAAAATTCAGTAAGGACTTGCCACCCTTCCTAGGCGGCAGTTTCAGAACCCACCGCCCAGGCACAACAGCAGTCCTGGCACTAAAGGCCAAAACATTGCACAGAAAGAGGCAAAAATGCTTGAAAAATTTCATGTGGGAAGGCTAAGTAAAGATGACTAGGCTACAAATATACACTGCAAATGGGTTTAGGAACTCGAACACCTTCTGAAAGGACATGAATCATCATTAGGGACTTTTGTAACCTTTTTCTGACAATGTAGCACATGTAATTTTGGGTGTATCACAATCATTTGTCTGAAAGAGGCATTCATACACCTCTTTGTCACATCCTTGAGACATGGTATGTGGGTGAGCATGACTATGCTACTCGGCCTTGTTTCCTATGTGGAGTGTTGTGTTTATTTTTTACTCTTGCTTAATGATGAGCCCTTGCCCCATGGATATGGAAAGATTAGTTTCAAATGCACATGGGTTGAAACTGGGGTTTAGAATAGAACAACCCTCAAAGGATATTTTGATGGGCATCATTTTAATCTCAAATTGATCTTCTTCATTTTTTAGTTCTATCATGTTTACACCTAGACCTAAGTCGTCGGAGGGAAGAGATGCTAAACCAAGAAGACTACCCATCCCTTATGGTTCAAATGAGAGGAATATCATATCATCGCTCTCCAAAAGTTTCATTATTCCTGCTATGTTTTTATTGGACACTATTTCCATAGATATTAATTTACCCTTATCTTTTTTTTTCCACCTCAAATGTTTTTGGGTCGACAACTTCAACCTTCAGCACCCCCGGGGTGATCGGGACTAACTGCTTTGATGGAGGTGGTTTGTTTAAATGATTAACATGAATTTCATACTTTGTATAGACTCCTTTCGTATTCTTGATGTTTTCTAAGTGTATATCGAAGGGATTAGGATCCCCTTTGAGCAATGACGACCATCCCCAAATTAAGGAATCTAATCTCCTAGAATAGTGTAGAAGGGATACCCTTCATTTGAAGAATCCAGGGTCTCCTGAGAATCATGTTATAACTTGTTTCCCCTGTCGATAATGTAAAAATCCGTCAAGATGGTTTTTATACGAAGCATGATTGGAAGAACTATGGTTCCAATCGAAGTCTCTTTAAGACTCTCATACCCACATAACGTGTTTCTTGTAGAGGAGCAATTTGTCTCTCCATATCCCAAATTCTGTAAGAAAGAGAAGGGAACCACATTTATAGCATCCTCATCGTCGATGATGGTTATCTTAATGCAATTTTTGTAAACCCATACTTGTAAAAATAAGCTAGGATCACCTCTTTGGGAAATTTCAATGTCAGATGGTATCTTGTCTATATCAAAAACAAACCCATTATCCATATCATTCTGTCCCGGAGGATGTATGTCAAATTCAATATGATTTATTTGAGCTCGAAGAGGTTGCGTAACATGGATTAGATGACCAAGACCTAGTGCATTGAGCAACGCAGAGCGATGCGCATGTGGATTCTTCAGCAAATCTGGGAATGAAATGTGAGAAAAGGTCTTGTTCAAATTGGATATTAAATCATAGGCTCCTTGGTTTTGTGATTGTAGGAACGTCATCTTATGGGAAGGATAGATCGGGTAGGGGTTTTGAAACATACTCCTTCATCTGATTTGTTGCATTAATTTCATGCTCAACCTCTAGCTCAACTAATCCCAAGATTTTTGTATAATCATTTGAACCAAGGTTAGGAGCAACCTAAGAATTGTCAGAAGTTGAGGCTTCATGATCATTGTTTCCTATAGGGATGCCCTTGTTTATATTTTTTATGATTCACTTGGGAATCCCTAAGATGTTTAGGGTTCCCATTTTGAGATGTGACAGGTCCGGTATGACTAGGTTACGGGTTTTTTTTCAGGATTTACTAGGAACATGTCTACAAAGAGTTACCTTTGGTTTTTGGGAATTCTTTACAGAAAATTGTTGCAATCACGCGTAAGTCCTAGCGTCATGACCTTGAACCTTATGGAAACCACAATATAGGTTAGGGTCATAATCTCTTGGCCTTTGATAAGTGTCTTGTTGTTGTTGATTATAACCTTGGTTGTAGTTTTGAAATCGGTTGTTATAACCATGATTCATTGCCCCTTGGTCATAGTTTTGATACTGGTTTGGGCCTTGGGTTTTATTTTGTTTTTATAGTGGAAAATTTACATCAACCGTGTTGACACAAGACATAGTGTTAGGGCCTTTTTGATTGCTCGAGTTGTCGTTATTGTTATTATTACCATTTTTTGGAAAACCAATGTTCTTGGCTTGATTAGTAGAACTATTCATGGTAGCACCATGATTGTAATTCACACCCTTAGGTCTTCGATTTTTGGCACCATTGTTTTGATAATTTGCATTATTTTGATTTGGGGATACCAATTTCCCATTGGGACCATAGGTCTTATGCCCACTGTCTATATAGGCTTGGTCAATCCGAATTGCTCCTTTCAAAACTTCCTCCTAACTGCGGAAAGGAAACTTGTGTACTTCCTCCATAGTATCTCAATTGAGTGAGTGAAGGAAAAGATCGCAAAGTTCCATCTAGTCTATGTTGGGTACACGTGTAGAGGAATAGAGAACTTGGCACCATCTCTAGATGAAATGGGTAGCAGATTCATTTTTCTCCTGTCTACTATGCAAGAACTCCCTAATCTCAATATGCAACAACTTGTTCATATCAAATGCTTTGACGAACTTGGAAACAAGTTGTTTAAAGGAATGTATAGAAGCTTCTGGAATACGGTAATATCAATCCAATGTGATTCCTTCGAGAGCATTTGGAAATATCTTAGCCACTACAACATCCCAAGGAAGAAATTACCTAATAGTAGTAGCGTAGGCCTTGATATGAGCATTTGGTTCTCCTTCTCCCTTAAATTTTGGAATATCTGACAATGGGCACAGAAGCATGACACCACATATGGTGAATTCAAGAGGTTCCTTTAAGTACTCAGTGTATGCACCCATTATGTAAGATTCCACCATTGAAGATTCTTGATGAGGAGGTGGAGGAGGAGGAGTTGGATAAGCTACATTATAAGAGTTAACATAAATGTATGGGGTCACTTGATATGGCATGTAGGGAGTGGGAATGGTGTATGGGTACATCTGGGGAGTTTTTGAATACATATGCATATAAGGTGGGATAGTACCAGGATATGGACTAATTGGGCATAAAACAAAGGAGCGTCACATTTCCTATTGAGGTAGAATTTGAGAACACACTTCTGGAAAACCCTTGCATAGGATAAGTGTGAGAAGGATGAGGATTCATCCCTAGTGTGTCTAATCCTTTGAGAAGATCACCTAGATTTGAATGAACCAGATAACCCTTTCATACAGGATATTACGTTGGTTATTCATTAGAAGGGATGTATCCTTTGTTGTCAACTAGATACCCCATGTTCTTCCCTATTACATGTGTTGGTTGTGAAGTCTGGGCACTTTCTAGTTCTCTAATCCTCCTGACTAAAGTAGAAATGATATCGTTGGGAGAGGATTAAGTCCCTTTTTGGGGTTCCTATGGCGTGGGGTTTGATTGAGCATGCTCATGATACCCTGTCATGAATTGTTTAGTGTTATAATTCTTTTCTTCCTCAGAAGTAAGAATTTTAGGATAGACATTCAAAATCTCAGAGGTTGTAGCCTTCATTTTATCTAAAGACTCGTCTATCTGGTGAAGAGGATTAACTATTCGTGTGAGTATATCATCTTTTGTTGATTGCATGGAAATGTGAGGTCTTGACAAGACTCTATAATAAGAACCTATTCCATTTTTTATAACAACATGGTTGCATTGGGTTGACCGTATTGCATATTTAATGGTTGATCAACCTCCTCCATCAGTACATAGCTAATGGGTTTTGAAGTGTAACTAGGGGAGGTTTGGAGGTTACTTGTATAATTGTCACCCCCATGTCAAAAGAGAAGGGGATTGTTTTTAGGTTGAACGTTGGTGTAATATTTATCAGAGCCAAATGGCCCACGAAACTCTCTTCCAAGAAATATTTTAGAAAGTATTAAATACCCACCAAAATAGGGGAAGAAATGGAGAGGTGAGGTAATAGCAATGAAAAAAAGGAAACAAGAAGGAATTAATCCTTCACATCAAGTTCACCAATTTGTACAAAAGAAAATCAACATGTGACCTTCTTTGCACTCAACTTCCCGAGGTCATGCCGAGACATCCGGTGTAGAATGGAAATGGATATGAGTATGGTAGTGATGAACGAGCTAACAAGGCAACCCTATGTCTTCAACACACAATAGTAGGATCTGTGAGTCCAAGGTGAAGAAAGTTGTCCTAAGATGAAGTTGTGTAATAGAATGGTCAGATAGAATAGCTACTTGAAGGCTCCTATCGATATCGCGCTTTGTCAAGATTTTGTCTACTGGTTGTGGAATACATAGAAAGTGACCTATAGACGCCTTGTATAGATTTCCAGAGAAGGTCATGGAAGTGAGAACGAGAGGCATAATGGAGCCACATGGTCTATGGGAGGTTTCCCAGTCTAGTCCAAAAAGCCTTAGCATGATCAGTTGTTATGTTTAACATTGAAAGTTATGTAACGATGTCAGGTGGACATGGTTATGATCTAAATACTAGTGCACATAAAACAATGTCGATGTTTAATTGGTCAGTAGGACTGTTGGGTTGTGGGACTTGGGGATCACAACCTTGAACTCGTGGAGGTTGTGGTCTTTGTATGGTCATAAGCATAATCAAGCCTTATTGCCAAGAGCAGTCAAATAATCGTAGGCTTGATCAACCGTAACATGTTTAATCGTTGATCAACCTCCTCCATCCTTACATAGCTAATGGGGTTTCGATGCTGTTTGTGTAATGGTCACCCCACTTCAAAAGAGAAGGGGAATGTTGTGGTTGAATGTTTGTGTAATATCTATTAGAACCAAATGGCCCACCAAACTCTCTTCCAAACAAATTTTAGAAAGTATAAAATACCTACCAAAATAGGGGGAAAATGGAAAGATGAGGTAATAACAATGAAAGAAAAGGAAATAAGAAGGAATAAATCCTTCACATCAGGTTCACCAATTTGTACAAATGAAAATTGACATGCAACCTTCAACCACAATTGATCCCCCAAGGATGTGCCAGAGCAACCAATGTTGAAATGTTTGTGGCTAACTATATGAGGATAAGTGACTAAGATTTGGTAGTATGATCTCCTAGTCGTTGAGTTAGCAAAGATGATATTTAGAGGCTATGAATGGGTAGCATAAATTCCCTATGGTTTGTTTAACTTGGATCTAAGTTTTGATCTAGTTTGAAGTCTCCAAATTAACTAAGATGAAACTAACAATCTATGCTACTGCTGAAACGAAACTAACCTAAATAAAACGACAAAATTGAAACATCATAATTACAAACAACAATTTACTTTTATTCTAAATAATAAAATCTACTTCTACACTAAAACTAAACAAGAAAAATAACCCGGTGTGGTTATTCACCTGTGATGAGTATATTGAAACTAAACTAACATAAAAAAAGAACTTTTCCAAATGATCTATGATATGTAGACAACCTCCTACAGATATTCTCTCCTTCAGATCAACAGGGATGGGAAGAAGAGGATTCATCACTGGGAGCTGCTATTAATGATTTAAAATCTCTTGGAAATTAACTAATTACTTGTAAATGAAAGGAAATTAATTTCTACTCTATTTGATATGATGTAACAATGATAAATTGTAGCAATGAAGGAAATCAAACAAATCCAACTTGGAATTCACTGAACAGAGGTAAATCCAGCTATGTAGTAATTTTTTCCCTCGGTTTATCCTTTCTTTCTCTACGTGTTCATATGAGTCCTAGGAATTGGGAATGAAAAGGAAACAACAAGAGAAAGCGCTTGAGCAATGGCAGCTTGAAGGCAATTTGGTTGCAATGCAGGTGGAAGAGGGCTAACACAAGTGAACAGAGCTTGGCTATGCAATTTCCAATAGGATTGTGGCAGCAATACTATGCAAGATACACAAAATTCTCAGGCCATTTTTTTTAATACAAGCATTGAATATATAAGAATTGGCTGGGATGTGCCTTCATGCACAAGGAAACCTTGGAGTGCCAAATCAATGAGTGAAGAGGTAGTTCAAATGAATTAAATATATTTAAAAATGGAAGAGGGAAAGAATACCATGCAATCAAGACTATTTTTAGGCAATTTAGTTCACAAATGCACCTTGGAAGTCAAGTTAAGTGATGCATCGTGTGTTTAAATCAAACATGAAAGGATCTGGAAAAAGAGTGCATGACCACTACCCTTCCTGGGTGGCGGTTTTAGAACCACGGCCCAGGCAGGGCGGCGGTTGATGAGACCAAAATATGTCTCATTATATCACCAAATAGAACTCTTATTCTCTCTATTAAAATAAAGCTTTCAAGTGAATTTAGATGTAGTTTTAATAATGGATAACATATTTAAGGTATAATATAGGATTTATCTTATCATCTCTTTAGAAATCTATTTGCAATCTAATTGTTTTTATTTCCTAATATTTCTTCTAAAGTTGGAATGCAATAGTGCACGTAGAAAAAAGGTCATAAGAAAATCTACTCCAAGTTCATAGATTTTAGCTATTGAAAGTCTTCAAGCAGCTACAGAAATGCCGAGCTATGGAAATTCTTCACATAGCTATGGAAACGCCTAGCTATGGAGATTCTTCACACAACTACGGAAACACCCAACCAGTGAAAGTATTTTAATTTGTTCCAAAATAATGTAAAGGAACACTAAACTATTCAGCCCACTCTTTGCTTCCACGTCATCCATCAAGAATATAGATCCAAACAAGTGGCAATCTAAAGTCATACATGCATGTGGCATTCTAAGAAGAATTCAAATTCATAGACTTAACACTCCTCCATTTTCTCTCCATGTTTCAAGGATGAGCAAATAATGGAATAGTATTATGAATGTTCAATAAGTACTCTCCCACTTTGTGATCCTAGATTAAAGGGATGAGTTGTAGAAATATTCTCCGCGATAAGTGGGTTGTTGTAGTGAAGTTAGTTTAGTATTTATTGCTTTGAATAAATCCACTCAAGAATAGGTAGTTAATTCTTGGAGTGTGGACCAAGTAAACTAAGAGTAATGTCTATAAATACATCTTCCATATATTTAGAAAATGGGGCATATTTTGTAAATCAGTTTTGAATCAATATAAGTGCATTTTTAAAAGTTAATTGTAGTTGCTCCAAATCCAAAGGGAAGAGAATGGCCAAAAGCCACTCTTCCCCAAGGAGGAGGATTTTTATGTTATTTATTAGCATAGTTTATTTACTGCAAATTTATTTCAGTAGGTTAGTTGTTGTGTGTTTCTTTTTCATGGATGTTTAATTTTTTTATGTTTTATTAGGAAGAAGTATGGTTGAATAAGATTTTCTTTCTCCTTTTGCAAACAACTTTAGACACCGCCTTGGTTATAATGACACCAACTTGTCTATGAGTTGGTTAAATGACTGGTAATACAACGAACCGTCAGCGGTCTTGACACTAAAGGCCAAAAAATGCATAAAAATGAATGGGAAGCTGGAAGAAAGCGTGGAAAATTTAAGGATGTCTGGGTTACAAATATATAATGTGAATGGGTTTAAGAACTCGAAAACCTTCTGAAAGGACATGAATCATCATTGGGGAATTTTGTAACCATTTTACAATAATGTAACACATGCAATTTTGGGTGCGTACAGTAACGTGACGTGGAAGTGAAATTCACACACTTACTATAGTCATAGGGGTCTTATGAACGTGGGATTCATCTCCACGTACATAGACACACCCTATGTTCCGACGGGATATATAAATTTAAGGAGGATTATCGTTATTGGCTAAGCGCTTGCTTGTTTTAAGAGAAGCATGAAGTGAGAGGATTCCATGTCCCAATACCCAAGCCTTAGACAACATCCTTGTCACATGGACTTGGGCCACGTGTACCACAAGGTATATCTAGGACTCCTCTAGTGAGCTCCTATATCCTAGACTAGGAAACCTCTTGGCCGCATATTGAGATATAGTGCAAGGAGGTTGTAGTCCCTAAGATCACTCGCTAGCTGACCCCACATTCATACATAGGTGGAGAGCCAATTGTGGCACCATCATTGGTGTGTGGTATTAAAAACATGTTAGATCTTGATTCCAATCCCACTTGACTAGTTAGGTGTGTATTGCATGTTTGTTGTTTGTTTGTAAACACCCTTAACCATCCTATCATTTTAAATTTTTAATTAATCAAACATTATCATAAGCATCCATCCTTAATCACATGATCCCAATGATAATCCTATCACCAACCTTAATCCACAATCCTAATCCAAATCCAATCTCCCACATATCCTATCAAACCATGGATTTTTATCCTAAATACCCATCCTCTCCAAATCAACATCCAAACCCTACCTCTTTTCTAAATCCATCAACAAAGTTGTCCCATCATCCCCCACCCATCAAATTCAATTATTTCACTTTGACCATGAATTCCCACACAACATCCAACACATTAACAAACAAATATGAAACTTAACATCCTACCTTAGCCAATCCTCTCCTCACTACCCAAATAAACCATCCCATGTCAATCCTAACATCCTAAAAACCATTCAACAAATTAATCAACAAATATCTGATCTTTAATTCTCAATCAACCAATCAACTCCTAAACCATCACCTCCTAGCCAAACCCATCCACAATTTCCCCTTTTTAAGATCTCTAATTCTCACCCCATTGACTTCCTCCTTAATGAAATTGAATCATCCCAATCCACCTCGCTACCTAATCAACATAAACCACTATTCCCAAAATCCAATTACATCGACTTTGACCACCTCACTAAGTTTGACCTAGACCAAGAGGGAAATATTTATGTCCTTGCTAGTCAAGCCACCAATCCCAAACCCACGCAACCATCCTAAACCCCAACCATAAAATCCCCTATCAATCATCATGACCCACATCTTCCTACCATTAAAACTCATACAAATAATCCACCACCATCCAAAACCTCAACTCTTAAATCCAATCATATTAAAACCTATCATCGAGTCCCATTCATGTATCCACAACAATCACAACAACTTAATCCTAAATCAACATCACCCATGTCTCATCTTAGTCCTCCATCCTCGTCATCTTCATAATCCCAATCCAATCCTATGGACTTTCTCCTATATTTTCCTGCAATCGCAAATCCACCATCCCATATATCCCCTAAGCCTATTTCATCCAATCCATCACCTAAGCCCAATCCTAAAAAAAGTATCTCATCCACCATGACTCCTAAGTTACCCTCATCCCATTCTACCCCCAATCCTAAACCATATAATGTGGATCCTACGCCACCCTCATTGTCAGGATGAGGGGTGAAAATGTACACTTACCAATTCAATTAATTTATGTAAAATTAACTGTTGACGGACATCCTTGGGGGATAGAGCCATCAGAGTCATGGGAATCCTTAGATTGGTGGGACATACATCCTAAGGAGACGTCCATATTTTAAAGAAGTTGGCTCTTCTCTAAGGGGGGATAGGGGTAAGATAAACTGGAAAGAAAAAACATAAAACAAACTAAGGCAATGCGTTAAAAAGAATACACCAGGAAGCCAACCAAATACACAATAGTCTCAAACTACTTAAGCATAGCACCAAAGATTGCAACAAAACCCAAAGATGCATAGTTTCTAAATGAAAATAAATGGCGACCAAAGACAAAAAAGATATGCAAATGATGAACCGGAAACACCACAAAACATATATATTACTCTAATGATTGCTCACAATATTAGATTAGAAGAGAGGAAAGAGTGCCATTACAAAGCCTAGGCAGAAGGCTGGAGTTTCAAGATCTCCTTTTCCTAACAAAAGAGAAGCTTAGCGACAGAGAAGAAAAGATTAAGACTCCTAGTACTTAACTAAAATTATGTTGAATTCTATCATATCTCTCTCCAGAGTCTCTCATCTTTTAACTTTGATTACAATTTATAGGGTGAGGAGGAGGTAGGAAAGAACTTTCAAAATCCTTCCCATCTGCCCTTTGATTATGATAAATGATATGAAGTGACAGAAACATATTTCCTCAAATCTTTCTCACAATTTGACCCCTTTGGAAAAATGAGAACCATACCCATTTAATGCATCTTAATTATCTTGCAACCGACTCCCTTGAGATGGACTCACCTTTTGAGAAGAAACTCTTTTGGCTATTTATTAGATGACCGAATATTTTGACCATTTATGCATTGGTTCCCGGCCCCTTGAGTCAAATGGCATGTATTTTGTAATGAAATGAACCTTCACCTCCAATCTTTTGAAAAATTCCTCGAGCATTAAAAATTATAGATAAGACCCTATATCACTTATACGTGGCGGATGGCTTGTCATATTCATGTCATGTTTTGAAGATGGATCCCGTTGTTACAAGATCCAAGTGGAAGGCCCGTGGATCCTTAAGACTTTGTTTCTCTTTATGGCTCTGAGGGAGGCGCCGGGTGGACACTTAGCACCGTCCGTAGGCTTTCTTCTCTTTCATGACTTGTAAATACCCATTGTATATGAACAACATCTCTCGGGTGGGGCTCGTTTGTTGACTCCACGTGTCAACTCTACAGGAGTTTAAGGCACCCCCCAGTTCTGACAACTTAAGTTGCACCGGCTTGACACTTGGTAGCGTCTACGAGCCGTTCATTTCTCTTTATAATTTGGTTAAGTCCCCTCTCTTTTGGTAAATATTTGGATTCAAATGGGTTTCTCTTAGCCGCAAAAATTCAAATAACATTAACCATTATAACATACACATCATAAATAAATTAAATAAACACATTGAACACATAACACAACATGTAACGTGGAAAACCCCTAAATGGGTAAAAACCACAGAGAATAAATCCACTAAATTGAGAAAATTTTACATCCACCAGTCCTGTAACTCCCTCACTTCTATTCCATGTTTTTACCAGGATCACCCGATTTACATGATTTATCCCGAATATGACCTATGGTCATATTTAAATAACCTAAAGGGTTATGACCTTCTTAAGTGACGAGGCACACCCCGATTTAATTTGTTAGTTAATTAAATTAACTAACCACCTAATATAAAGTTTATATTTAAATAATAAGAATATACTTTATTCTATATTATTTAAGTATAAACTTTATATTATGATACACTTAATATTATAGTTCTAACACTCCCCCTTAATATTAAGTGGGGATCCATATGCCAACATTACTTGTTTGTACAACAGGATTTACAAATCCATAAACCATAAAGGTTTAGGCTAACACACATATTTGTGAGACTAAATTTCACCATTTCTCATGTAAATATTCTTATACCACATCTCTAGAAGCCTTTGTAAGGACTGTATTTTTCCCATAAACTCTATTAGTTTACATAGATCATACAAGATCTTTTTACAAATCTTTTAAACCAGAGTATAAGTATAGAGGAGTCAAAAACTGGATGACCATTAGGTGGTGACATTGTATGCACATTCCCCTTCAATAGCAACTCTGAAAGGCTAATCATTGCACATACTTATATTATTTTACAACACACAGTGGATCGTAAGCATATCTTCAATCTTGATCTTCAGAACTTGAGATATTTATCACCATAGAGAATCTTCTCTCAGATAACACACATATAAACTTCAATATGCTTCATTCTTTGATGTTGAACTAGATTATATATCCTGAGTAATACCACTCTAACCACCACATAGAAGAGGAATACTTACTTAAACTTACATGTATATATCCTCCAATGACTGCTTCACCCACATGAGCTTCTTTACTTGATTCCATTGTACTTCTCTACCCTAGTAAAAGAAATGAAGACTGTTGGTTGATTTTTTTTGTTCCAAGTAATTGATTCCTGCGCCAAAAAACTTGAACAAATATCCAATAGTATTTTATATCTAACACAACATCAACATGGTTAGAGTTACAATATCCATATAGACATAATAATGATAGTATAAATCTAAATCATTTACTGATTTCACTTGTAACCATCTATAAAAGTTAAACACTATTTGCATAACAACTAACATAACAATATTCTTAACAACTAACCATGTTAAAAATATGTTGAAAAATTTCAAAATACTATTCTTGTAAAATATATATTAAATGTAATCAGTATTGGACATCTCCAATATAAACGGTAAGGGCGTCCCCGAGTGTTGTTTGATATGCATATAATAATATTTTAGTTTCACATACTAAGAAATGTTTTATAAAAAACATATATATCTTCATTATCTTATTCTAAGTCTTTATAAACAAGATGATAGATAAAACAAATAATCAAATTATTCAAGAATAATCATAGTATTTATTGTAAATATAATCCAATCACTTTGGACACTTCTCATGGAGTTTGCTTCACAAATATGACATGTAAGCACTTTTTATTACATTTGATAGGTGGTGAAATTAATTTTGGACATGTCATACATGATCTGTTATTTCATGCCAACAAATGAACACATTTCTATTTTTTTAATAAACTATAAAAAAATGAAGCAAAAAACACATATGATTCATTTTTGTGTATGTTTTTCAGTTGTAGCTACTTCTAACTCATCTAAGTTAATTATGAAAAAATAACTCTTTTTTCAACAATATACAAATAGAAAATATAATTTTCATTTAGAACTAATTTATAAAGTTATTATGAACTTAAGGTTGAATTCTAAGTTGCTTCTCAAATGTTTGTTGCATTTTTACAGTTTTGATCCTGTTTTGACACTCATGTGTAGTTTTTAAACTACATTTGGACTTTCATATAATATCTAGATTCCTGATTAGAATTCAATGTATTGATTGGATTATCTAGATTTTGAGCCTTTTTGTAATAGGGTATAGTCCCTTCAAAACAATTTGCTAATATTATTTTTTTATAAAGCTATTATATTAGCACTATGATTATTCTCATTATCATCATCATTATCTTGATTTTGATCTGATTTATTCCATTTTGTTATTTCTGAAATTTTGACTTGTTTTTAAATTTACAATCACTCTTTCTTATGTCTAAATTTCCCACAGTTATGACATATACCACCAAAACTAACTTTTAAGTTTCTTGGCTTCTTGTTTTTACTAAGAGTTTTAAAAGTCATTTTTTTATTCTTGTTAACCCTAGAAGGTTTACCTTTTGATTTTTGAGCAAGAAGTGCCTGTGTGGCATTTTATTTTTAATCAAAATTAGTCATAGCCTGCTCTTCCTGAACCAAGAGAGCATTAAGGGTTTGTAAATCTGGAATGTATTGTACTGATTGATATTTTGAATTAAAAATTGAAACGAGATTTCTAAATTTCTCATAAATATTCAACTGAATAATGAAGTAAAGACAATTTATCCCGAATCAAAATTACTATCACATCCATCTAACTATGAATTAATATTTTTGATTTTTTCTAAATAATTTATCACTTTTTAATCTCCCTTCATGGGAGTTGTCATAAGCTCTTAAGATCAATTTAATAATTTTTGACAATCATGTACCTTCGTGCATCGACTCCAATTGAGCCCAAGCCTCACCCGGACTCTCTTGATTCCCTGATATGAAGCAAAAACTCATCTTGTACACTTCAAAAAATAATAGAAATCACCTCTTGTACTTTCTGTTGATATGATAGTAACATTGTCAGCAGTTGCTTGTCTTCTAGTAGGAGCTCTCTCAGTTCCATTTACAACTATCCACAATTTGCGAGCCATGAATTTTGCTTTCAATCAAATCTTCTGAATGTTGTAGTTATTTACATTCAACATCTAAGATTTATCAATTGAAAATTGATTAGACCCCATTTTTGCAACGTAAAATTGAGACTGAAAAATGAGTCAAAAAACAAGGATTAAAATAAGAGTTTTATAGAAATTCCCCCTGTTGTATTTTAATCCTCATAATTGATCATGATTAGTTTATGCCACAAAAGGAGGTCCTGCTACTTGAATAGTATATACACAAATACGTTAGAACGATATAAAAAAATTAAATTGAAATGTAAGTGATTTTTTTAAATTTTTGTAAAAAAAATGACAACAATAATTTTATCGTCGTATTAGAAAAAAAAATCATTTCAAACAAGATTAAATTAAACTCATTATTGTAACTATTTTCCATAGTTTAAAACCTAAAAGAATTAAATTCTTTTTAAGTTTTAAAAAATGGAAAATTAAAATAAAATTAAAACAATAATATAAAAAAAATTGGAGCTAGGCTCCTTTATATGTGAAATGTCATAACTCGGTCAAGTTGGTGGAACCAACTCGGCGAGTTGAAACCAATGCTTATATTCCACTTTGCAATTTAAACCATCAAATTTTATCCAACAATCGGGCCATATTAAATCTTATATATATATATATGATTTAATATGGCCCGATTGTTGGATAAAATTTGATGGTTTAAATTGCAAAGTGGAATATATATAGATTGAACCATCCAATGTCATGAGCGAGCCATTCCAAGCTATGCCATTGCTAATACACTTGTCACATTAATCATACTTCTCATTGCCTGAGCCAAACATGACACGACAGCCTTAACTACGACCACGACCCAAGCCATTTCCAACAAAAAAATGGAGTTGTGACCGAATTCACACCTCTACTCCCAATGCAAAAGGATTTTAAAGCTTTGTTAAACCCACACCTATCCCATGTGGGACTAAATAAACCAACACAAAAACATACAAAAAAGGGGACTCAGTTTGGTTTAACATGCATGTCAATGGGAGAAAGGTGGTCAAAATATTATTGTATGGCCCATGCCACAGTTTAATCTGGTTGGTTAAGCCTTTATAAAGGATTTAATAATTTTTCCATCCACGTATGTGGAATTAACTATAGCCAATGTCCACATTACAAGGGAGACTGACATGGAAAGTGGGGCTCCACGGTGAGAGAGGAGAGAAGGGTCCCACAAGGGACATGTTTTGTAACATAGAGGAGGTTGCGTAGAACAACATTGAGAGTGCCCTTTGGCACATAGATAGGAGGGGGATGGTTCGGAGGGGGCCGCCCCCATATATATATTTTAATATAAACCTTTGATTTATATGCAACATAATATGTAGGGTTTAGGTAATATATATACCATAGGTTTAGATTTAGAGGTGGGTGTGTGGGTGTGTGTGTGTAATATTTTTATAAAATACGAAGATTTTATAAAAATTATACAAATATTATAGTTTGTATTAAACTTAGGTGCAATATTTTCAAGGGCCCTATTTAGGACATGAATAAGGATTTCAAATAAATTCATAGTAAACAATATAAAAACAAATGTATTACCAAGGGACAAGGAATTTACTTGACCAACGAAAAAAATAGAACAACCTATTTTCTCGAGTCTTGTCTCCCCATGTAAACTCAAGTTTTACTTTGTATTTTTTTACTTTCCCCTTTTAATTTTCTTGAATCCCTTGCAAACTATGTAAAATTTTATAAAATATTTTAAATAATTGACAACCCTTACCTTATTTTCTAGGGCTGGTAATTCCTAAAGTTGAATTATTTTCATGTAGTTGAAAATCCACAATGCCTTTTCACCTGTGTAATATTCATCCAGCCATGTAGACAAGAAGGGGGGGGGGGTTTAAATAATATTTCAAATAGTTTAAATACCTTCCCAACCATTACAAACTTAGGTTACATTAGGATCAAATTAATTTATTAAACCCACTTTGATACCATGTCAAGATGAGGGGTGAAAAGGTACATTTACCAATTAAATTAATTAATGTAAAGTTAATCATTATAGCATACACATCATAAATAAATAAAATAAACACATTGAACACATAACACAACATGTAATGTGGAAAATCCCTAAATGGGTAAAAACCACGGAGAATAAATCCACTATCGAGAAACTTTTACATCCACGAGTCTAGTAACTCTCTCCTCACTTCTATTCCATTACTAAGATCACCAGATTTACGTGATATATCCCGAATATGACCTATGGTCATTTTTAAATAACCCGAAGGGTTATGAACTTCTTAAGTGATGGGGTGCACCCCGATTTAATTTGTTAGTTAATTAAATTAACCAACCACCTAATATAAATTTTATATTTAAATAATGATAATACAACTTATTCTATATTATTTAAATATAAACTATTTATTATGATACACTTAATATTATAGTTCTAACACTCATCATCTTCATCCACATCTAATCCTAATCCATCTCCTTCATCACCTAAATCTCACACTATCCTATTATCTAATCCTATTTCATCTCCCCTATCCCCCAATCCTAAAACATCTAAAGTGACTCCTAAGTCACCAACTCCTAAAAATAACAAATCCAATCCCAATCCTCTCCCCACCCCATCTCCTATCCAATCCAATATGAATCCTATGTCACCTTCATCTACTTCGACCAAACCTTATATGGTACCTACACCACACCCATCTTCCAAATTTCCTCCATCACCAACGTTACCCAACTCTAATGTGACCCCCATACAACAACCTTCCCCTTCATCTAAATCTACCACATCCCCTTCATCTACATCTACAAATCCTACAAAATCTAATCATAAATCAAAAGCATCTACCTCAAAACCACATGCTCCAACCAATCCAAAATCAACCAAATATACTTCGGCCTCTAATCCCAAATCACCCACTTCGGCCTCTAGGCCTAATCCATCCCCTTCATCTGCTAAACCACACCAATCTAATCCAAATCCTAAATCCAAATCAACCAAATCATCCCATAATCAACATAAATCTACACCTTTAATTCCTACTCCCTCCAAACCATTACTTCCTACTCCCTTCAAATCATTTAACCTAAACCACTTCACTCCTTTAGGTGAATCTTTGACCACCATCTTCCATCGTCTAAAAACCTTCTACAAAATCATTCATCTCCCACACAAATCACGTGATCAAAATATTCCCAAACCATCTTGGTATCAGGAATACTACTATTGTGACTTCCATCGTACCCATGGACATTTGACCAATCATTGCATGCAATTTAGGTCTTATGTCCAAAATATCATTAGCCAAGGAATTCTTATCCTTGTACCTCTTTATCCAACACCTTTCCATTCCAACCCTCTCCCCAAACATTTTCCACCATAAAAATCGCACTTGACCTCCAAACATCCTCAACCATCCAAATCTCATCGTACATCCAAACACCCCTCACCAACCAAAAACAAAAACAAATCTCATCTCCCATCTTTTGTTAAGTCCGACCTCTTAGCGGATGACAAAATTACAACCCCACTGTCTCATGATGACCAAATGACATCATCTTCCCCATCCACTTCATACCTTATAGCCAAAAATTTGTTCACTAAAATAAAACATTGAGGAAATGGCTTAGGCATCCATGAACAAGGCATTCATGAACCCATCTCCCTTCATCAAAATACAGGTCATTCAAGCTTAGGTTATAAACCTAACAATAACAACAACCCTCCCACTACTTCTTCATAACCCATCCCAACAATTCAACCCAATCATAAATCATTTCATCCCCCTAAAAATACCAAACACCTAAAAATGGATTGAGCACATAATTCGTCACTTGTGCACAGATGTTCTTTCCTTCCCACCCATCCTCCTTCCATCCAGCATCCAAATATCCTTACATCTAATCCATTGTTATCCTCACACTCATTCATATCCTCTATCAATCCATTTGAACACTTGACCGTCTTTCTCGCACATGTTGCAAGACAAGTACCTACTACAACCATGTGACCTTGGTCTAATCATTACCTCCAACATTCAAACACAATTGTCTTAGAAATCTACACATTTTAACACACTTAATCAACTTGTAGTGAAGACCCTTGGGTGCATCTTTTGACACTCTATCCAATGTCATCACTACACTCATTTTCCATCCCCCCCATCAAGTCATTGGTGATTATTATCCCCTTGAGAGTACTCAAGAGAGTGGATCCTATTTATGCAAAAAAAACCAACTATCAAAAAGAAAAAAATCAAAAAATCATCTCAAAATTTAAAATATCAAATAAAATCCACCTCAAGACTCTCTCTAGGGGTGTTTCCAACAACTCTACCGGGGCTATGGACGCCTAGCCAATAGTAGAGAAATGTTGTGACAAGAATCATATGTATCTCCATCAGGGCTATGGATGCCTGGCTAGCAACGAAGCAATGCATGACTTAACCTTCTGTTCACCCTCCATCAACCTACTTAAATTAATCACTCCCTATACATTGTCTAGTTTATTTTCGCATACTACTCATTAAGTTTTCACTTCAAGTAGTAATTAACCATCAAAATCACATTGCATGTTGCCAGGTATTGTTTAGACCTTGGTCACAATTTTGTTTTAGTCTTACTCTTTCCTTACAACATGTGCCCTCAGGCTCATATATTTTTCATCACTGATGTTATCCATCCATCACCTCCACATCCTTTTTTCATTGGATCGAACATCCATGGACAGACAATTATCCTTTCATTTTCATCCAATCCTCCTCATGTCCTTTTTTTATTGTCATCATCATGACTGGGGGAAATTTTACTATCATCTACTAGGGGCATCATCCCTTTTAGATACCTCTCACTTACCATCATACCCTACACCTAGAGGCAAGTCGAACCCATCCATTCATCCAAAGGCCACCCTACTTTACACTTGGGGGTACATCACATCTATCCCTTAATCCATCTTCCCTATATCTGGGGGCATATCTTATCCTCTTTAAATACCCCATACTATCATATACCATATCACTCATCATATTTATGTATCCCACATCTCACATCCCACCTATCCTTCACTCATATCAGCCAGTCTCCATCAACCATCAAAAAATTCTCATCATATCCTTCAATACAAAATCAAACAATCATCATCCTATCCTTCAATCCAAAATCAAACAATCATCATCCCATTCTTATCCTATCCTCATCCTATCCTTATCCTATCCAACATATCCAATTTCTCTTTGTAAACACCTAAAATCTGTATATATGCCTTCATTCACCCATGTGCACATATTTAATTTTTGATTTAATTTATCTCTCCTTATTTAATACAATGCCCACAAAAGTCCCATTAATTAATTAATAATTTAAATTCTCATTTCCCTAACCAACCTTATAATTAGGATGCTTTTATCCTACACATAAATCCCCTTGATTTTCTAGCATTTATCTTATCTATTTTTATGCCCTAACTACCCATATATCATCTCTTGCCCACCTAATGTTTTAAATCACTCACCTAATCTTTAAAAGCATTAAATCCTAACATAAAAAAAAAATCATGCCCATTGGGGAAAATTTCCCCGTAGTCGGCAGTGACCCAACCCAGTTGCCATCAATGCCCTATAAATCGAGTGTTTTCTTTCCATTACGGGGGAAAAAATAAAATGCATGCAATTCTCATCCTTTCTCGTTCCTAAGAAGATCTGAGACATCTACAGACATCTTGGAAATCCCTTCAGCATGCTTACATCACTCATGATCATCATTCGTGAGATCTTCTCATCATTATCATATTGATTTATGTACCTCTATCATATTATTGTATATGATTTGTTTCTAATGTCTTGTAGGTACAAAACAGCTTCAGAAACACTTAGCATCCTTCTCCTACAACCTCTTTTACTTACAGGTTTCCATTTTCATCTTTTCATCCTCAACTTTATCCATTTCTTATACAATCGTCGCTGATCCCCCTGGTCTCCATTGACTAGGGCCCTGTCTAGCCAATAACCTATTTAAATTCTCCTTTTCTTTCCTTTATCCTACTTCTTTTCCTCTGGTTCTCTTATGCATATCATTTTACAACAGTTACTGGTGCTCATCAGTTTCCATATCACTCTCAGACCTTGTAGGTCTACGTATTTCATCTACAGGTTCAAATCCATCCTCCCAGGTCGTCGTCGACCTACCTATGCATAGTCTGGTTTGCCATCGACCCAGACAAGATAACACTTAATTCACATTTATTATAATCTAACCAGCATTAGATCATTTTTTTTCATTTTTCAGATTCAGTACTACTTCTGTTTTTGCATGCTATTACCCTTTTTATTTCACTTTATCTGAAAAAATGGGGGTTGACATCCACCAAGGAAGTCAAAAGCTTCTTGGATCTACTTAGTTGGGTAGCCCCCACACCTGTCTATCTAATAAAATCTATTTTCAGTCTTATTTTCATGTATATCAAGTTGCAGTAACATAATCCTTCACCATCATGTGCCTGTATCATCACGCTTTTGAGGTAACATAATCCCTCCATAATTTTTGAGTTATTAATTTCTTTAGTAGCTAGTGCATTAACTTTATTAAGAATAAGAAATTTGGACAACATTCTTGGCATGCCCGGTGGGACCCCCTTTAGGTGGTCTCATTCTTTTCTATATTCTTTTTTTTCTACTAACACTACAGCATGAGGCTCTACTTTATTTCCTTATCCTGTTGGGTTTGCCGCTTGGATCACTCATCACTCAAGAAGTGTAGATAAATAGGAAAAATGTAATCTAAGTATTCCTCACTTTTTCCCTAATTTTCTCCTTTTTACAACGTAATTTCCCTTTCCTTCTTGTGTCTTCATCGAATATCATACTTCATTTTGGTCTTAAAAAGAACATTCTTACATCTTGTTAGCTACATAGTCTAAGTAGGGGTTTAATCTTCTGCATCTCACATTTATCACACAAATCCAAAACCTCATGAATCAATCAACACATCAAAACAAATCCATTTCATAGTAGATTGATTGGGATTTGATCACCCAACAGGAAGCCTCTTCATCCATTTCCCAACCATAACTTACCTTGAACCAAACATAGTTCACCTTCTCTTAGGTCCTTTGATACTCATTCCCTTTTTCACACTTTCTTAATCAAAACATAAAAAGGATTTGTTTACTTGTTTTTTTTGTTTAATAATGGAACCAAAATTTTCCTCGAGCAGTTCTCAACAGTCCACCATGTCCCCATCCAGACCATTGGTTACTTCTAGGTATTCCCCTAGCCCCATCTATGACTATCTCCGTTTCAGGCCCTCTTCTTCTCGATCACATTGACCAATAGCCCTTGTTTTATCCCCATCACCTTTATCCACATCACTTTACACCATTCTTTCTTCTACCCCACCATCTTTGTCCCCATTACCTCATGCCCTTCTTGGGTCATCCGACATCACCATATCCACTTCACTTATGGATATTCCCCATGAGAACCCCATCTGTAACTTCCTCCTTCATAGATATCAATTAGCAGATCATGGTTCACCTTATGACATTTCCCTTTTGCTTGACATACATGTCTCACCTAGGGACATCCCTTATGAGCTTCCTGTATCAGACCTTCATGTTCTTGCCCCATCCATGTCATCTTACCATGACCCTACTTATCACCATGATCCTGCATCCCCCTAAGTAATCCCATCTTCATCATGTGAAATCTTTATACAACCATTCCCTAATACCCCACTAGAAAATTCATTTTCACCTTCTACATTACATCAATTTAATCCTCTCAATCAACACCATAAATTAGATTCCTCCCTCCACATCTATTTTCCCCACTTTCTCATCTATTCCCATCCTAGATATTGTGCCATTGGCCCCTTGAAACATTATTCCTATGTCCACCATATCCACAATTACCATATCTACATCCCTTACTTCTACCACTTCTCTTACGTCCACATCAAGTCCTACTCTTACCACATCTGCATTAGCCTTACCCACATATTCCTCTACATCCACACCTGTCACCACACTTACATTGACATCATTATCACATATTTCTCTACCCATGCCCGTATTACCTGACATTGTATCCACCCCGACATCTCTACCACCTATCTCCTCGCTTATGACCGCCTCACTTACCTCGTCTCCCTCATCCACACCTAGTTTCTAGAAATATACCATTCCCACATCCACATATGTTATCACACCTGTAACATCTCCTCAATCAACCTATATGCCTCTTGAGACACCAAAAATAAACATAGTTGACACTCATGCCTCTTCCATCCCTACCTCAACCAATCCGCCATCTACACCATCTCACATAGACCTCATTAACCGCATCATCCACACACCTTTCATTCTTTCCACACCCACATCTATCCCATCTCCCGCAATTGAATATACTCCTTCATCTAAATTTATTCACACTTTTCCAGTCATACCATTTTTAGAATCTATACCGGTTCTACTTTTTATGCTTCTGCATGCCCCTACCACATCAACTATCGTGACCACATCCCAATTATCTCCTTCTTCATCCACACCACCTAAGTCATTTGAGAAATATTAGAGAGCATTTCAACTCGCATCCACCATAGGTGATCCTCTTGTTTCATCCACGCAACCCGATATTCCCACATCAAACCAATCCCCATCCTCTTTGGAATTAATCATGCCAAAATTACTTCCGCCATCCGCCACAATATCACCTTGTGATCCTCCTATCGAAATCATTGTCATCCCTCCCAAGGGCACTCCTCAACCATCCAAATCCAAAAACCATGGAATCCTTCCAGAAAAATCCCTTGAGCGTCCTCATAATAAAATTGACATTCCTCTAATCAAGACCAAATCTACATCCTCTATCTTGGGGCCACATTCGTCTATCTTAGGACCTCGTCCTCCATCGTGACTAGTTAACCAACCCAAATCCAAACAGTATGATTCCCTCCTAGGACCAACTGGTTCCTCTAGAATGCCTCCATCTACCAATCAGACCAAATCTAAATCATCCACCACTGCTTGTTCTTCTAGACCACCCAGATCTTGGAGTAACCCGCCTTCATCTTCTTTATCCACACCGTCTCACATGACCTCTCCTAGTGCATACATGGAATCGTATGCAGAGGTCCTCTAACATTTTCTTTAGACTTCTACCATGACACTCCCACCTATCATGACTGTTTGATCCTGAAGTCGTCCAAAGCCCTCGTGGTTTGATCCTATTGCATATTTGTGCCTATCATCACACTCTCGGGTCACATGACACTGGAGAATTGTACAGATCTTCAGACTATTTTCCACGATCTTGATTGACTGAGAGGACCTCCTTGGCGAGTCTCCTTCTCCATCTATGCTTCATCTAGAGCCCATATGAATCTTTTTACCACATCCCCATCCATTCAGAATCTTGGGTCTCATCATCCATCCACATCATCTCCTATCATTCCTCCACATGAGGGTCCTCCTTTTTTCATCGATATTATTTTCCTAGTTGCACCACCTTCATGATTCATTATTATTGGCATCCTATCCATCCATTGCTGGGGGTATCATCCCCTCCTTTTTTATCTTTTTGCATCCTTCTTCTCATCCTCATCGATTCATCCTCCTGTGCTACGGGGAATTCTCTCTAGGTTTTGTTTTATTGTAGATTGGTTCCTCATCAAATCTGACATCGTCTTATCTCATCTAGCTCATCTGATCACATTTTCTATCTGCTCCTCCTACGACCACCTTTGTGGCCATATATGTTCCTCCATCTCAAAGCACCATGGATTTATCTAAAATTTTCCTTTGAGGAACATATTTCATAATCTATACATAGATCATCTTATCTAATCCCAAATCCATCATTGTGGTTGTACATGTCTCTCTCTAAGGGTACCATCTATTCATCTGAGACACATATTTCTCACTTCCTGAAAGGGAAACACATAGATTGTTTTTACTTTTTTTATCCCTATCCTAATGTGACATTAATGTTAGTGTCCTCCTCATTAGAACGTAACTTATCTTAACAAGGATTCAACGTATAAAGTTCACCCCTAACTAGATCAAACCATACATTATTACACACAAGTATGGGTTAGGAGCCTATCATTTGGCCTGTGTTGACGGTAAATGGGAAGTGGAACCACTTAATGCATTACACTTGCAACCATTCTATTGCTAGCACATTTACCAATGTTCCCTTAGTCATATCCTTCAGATCATTCCTCCATCTTAGCCTTTTCCATCTCTCATCGCGATGATTTGGAACTATGTGGTCTTTTGTCACTTCCTAGATGTGACCTTAAATATGGGCACCATGGCTTTGCCCGTAGCATATTCCTTATGGATAGTTTCTCCCCTTTCTGAGAAATTCGCAATCATTACATCCATCACCCTCTTATCCACCTATTGGAACCATGCAAAGGGTCCAGCGGTGTATCTTGTACATCATTATCCCCTCCTAAGTGGTCTACTTAGCTAGTCCCAGCTCTCACTGATGTAAAATCAAAATTCATGAATGCTTAAATCAAAAATAAAAAATTATCAAAAACAGACTGATCTCTTGAAGGATAGTTGTTCATGCAAAAAAATTCAAAAGCATGAAATCAAAATCAAAATCAAATAAATAGACCAATCCCTCGAAGGACGAATATCATTTATTCTTGCTATCTATATATTGTACAAAGTAGACCATACCCTCGAAGGATGGATACTCCTTATAGCATTTGAAGGCTTCCTGCATTGATCAACCTTACATTTTATTAGTATCCTAAGAAAATTTTCCTCATTGATCAACTTTCTTCCAGCAGACTTCCTGCATTGATCAGTTTTCTCTTTCCCATTTCCAGAAATGGGGCATAGTTTTAGGGAACACCACTTTTGGAGAGCCCTCTTCCCTTTGCATAAGCACATCTCAAACCCCCTTGTTGTGTCAAAATTAGATTTATGAGATTGTTGCATCCATTGTTTCCTTATGATATTTGAAATGACTAACTATCATTGGTTATTTTCTAGCATTGGTGTCAGTCACATGTGCCTTGTGTTACCTGGATCCTCCTCTTGTTTGCCTCCAATGCGGTTGGAGGCATATTTTCCTTACACATTCCTTGCTATGACCTGGATTCATTCATACCTATGGGTTGCCACCGTCACGTCACATTCTATCCTTGATATTATCACATCTATCTTTCATCCCTATTTTGTTTTGTTACAATGCATACCTTTCTTTATCCTAATAATCTATATGTTGTTTATCTATCTTACAACACATTTACTCTTACTTATTTCATAATTTTAATCACATCCATTTCCAAACTGTTTTCATCACATCTTATCCCTATACATTCTAATCACCGTAATGAAATTTAAATTTAAAACATATCACCACATCACACATTTATATCATCATACATACATATGCACATCTAAAATAACCATCTAATCATACATTTATTTCACCATCATCATCAAATATAAAACATGTTTTCCAAAAGTAATCACCATTATCACATATGATCTAAGTAACCATCATTATCACATCTAATCCAAAAAAATCATCATGACATAAATACAAAATCATCACCAAATCAAATTAAATTCATCACATCACATAATAAACACATAATGATCCAAGTAAAACACAATTTGCACAATTGTATATATCCATATATATATATATCAAAATGACTATCAATACATCACGACCCTTTAGGGGGCTCCTTCAAAGCAAAAATTCCATCAAAATCAGTAAACTACATGTTTGAAACCCTCATAACCTATCCTCTAGGGGTAGGGATAGCACCTAAAACCTACGTGCTATCGCTACCCTCCTTGTCTCCTTCCTCTCCTCACGGCTGAGCTACACTCATTGTACTCCTTGATAGCCTAGCTCCACGTGCCACTATCCTCTGGAGATGCTCCCAGTATCTCAGGTTCCAAGGTAGCCTATGGATCACAATGTCCTCATAATATTTGGCCTCGGTGGCCAACGCTAAGTACCTATACATCCCAATCATGCCAGGGGGTGCCATCTGTCCTGATCCCTTTAGTGCTTATTGGACACCATTGGCTGAATTTGTCACTAAAATGGTAGCCAGATCTGAAAAATAAGCCATGTAGGCCTCGCCCTACCTGCAGTAGCGTCTCTCTCCTGAATAACTTGGTATCTCTCATGAGTGACCACATTCCATTGCTGCAAGGTTGTGTCTCTCTCTACTCTCATCTAATCTAGCTTGATGTAAGCGTGCCACCTCTGAAGCCTCTCATACTCCATCTCCATAGCCTGCTAGAGCCACCTCAACCTCAACCTCCATCTCCTCTATCTCCTCCCTCCTCAACCACCCAAGCTGCCCATGTTTTCATATGCCAATTAGAGTATCCCGCTCCTACTCAGACATCATCATCATCATCCCATGGCGCAGCCTCCTCCTCCAATAGGTCTACCATAGTAGGACTCGACATCTCTCTATCCATCTCCTCCATCATGTACAAAATTGGATCATGAGGCACCGTCTAAATGACTCCAAAGTGTCTTCTCGCCTTATCAAAGTGAATAACCTCAATCATCTACAACCGTCTCCCCTATACCCACCTCACTCCTCTCATGCTGAAAAAATATGCATCTACCCCCGGCCATGCAGGGAATTATCAATACAGATGCCACATAATCTAATCAACATCTAACTTTGTAATCCAATTTACGTACCAATCCACCCCTCTCTCACCCATATCTCCAAAGGCCGGATCAGCCCGCCATCTCAAAAATGCAACTGTTATCTGAATATCATCTTCTGTGACCCATAGAAGCCCTAGTGGCCTAATCACTGCAATATGCTCATAATCCTAGCACTATAGCAAGAAGCCTACATCCAACCCTGACCTCCTACTCAACCTGTATCCAGATAGCTCATGGTAAACCTGAGCTAACAAGGTGGTCCCAAATGAAAATATTGTTTGGTGCTCCACTATATTGACCACTACACCATTCAACGCCCATGGAAACCGATCTCCTCCTGAGTCCAGAAAATCATAACAGGACACTGTCATCATCACCATACAAATCAACCGGATACGTGCCACCCCAACCTCATATCTCTTCTCATAGGAGAAATCCCTTGAATAAAATTTATACGGGGTGCATCGACTCCAAATATCCACATCAAAACTATGAATGTGTCATCACTAGTAATGAGACCTATCTACTCCCCCTGTACTGACAGCCTAATAATTTGATACACATCCTCCAGGGTGATAGTCATCTCTCCTGTCTTAAACCAAAACATACATGTCTACCTATCCCACCTCCCAACCAAAGTAATTATAAGCCCCACATCCCGTGAGATCCTCTGATAATGTCTAAATCCTCCTAATCCAACTCTAGACAGATGATCCCACTCGACATCTATCACATCCCCTCTGATCTACTCATATAGAGCTAACACCCAATCTCTCAAATATAAGGTATATATTTCCTGCAATCAAAAGAAAAGCATGCATACATTAGACCTCTAATCAAAAAATCCATCCACAATGCATTAAATTCTATATAAATCCATTTTTAGCCAATCTAGCCCTAGTCGACACCGACCCAAGTTAGGTCGACACATGTTCGGGTCGATCGACGTGCCCTAAGGCCTATTTGACGTTGACTAGTCTAGGTCACCTCCGACGGTGTCATCAAATTTTTGTAAAAAATGCTAAAAATTAAATGAACCATGAAATAAAATCAAAAACCAATGTGAGTTTTTTTAATCACCATTCTCCACACTCTCTAGCGTTTCCTTGCATCTTCAGCGACTCAGTTTTCTCTCTCTTGTTAAGTTAGTGTGTGAAAATGAGCATTGTCGTTTGACCATTGGACTTATATAGCCCACCAACACCTGGTCGCCGTTGACCCCATTGGGTCGCCATCGATTGGCCTCAGTCGCTGTCGACTACCATCAACAGTAACTATTTTGAGTTTTCCCCCTCTTTTTTTCATCCCTTTCTAAGGTGTTATTTATAGTTGACCATTAAGTCTTCACTTGTGGTCATCTCCATTTTTTCCCTTTGGGTATTCTAATTCAACATTCAAACTATTCCTCCTTTAGGCATATGTAACTCTCTAAGTACACATTTTTGGCCATCTCTTTTTTTCGTTCAAACATGTTAATCATATATATTCCCTAGTTCCACCTTTTGTGGCTATAATCACTCGTCTTTTGCAAATTTTATTTTATAATCCTATCCAATTCACGCACGAAGTCCTCCTTTGAGGCCATATTCATCTTCCCCTTTGGGAATTACATTCATTATATCAAGTCCAATCTTGTGGCCATATTCATGTTCTTCCTTAGGGACACCATTACTCTTCATCAAAGTCCACCTTTTTGGCCATGCTTTGCCCCTCTTGGGGCATACTTTTTATTTTTTTCCTTTACGTCCATACCTTTCCCCACTTGGGGCATATTTGAATTTTCCTCATACTTCCCCCCTTTGGCGCATGTCACTTCATCACTCACTTTTTCATTTTTCCTTATCGGCCATTTTTTATTTATCCCATTGAACACCACATCATTCATCCTTGTTCCTGGTGAATGCATACCTTTTCACTTGATTCCTCATGTACGAAGGATTTCACATAATTTTCACATATAGTTACACATGCTTTGATGACTTGCATATGATCTATTGGTCATCGCGGCATGCATCCATACTGTAGTGATCTTCACCCACTCAATGGCTTGTAGAACGTTGTTGTTCCTCTCCATTGAGACCGTAATTATCCCCTACCGATGTGATATTGGAGTCACCACCATAGTTTTCCATCATTATTGTGATCCTTTTTGTCTGGGTCATCTCATCTTGGTTATGCCTTTTACCCATCCTTTCCCACCATATCTTCATCATCTACCTTTTTCAAACGGGTCATCAATTTCCCTTGACGTCATTGATCCCCTGTTTGAGGCAGATATTATCATCATTCCTTTTTATCCAAATCCAAATCTCATTGTTTTTGTCTCATGGCCTACTAGCCCAAGCCATGAGCTTATCATCAATCCTTTTTATCCAAATCCAACTCTGATTGTTTTTGTCTCATGGCTTGCTAGCCCAAGCCACTCAACAAAAGGGGGAAAAATGTAGGCACCTAAAATCGGTATTTATGCCTTCATTCACCCGTGTGCACATATTTAATTGTTAATTTAATTTATCCCTCCTTATTTAATCAAATGCCCACCTAAGTCCCATTAATTAAATAATTAATCATTTAAATTCTCATTTCCCTAACTAACCTTATAATTAGGATGATTTTATCCTACACATAAATCCCCTTAATTTTCTAGCTTTTATCTTATATTTTTTTATGCCCTAACTACCCATATCTCATCTCTTGCCTACCCAATACTTCAAATCACTCGCCTAATCTTTAAAACCATCAAATCCCAACCAAAATTAAAAAAATAATGCCCATTGGGGAAACTTTCCCCGTAGTCGGTGGTGACCCAGCCCATTTGCCATTGACCCCCTATAAATTGAATGTTTTCTTTCCATTACGGGGGTAGAAATTAGATGCATGCAATTCTCATCCTTCCTCATGCTTGATTATTTTTGACACATCCACATACCTCTTGGAAATCCCTTCAACGTGCTTGCATTACTCACGATCATCGTTCGTGAGATCTTCTCATCATTATCATATTGATTTCGTATCTCTATCATATTATCATATATGCTTTGTTTCTAACATCTTGCAAGTACATAAAATCTTCGAAAACACTTAGTAGCCTTCTCCTATAACCCTTTTTTCTTATAGTTTTCCATTTTCATCTTCTCATCCTCAGCATTATACATTTTTAATACAGTCGTCGCTGGTCCCCCCTGGTCATCGTCAACCAAGGCCTTGTCTATCCAATAACCTATATAAATTCTCGTTTCCTATGCTTTATCCTACTTCTCTGCCTCTAGTTCTCTTCTGTAGATCCTTTTACAACAGTTATAGGCCCTCATCAGTTTCCAGATCACTCTCAGACCTTTCAGGTCTACATATTTCATCTACAGGTTCAGATCTATCCTCCTAGGTCATCGTTGACTTAGATATGCATAGTCTTGGTTATTGTCGACTTTCCTATGCATAGTCTTGTTCGTTGTCGACCCAGAATAGGTAACACTTAATTCATAGTTATTGCAATCTAACCAACTTTAGATCAATTTCTATCATTTTTTAAATTCAATACTACTTATGTTTTTGGATGCTATTGCACTTTTTATTTCACTTTATCTAAACAAACGGGGGTTGACATCAACCAAGGAAGTCAACAACTTCTTAGATGCGCTTATTCGGGCAACCCCCACATTTTTCTATCTAATCAAAATCATTTTCAGTCTTATTTGTATGTATATAAAGTTGCAGCAGCGAAATCCATCACCATCTTGAACCCGTATCATCACACTTCCGAGTTAACATAAGCCCTCCATCATTTATGAGTTGTTAATTTCTTTAGTAGCTAGTACATTAACTTCATTTGTTTCACTGTTTTCTTTAAGTTTTTAGATGAAACAGATAAGGGTGTGGGCCAAAGAAGAGTATCTATTGTGACGGTTAGTTTGAAGTTCGTTGTGTGTGTTCTGACTTCTTGATCCAATGCTGACTGTGAGAGCTTTCTTTTGGCTAGGAGGAACTACCTGAAAGATCTAAGCCCCATTGAGAAAAGGGCCAAAGGTCTCGTGCAACTTGTAAGGAAAGACTAGGAGTGTGATGAAGATTAGCATGCTGCTAGAATTTTACACAACGTTTGACATAATCAAAACAGTCATGGTTTATGGTTGGCTAATAATATCCAAGGCAAAGAATTCATTTAGGGACAACTAAACCGTTAAAGTGGCGTCCACAAATTTCATCGTGAACTTCCTTAATGGTGTAGGGAATTTCAAAACTTGTAAGGGATCGTAAGAGAATACCATCGAAGCCGTGCTTATAAAGGAGACCACCCATGATGACATAACAAGAGAAACTTTTAAGAAAGGCACGTTTTCCATTACAAGTGAGATCAGTCGGTAGAATAGAAAGGGAAAGATAGTCTGCAAACTACTTATACCAAAGGTCATGTGGGTCAGGTGTAATGGTCCCGACGGAGTAGACCTCATGAGGTAAAAAAGAGGGTGATTATAACTTCTGTATTATGACAAAGATTTTAGAGTTGGTGGGTGAATTGGGTATTTGAGAAGCCAAACAGACCATGGTATCTACAAATTTATTGGTAGAATGTGGGGTGGTTTGAAGTTTGTAACGGTCAAAGGTATTCAAAAGTATGTCGACATGATGTTTATACTTTTGAGGTATTTCATTATGACATTGGTATATACCATTGACTTGGTTTACGACCAGCTAGGAATCAACAAAGATATTGATCGACTTAACATCTAAAGCATAAGCACCTTGGAGACCCAATACAAGTGCTTCGTATTTGGCAATATTGTTTGTACAATCAAAATCCAGTTTGAAAGATAAAGGCATAGGTTCACCATCAAGAGGAATGAGGATAACACCAGCCCCACCTCCACATTGAGACTTGGAGCCATCGAAAAAGAGTGTTGTTTGGTAATAGCTTTTGTCTAAGGAGAGGGTAGTTATGGATTCGTTTGAGAAATCAAAGCTAGAGGGTTGATTCCCGGAAAGAGGTATGTCTGCCAGTTATGGAGGGTGGGAGATTCCCATGGGCATTGATGGGGATTCTTCACGACATGATGGAGGATAGGACCTATTTTTCATGGGCACTAGCATTCTTGGTGCTGTTAAATAGAGATTTATGGGCCTATGGGAGGTTACGACGGTTCAGCTTGTGCTACATGTTTCTACTACACTACTGGGAGTACGATAACATCATGTGTGTGCATCCATTTGGTATGCCTCATCCAGATGCATTTGAGGCAGGATTGGTCCAAGTAGGCTATAGGTAATAGGTACCTATTATTGGAGAGCGCCGAGCTGCCAGGGCTACACATGATGTAGCATTTTACAGGTGTGTACTAGAGGGGTTGTCCGGTGTGCTCATCATTTGGAGGCCGTATGTGGGCTTCCCATCATATAGGCAAATGACCATGGAGTTACATGAGCTACAGTTGCTCTGATGGATAGAAGGACATCATGTCATGGAGCACGAGATGATACCTGCAGATAGGGTCATATGACAGTTTGGGTTTCCACAGGATGTGCCTCTACCCTTCCCAAAGCATAGGAGGGACGACATGTAGAGGCCCATGACTCTACCACAATCGACGGTACCAACAGGGCAGGAGGATCAAGTAGTAAACAGGTGGATTGATGATGCCAGAGTGACATATAGATATAGACAGTGGTGGGCAACATAGCTATGAGTAGTACCACCGAGGCTAGGGTAGCCCGACTTAGCCACTATCACAGTTCTGAGATATTCCCTAAAGGGGCAAGTGACCACCCTGGTGACATAGTTGGGGATAGTATAGGGGTAGCTAACAGGGTCAGAGGCGTAGGTTGTTACTCTACAGGCACAGGTAGTATCTCTTCAAGCCTAGATTACACAGGGAGAGGCAACCGCACAGGGTGGAGATGGAGATGGGCTACAATTGTTTTCCCTATAGGCGTAAGTTATAGGTTTGCAGGGCCAGCTAATCACTGCACAGGTGCATATTGTGGCCCTTGAGGCCCAGGTACATACATAGGCACCCACACAAGCTTAGGGACAAGGTCCCATTTTACAGGAAGGGGCGAGACAGGGTCCCATGGTACAGGTATAGGGTCAGAGACCAATGACACTGCCATAGATAGTACCGATGGCCAGGTTTAGGGATGCCCTAGGTGAGGAAAGATACTATCAGGATCACCTGATAGCCACAAGGATAGATTTACCTACCTATGTAGAGTATAGAGCATAGTAGGCCTCAAGTGAGAGGACTAGGTCCCGCACTCACAATGTGGAGAGAACAGGGGGTCGAAGAGCCCCGAGATAGAGTCAAGGCGAGGCCACTAGTTCACGGAGGCCAGCTCTAGGTGAGGTACCCATAGAAGTCAGATCGATGCCCATGGAGGATGATGAGATATTAATGGGATGGTAGATAGGTAGAGAGGAGGAGACAGGTGAGACTGGCCTAGAGGATATCAGGTGGGGTGACGATTAGTCATTGGAGATGATCATTATATTGATTTTTTGATATATATACCAGCCTGCATGCCGAAGATAGTGAATATGTACATGAGAGTTTTGTGATTTTGATTTTTATACCGATCTATGTGTTGAAGATAGTGAGGTTGTATCTAAGAGATTTGAGATATTTGTATTTATTTGTATCTGTGTACATATGTATGGACACACAAACTTTCTCATTTATATATATGATGAAGTTTATGGTATGGATGGTGTAATTGTTTTAATTTCCATTATTATTTGTGTACGTGATGGAAACTAGGTGAATTAGGCATGATTGAGTTAGGTCAGTTAGGCATGTTTTGATCATGTTTTTGGTTTTTATTTCATTTTCAAGTTATTAGTAACATGGGAAATAAATGATGAGTTATATGCATGTTATGGTTTAAGTTTCCAAATATTTTCTATAGTGGAAATGTGAAAATGATAAATGAACGATGTGATGATGTGGTAAAAATGTTTATTAATTGTTTCTTGTTTGGTTTAATTTCTAATTATTGATATAAAATGGAAACAAACTAAGGTAGGATGTGAATATGGAAATGAAAGGGAAAATGGGCTAGGTTGAAGAGTGGACGAGCTAACCATTAAGGGCCCCATGCCCTCAAAATGCTGCCTACATAGCCCCGACGAAAAGGGGCCTTAGGTCAATGTACTTCTCCCATAAGCTAGGGAAGGATATGATGAATGGGTTGGTAGATCTTAGGCATGATTGAATGTGGGTCATAGGCATGGTTGAGTTTAGGTCATAGGCATAGTTGAGTCATTTTAAATATAGGTGTCAATGATCTGGTCATGTATAGGATAATCAATAAGTAATGAGGAAGGCAAATGATAAGAGGTGGTAAAAGAGCCACTTAATTGATAAGAAACCTAATGAGTCTACCATACCCAAGATGGGCTTATGAACGTAAGACCCTAAAGGCGTTGCATAATGGACTATTCTAAAGGTGAAGAAAGTCACATGATCATGAAATTTTGCATTTGCGGTAAGTCCCTTGAGTAGAGAGAAAACTAGGGCATAAAATGCAATGAGGTGAAAGTGGATGGTTAAGCATAACCAATGTACGTCTACATGTTTACTTAGCCAGAAACCCAAGATCCAAAAATAAGCAAGTCTATGACAAATTTTTTATCATTTTCTTCATTTGTTTGTAATAGAATGATCGATGCGGGAATTCTATATGGGATGAGTATATTATCTCCTTGAGGTCTTCATGAAGTTGATCGATGCGGGAAGCTTCTGTATATTTTTATTGTATTTTTGCAATAAATTTATATAGTTGTCCTTCAAGGGAGCAGTCTATTTATAGCGGTGAAATAGAGAGAAGAGATGTCCCATTTTGAGGGAGTCATCTTTTTTTGGAAGTTTGAATCAAGAAGTTGAATCCTTTTTTTTGGAATTTTAAGTCATAGACAAGACTATAGAGGAAGATTAGGTTTTTGTTTAGAAAACAAAACCATAGTAGAAAGGGGTTAACTATGAAATAGATGGTTTTTAAGTTCATGAATGAACATGGGATTCCATCTTTTAAAAAGATGAAAAGTATCCATGAGAATCATGTTGTGAGTAGAGCCATGGTACTCATATTGAAGATGAGGTTGAAAGGTGACAGATAATCACATGATTCTTGTTTAGTCGTCAATCCTCAAAACCAGGTAATATGGAAGGTGAAAAATGCTCAAGGGATGAGACACATCATTTGAAAGAAAGTGATATAGGACTATTATATTAACAATAAAATGGTCGAAGATTTTGACCCTTAACACATTGGTTTTTGCTTAGGTTCAGGTTTACCTTGGAGTGAAGTACAAATGATAATGAAATTGATCCTTTGCCATCTGATCTTTTGAAAAATAGGGTCAGCAAGCCAATCTTACATATCAGACCCAAAATCACTTATACGTGATGGCTGGCTTATCATATTTATGGCCTACTTCAAAGATGGAATCCATGTTGATTTGTGAAATCCATGTGTAAGGTTAACACTCATCCTCTAGAATCTTCTTTCTTTAAGGCATCGTAGGAGATGTCCTGGGCATGTTTGACATGTTTTTGGTAAATGGTTAAGTGAGTTGAGATCGCGTGTCCCACTCCTTCATTGCTCTACGTGTCAGTCCACATGGGAGTATCCTGACTTCGACCCTTTTTTGAATCGTTAAAGTTGTACATGTCTTGTCACTGAGATGGCAAAGATTTTCAAGGAATCTCAGTTATTTTTATAATTTTGTTAAGATCCCCTCAGTCTCTCGATAGACCATATTTGGCTTCAAATGGGTATTGTCTCAGCTAGTGAAAGTTTAAATAATAGTGTTATACGACTCATTGGGACCATTTAGCTTGCTAAATGAATTCCAATCCTTTCACAATATTCCACTATGAACTTGTGTTTAAAGCTACTTTCCATAATCAGAGCCTGTTTTCCTTTAACTATGTTCCTGTGGAGGATGGAAATATTGGTCATTGAATTGCCATTTAAAGACTCAAGCTCCTTCCCACTCTCATGACAGGTGAAACTCAGTGGAGCTTGGTCCTCATCAAAAACTTGAGTCAGTCATCAAAATTGAAAAAATGGCCAGTGAGGAAAAAGTTAAAGAAGAACTAATCTTCAGTTGCTTATTATTTTCTTGGAACAAAGTTATGCAACTTGGCACTCAATTTTACTATTTATTCTCAATCGAGTCGATTGGTTTCATCAATTACCCTTTTGGTGCCTTTCTAATGAGAGTAATCATAAGCATGGAGCGGTGGTATATGTGATGACGAAAGTCATACATGTCTCAAATTGAGTTAATGCAATGTGTGGCCTAAGAACTTATTTGGTTGACTGCAAATCTACTCCTACTTCTATTCTAACTGGCTTGATGTGTGTGTTAAACAATAGGTGTGGCTGATTAGGAAAGGAAAAATAAGGCTTCCCTTCCTTATAAAATGCGGCCATGAAATCAATTTGGTCTACTAGTTGATCATGGCCGGTAGTAAGAGTGAACAACCGAGGTCTTCACTCTGGCATACCTGTTTGGGTATCAGTGAGCAAGATGAACACCTCAGCGATGTTCATATTTTGGTTGGTTTGACTATCATATTGGAGGGTAGCAGATAACCTTAGCTTTGGGGTCTTGAAGATCTCTCCTCATGTTCTGAAAGGTGACACATGAGTACGAGATGGAGACAGGAAAACCTTGATGAGATATAGGTATAAGGATAAGGCTTGGTCCGACCTTGGGGGAAACTTATGTCTGTGGTTCTGGCTGGTGTGGTCTTTTAGATCGAGGCAAGCCGTATAGCATCTCTTTGAAGGGTCGTCATCTTGTTCATCCTCTTAGGGTCCACTCTCCCTTTTGGAGGTATAGGTGGCACCTATGAATCTAGGATCTTTGATTGAAAGGGTGAGGGAGCTCAATGGTTCTTTGGGTGAATGAGGTGTAACAAAGGCATAGTGATGCAGTATAAGGTTGTTTAGATGTGGTGAGTGGATTTGGATGTGAGACTGTTGCGGAGTTTATGAAGTAGTTGATGGAGTGTTAGGCCCTAGGAAGTGCTTCCTCATTGGGTCATCCCCCCCAAAGGTATGATAGGCGACTCAAGGTGTATCTTCTTCCTAGAGGGTATGGGTCAAAGCTTTATAGGCTTTGGGATAATGTTGTTGTGGTTTTTGGAAGATCTGAAAATCTAGGTCCAATATGATAGCTAGGTGAGCTTAAGGTTTGATGTCAGAATGAAACACATTGATAAGGGATATTTTTAGTGATGGAGTCTGATTTATACGGGGAGGGAGGAACAAAGTGAAACCTCTGTAGCCTTTTTTCTAGCTCATCTTGTGACACAAAATTCCCAAGCATTGTATCACTTCTCACTAGATAGTCTTCTCTGGAGGTAGGAATGATAAAGAGGAAACCATTTCAATCATCCTGGTTGGTGTGAGTTTTGGTATTCGAAAATACCTTTGGGTAGATGGTGGAAGTATCTGTAGGCAACATTGTGGTTTGGAGATCGAACATGGGGATGATCCCTTGGTGGTAAAGAATTCATGAGTTACATGACCTCATTTGATTAACGATAATCCAAACAATCAACCAACCATGGAAAGAAAGGGATGAACTGAAGATGGATGATAGGGAGCTATGGGTTGAGCCTTCATAATCCATTTAAAATATACCTTGGGGAGTTGCTAGATGTACTCCGCAACTATGGCTTCATTGAAGCTGTAAACCTAAAATAGCTCAAGATCATGTACAATAGATGATGCTGGGATACAAAGGGAGTATCACTCTGAGTCATCCCGCCAGGCGTGCTAGTGACAATGTTTGATGGATCTCCCTTCGGTAGGACAGATTCTATCAGAGTCATGGGAATCCTTAGGTTAGTGGGACTTCTGCTCTCCTAGTGGAGACCTCTAGATTTAGATGAAGATTGGCTCTTTTGGATTGGGGAGAGATAACAAGTGTTGACATTTCATAAACTTGCAAAGTAAAAACGATAAAACAAACAAAGGCGATGTGCCAAAAAGAATACACTAAGAAGCCAACCATGATATACAAGGGGAGATGAGGGGGATCTCAAACTACTGTGGGTGGCTCAGAGTAGAAAAGGTATGCTCGCAACTATGGTTGGAAGAGATGCATGCCAAGATTTCCTAGATAGATGAAAATAAAGGAAGGTTTTGAGACTATAAAGATATGTGAATGATGAACTAGAAACAACACAAACATACATTACCTCACAATGGTTAGTGTCACTAGATGAAGGTTACATATAAATTTGAGGAAAGATTGATCGTTACATGATTAGCCCAGGTAGAAGGATTTTTAAAGTTGTCAAGAATCTCTAATTTTCCTAGCACAAAAGAGAATTCTATGGAAACAAAGAGTCTCCATATTTCAACTCCTAGTCACCTAACTGAAAATTATCTAGAATTCTATCATATATAGTTTTTCATCGAACCTCCAATACAATTTATAAGGTGAGGAGAACGGTGTCCTTTAGATGAAATGATTAAAATCCTTTCTACCCGCCCCCTATAGTATTCATTCTCTTTCTACCATTTAGGCATATGATGAGTGGGATCAGAAAAAAAATATCCTTAAATCCTTCTCATGATTTGACCCCTTTGGAAAAGTGAGATGCCATTCCCACTTTAATGCATCTTAGTTATCCTACAACAAGACTCCCTTGAGATATGGACTCACATACGATGAGAAGTGTAACTTCCATCTGGCTCCCGTTGAAGTTACATAGGCCTAGATAACAGAAACGATAAGACCCTAGAAGGCACTGAAATAATGGACTGATTAGAAAGGATGAAGAAAGTCACATGATCACAAAATGAGGACTACAGCATGTGGCAAGATCCCTTGAGCAGGGATTTGAAAACGTGGGTGTAAAAAGAAAAGAGGTTGAAGATGGAAGGTTGAGCATAATCATAGTATGATTTGAATGGGGTGTTATTACTTGATAAGAGACCCAAGATCAAAATTTCGAAAGTCTTCAATGAGGAAAAAGTTAATCTAGTTGTTCAGACCATGTTGAATGCTTTATCAAAGGTTTGGAAGTTTTAGAATTTTTGCATAAAATGATGAGATGTGTTTGGCAAGTCTAAGTGCTAGATGAACAACTCAATATTTTCATCCTTGAGGTATTTGTGAAACGATGAATTAGATGTGGGAAGACTTCACTAGCATTTAATGATATATTGGCAATGACTTTATATAGCTATCCTTCAAGCGAGCAGTCTATCCGGTATAGCAGCCAGATATCGAGAGAAGAGATGTCTTGTTTTGAGGGAATCATATTAATGCTGGAAGTTTGACTCAAGGAAATCTTGGGCTACTCTCATTAAAATAATAAATAGAATTGGACGAGGTTAAGTCCATTGATAAGACTATTCCAGGAAGATTAGGTTCTGTCAGGGACATTAGGAATACAACACTATAGTAGCACAGAGTCGCTAACTATGAAAGATGTGGTTTCAAGTGATAAATGATCATGTTTGAATGACCACAAGTGTTGTTGTTGTAAAAGATGACCAAAATATCCATGAGAATCATGCTCCTGAGTCAGAGCCTTTGGAATACTCATATTTAAACATAAGTTTGACCTAACCATGACCCTGGGTACCTCACACGATAATCTTAATTTAGTTGTTGATCCTAATTAAATTAATACCCATCCTCACCCCATTTATTGAATTTACACTTTAGGGATACTTTAAGCAAATGAGATGCAAAAGGTGATATAGGACTTAGACACCTCAAACATAGACCTATGATCAAAGATGCATGGCATTCCATAAATGCATCAAGATTTAGGTTTACCTTTGACCTGAAGACAATCGATAAGCCTATTATTCCTTTAACCACCTTCCCACTGGGTAAAAATATAACGTCCAAGCTAATTAGGAGTAAATTTGACCTGTTTAATTTTATCCTCTTTGGTTACATGTTGATTTTCCTTCAAGACAAGGTCTCTAACATGAAGGGTTCTGTTCATGGACACATTTGTCATAGGTGCATTTAATATGTTTTTGGTAAATTTGGATATGGTCAAGAGTGTTAAAATGATTGTTCATCTAATAATTTAAGTTACGCCAAACAATCCTAGTGAAAAAATCATCATCGTTGAGTATGTCTTGTAGTGAGATGCGGAGAGATGGAATTTGGAATTTGAGAGGCAAGACAGCCTCGATATTGTAGACCAGATAAAAACGTAGTGTGGGTAGTAGTCAAAAGTGTGAATACTAGTGCGATAATCCCATAAGGAAAAAGGAATGTGTGAATTCCAATCCTTTCCAGTATTGTTAACTAATTCCATAAGAATTTTGTTTAAGGTCTTATTAGGTTGATTCTACTTGACCATTGGTTTATAGATAATAAGGTGACAAGAAACTGAGTTGGATGCCAAAAGCATCACATATTTTACGTAGGGTTTTGGTTTTTAATTTCTTTATTGTTATCAATGATGAGATAGATGAGGAACACCAAAGAGAAAAATGATGTGATTGTCGATGAATTCATATATTTTATCAGCTTTTGTAGAAATGAGGGGGGGGTGGATTCTACACTTTTAGTGTAATATTTAGTATCGGTTATAATCCATTGATAGTGCATTATGAAAAAATAGGGATTGATCTCACCAACAATATCTAAGCCCCGTTGAGAAAAATGACAAAGGTCTCGTGCTACCTGTAAGGTATGACTAGGTGTGTGA
The DNA here is from genome assembly GCA_019776745.2 of Taxus chinensis. Taxonomy (NCBI): domain Eukaryota; kingdom Viridiplantae; phylum Streptophyta; class Pinopsida; order Cupressales; family Taxaceae; genus Taxus; species Taxus chinensis. The sequence continues at coordinate 474,305,483 of CM034156.1, read as the reverse complement.
TGAAGATTAGCATGTTGCTGGAATGTTTACAAAATGTTTGACATAGTCACAATAGTCATGGTTTAGGGTTGGCCAATAATAGCCAAGGTGAAGAATGTGTTTTGTGACAGCTAAACCACTAAAGTGGCCTCCAAAAATTCCATCGTGAACTTCCTTGATGGTGTAGGGAATTTTAGAACTTGTAAGGCATCGTAAGAGGAATACCATCGAAGTCCATGCTTAGAAAGGAAACCACCCATGATGACATAGCGAGAGACACTTTTAAGAAAGGCACGTTTTCCATTACGAGTGAGATCAGCAGGTAGAATGGAAAGGGAAAGATAGTCTGTAAACTACTTATACCAAAGGTCACGTGGGTCAGGTCAGGTGCAACGGTTCCAAAAGAGTAGACCTCACAAGGTAAGTAAGAGGGTGATTATAACCTTTGTATTGTGACAAATATTTTAGAGTCAGAAGGAAAAGTGGGTATCTGAGAAGCCAAGAAGACCATGGTATCCACAAATTTATTGGTAGAACGTGGGGTGGTTTGAAGTTCGTAACGGTAAAAGGTAGTCAAAAGTATGTCCACATGATGTTTATACTTTTGAAGTATATCATTACGACACTAGTATATACCATTGACTTGGTTTACGACCAACTGGGAATCACCAAAGATATTGATTAACTTAACATCTAAGGCATAAGCAACTTGGAGACCCAATACGAGTGCTTTATATTTAGCAATATTGTTTGTATAATGAAAATCTAGTTTGAAAGATAAAGGCATAGGTTCACCATCAAGAGGAATGAGGATAACACCAGCCCCACCTCCACGCTTACACTTTGAGCCATTGAAGAAGAGTGTTATTTGGTAAGCAGGTTTGTCTAAGGAGAGGGTAGCCATGTATTCATCTGGGAAATCAAAGTTAGAGGGTTGATTCCCAGAAAGAGGTGCATCTGCTAGTTGGTTAGCAATAGCTTGGCCCTTGATGGAATTTTGATGAATGAATTTGAGGTCGAGGTCAGCAAGAAGCATAATCCAACGTGTGACACATTGATGTTGATAGGGTTTGGCGTACATATAGTGTAGGGGGTCAATATTGGTAACAACAAAGGTTTTGTGGTTGAGTAGGTAATGGCGGAGTTTGGTGGCGATGAAAACTAAGGCTAAGTAGAGTTTTTCAGCATGGGTGTATCTAGTTTCGTAGTCCAGAAGGGTATGGCTTATGTAATAAACCACTTGCTCTCTATGTTTCCTGTCATGATGAGAAAACATGGACACCTAAAGAATGGTCAGTGGTGGAAATGTATAGGTAAAAGGGTTGGTCATCCTTAGGAGGAATGAGCACTGGTGGTTGAATAAGGAATTGTTTTAAGGCATCAAAATCTTTATGGCATTCATCATCGTATTTGAATGAAATGTCCTTCTTGAGAAGATGATGAAATGGTTGGGAGCGGTCAAAAAGTTATCGAGATAAAATGAAATGAATGGATTACAACTTACCTTGCAGGATTCGAAGTTGATGGAGATTAGTAGGTGGAGGAATTTCTAGAATAGCATTTACTTTAGCAGGATCGACTTCTATGCCACGCAAAGAAATGATGAAACCAAGGAGTTTTCCTGAAAGTACTGCAAAGACACACTTCTTTGGTTGAAGATGAACACAATACTTGATGAGGTAGTCAAAGATGACCTTAAGGATGGTCAGGTGTTCGGCTCGATGTTTGGATTTGGAAAGAAGATCATCTACGTAATCTTCCAATATGCGATGCATGATGTCATGGAAGATGTAAGTCATGGCTCACTGATATGTAGCACCAGCATTTTTAAGGCCAAAAGGCATGACTCGATAGTAGAAGGTCCCCCAAGGGGTGATGAAGGTAGTTTTGTGTTCATCTTCTGGAGCAAGTAATATTTGATTATAACCTCGAGAAACCATCAACGAATGATAGAATTTCATGGCTGGCGGTGAGATCAACTAGTTGGTCAATACTAGGCACAGGAAAGTCGTCTTTGGGACAAGCTAGGTTGAGGTCACAGAAGTCCATGAAAATGTGGAGTCCCCCTATCACCTTTTTTACAGGAACGATGTTAGAAATCCATTGGGGATAATCAATGGGTAGGATGAAAGAAACTGAGAGAAGGCGCTAAAGTTATTCTTTGACCAGAAGAGCAATGCGAGGATGTATTTTCCGCAACTTTTGTTTGATGGGTTTGGCATTAGGAATGGTTACTATATTGTGGACCATGATTTTAGGGTCAATACCAGGCATATCGGCATAGGACCAATTAAAAGCATTGTTATGGTCCCGGAGGAAAGAGGTAAAAGCTTCCTATTCAGCAACATCTAAAGATTGACCTTTCTTGAGGATGTGCGGGTCATCCGGAGTATTAATGTTGATTTCGATAGTCAATTCATTCAACATGGTTTGCGTCTCAGAGGGTAATGATTGGTGAATATAAGACTCTTCCGCACCAAGGTAGGTGAGGATGGACTCATCGTCCTGACATTAAGCGACATTAATAGAAGGCGTATCATCATCGATCATGTCAGGATATAGGAAGGGGAGAGAAGAGGGAGCCTCACCATCGCGTTGATAGGTCAGAGGTCCCAGGGAAATTGTGTTTACGAAAAAAGAAAAAATAGGAGGAATAGATTCAGGATCTATGGACTCCGTGGGTGAAGATGGTGACGTGGGTGAATGAGGTGGATAAGGTTTTTCTTCCTCAATGAGGTCAACACAGGACTTCTTGGGAGGTGGTGTAGCAAAGCCAATGCCACTATGGTCATTGTGTTTACGGGTAGTGCAGGAAATGACAGTATTGTGGCCCTATTCATAAAAACCAAAGCCAAATCCTTTCCATGCGCAACGGTGGAGGAAATTATGAGCGAAGCGGCAGTTAGTAAGGTATTGTAGGTCATATGAAAACGGTCGTGTTTGGGATGGAGGTTTGGGTGAATAAGTGGAAATATCGAGTCCCCCATATGTTAGATTAGTGCAAAGGTGGGGAGAACCATAAGGAAAAACTTCACCTATGTGGTAGTCATAAATAGGGTGTTGGCATAGGTTCCCATACTCTTGCGGAGTGAGTAATGTGTCAATATTATATTGGCAGTACTCCCCTAGAGTGAGGCATTGAAAAACACCTTCTAAGGGATCAATAGTCGATATGTGGGTAGCTGGGATAGACGAATCACTAGATAATTGGATAGGAGATGAGTTGGTTGTAGAGAGTGGTCAGCTATGGAAGTTACAACGAATAATTAGAAGGTTAGATGCGGGAGAGGTGGCAGCCACATTGGTGGATGGGCTTGTGGGTAAAGGCAAAGTGGGGGTAGTGGCAGATGCCTTGAGTAGTACAAGCACATCGTTGGGTCGATAGAACATGTTATAGTTATTGAATGGCGATAGATCGACGGGGATGGTGTAGTTAAGTCCCTCATGCTCGAATTTTACACAACTATGTAAATTTTAAGGGACACAACCCATGACATGAATCCAGGGTTTGTTGAGCAATAGGTTATACTGGAATTCCCCCTCTAAGACATACGCAAACATGAAAGATAACAGTGTCAAAGGTGGAGGTGATGGCATCATTGAAGGAGTGCAACATAACTAGGTTATTATGCATACAGTTAGAAGGAATACACATTTGATTGTATGCGTGGGAGGAGATGATGTTAATGCTAGCACCACCATTAATCATGACACGTCGTACGCATATGTTATCGATATAGATAGAAATGAATAGGATGAGATCAGGGTCATCTAATTGGAGAGGTACAATCTCCTCTTTAGAGAAGCTGAGGGCAGCAATTTGAGGAGTGGTCATGGGGGTAGATGGAGGAGTTGATTTGGTTAGCAAGGCCACATGGTGAGGGGTGATAATCGAGGCCACTGGTGTGGGGTCATTGGGTAGAACTTCAATAGATTGTAAAACCTCGTTAAAATTTTGTTTGTGGGATTCAGAATTCTAGACGAAATCATACAAAGACATCTTTAGAGGATACTGATGCGATTGTTTTATCATTGTGAAATGGATGACCTCGTCAGAGATAGGGTATGTAGGTCCACAGATGGTGATTTTGGGAGCAGGTGCAGATGGTATATTGGGTACAGGGTTGGTTGATGGGCTAGTTTCTTTTTCTTTTCCTTTTTCTTTCTGAGCGCGGGGTAGCAACGTGAACCATGTTAATCTAAGGGGAGGTGGATGGAGAGGGTGTGTCATGAAAGGTATAATGACATGAGCGAAAAAATCCTAGCAGTGGATAAGAGCCTTGTGAAATGAGAAAGGGCGCACTGAAATTTGGGTGGTGGTTTGGCTAACTCTCTAATACTGACCATGTTGATCTCAAATTTTGGAGGTGGGAAAAATGGTTGTGGGGGTGGAGATACTGATCACTGAATGGGTAAAGGGAGATGATGTATGGTGACAAGTGAAGGTGGAGCATGGTCCTCATCAAAAAGGTTGTCATCGTCGAAATTTTGTTCAGGAGGAAAATTTTGAAGAAGAACGATCTTCAGAGCCTTACAATTTTCAACATCATGTCCTGGCACACGATGATAGGCACAAATATTGGTTTCATCAAACCCTTTGGTTTGCTTTTGAGAGGATTGTAAGGTTGAAGCAATGGTAATGTGATGACGGAAGTCTCTAAGAGATTGGTTAAAATGTTGGCGCAGGACCCTATTAACGGATCACAATCGGAAGTGAGTGTGGGTTTGGGTACAGGTGTGGCTGATTATGAGGGAAGAGGATTTATAGGAGGGGGAATGGGTTGGTCTACTAGTTTGGTATGTGGAGTGGTCTTAGGTTTTTTTGGAATCTGTTTGGGTAAAGGTGGGGTAGAAGAGTTGGTGATGGAAGGTTTTGTTGGTTTGATTACCTTACTGGAGGGTAGTGGATTCTTATCTTTGGGTTACACCTTCTTGGGTAAAGGTGACATGGGAGTACGAGATGTAGAAGGGAAAGCAGATGGTGGAAGAGGATGGGTTACCCATGGGGGCAACCAAATTGGAATGGAGGTGGTTGGTAGAGGTTGGGTAGGCGGAATTGGTTGAAGTCATATAGGAAAGGTTGGGGTTATAGTAACTAGTGGAAGTATAGGTGGTAAGAAGTGCACGTGTGAGGGTGAGGGAGTTTGGGTTTTTGGTGAATGAGGTGAAACAAAGGCTTATGATGCAGTAGTAGGTTGTTTAGCTTTTGATTGGCCTTGGGTATGAGATTGTTTGGTCAAGGTTGATGGATGAGGCCATAGGATGGACGGAAGGGGGGAAGGTGAAAAAGGTTATGTAGGCGAGACCAGTGTACGCAACCTAGAGGGTTGGGTTTTCTTTTTAGGCAGGAGGATAATGTTGTTGTGGACTTTAGAAGATGTGGCTTGGTCTAATCTGATAGGTGGGTGAGTAAGGCTTGATGTCGGCATAACACCCAAAGTAGTGATGGGTCTAGATACGGGTGGGGGGATAAGTGTGGGTACGTTTTTAGGTTTGGGAATAGTTGTAGTGATGGGTAGAATTTTGGATGGAGGTAGGGATGATGAAGAGGAAGCCATTTCAATCGGCATGGTCAGTGTAGTTTTGGTTGCTGAAAATACCTTTAGGTAGATCGTGGAAGTATCTAGAGGAAACATTTGCATTTGGGTTGAAACAGGGAGCCGAAGACGTCCCCAGAGCATGGAATGATCAACGTAATCCAAATGATCGACCAATTGTGAAAACAGGATTACTGAAAAAGAGGATAGAATGGGTTGGGTGACAATCCCTGTAAAATATGTCTTTGAGACAGGGAATTGGTTGGCCTTGGATTCTATAGGTAAGAGTGCCGAGATCATGTCAATAGGGTCCTAGGATGCTAGGGGAGAATTGTCCTCGACATGTAGTGACATGTCTGAAGAATCTCCCATGGGTAGTAGAGATAATAGGTTGGGTGACGTAGACTTATCTCTCGGTGGAGGAGAAGGTGATGATGATTCTCTTGTGGATGGGAGAGTAACAATTGTTGATGGTTCAAAAGGTCTGGGAAGTCAGATGATGACATGACATCGGTAGAAAGTGTGGGTTCCTCCATGAGAGCAAAGGGAGATGAGGGGGACTCATCTGTGGGTGGAAGAGTAGAATAGGTATGCTCCTTTGTGGGTGGAGGATCTCAAGATTTCCTCAATAGATGAAGTAGGTAGGTTTTGAGGAATAGTTGGCACGATATCAAAAATTGTGTGAACTTCACGAAAATTGTTGTCGTTGGATGAAGGTTCATTATTTTTATTAGATGATGGTTTATGATTAGGGAAAAACTTTTTGAAGATGTGCAAATTCTGATTTGTTGGCACGTTCAGGTTATCTATGACAAGGTCTCCATTGTCTATCATCTCTTGAACAATTTTTTAAAAATTTATGCAGTTACCATCACTATGTCCTTTAACGTGATGATAATTAAAGTAATCGTGCTCTTTATACCATGTGGGCATAGGATGTGTGGGATCAAAACCCGTATGAGGTTTTATGGGAGGAAGTGTAATGGCCACAACTTTAAGATTTTTTTCCAAGACTAAAGAATAGGGATCTCCGATCGAAGTATACTTCCGCTACTCCCGTCGAAGCTGAAAGACCTGGACAGGAGAAATATTGGAAGAATGTTGGGCCTGATTAGAAGGATGAGGTGGACCTACCTTGAGGACTACCACATTGGCAGATCCTTTGGGCTTTGAATAATTATTTTGGGGTTTTGAAGATTAATAATAATCGTTTGATTTGAATGGGGTGTTCTTATTCTCGTAATTGGATTTTCTTTTCTTCAATGACATGAATTTCTAGTTTTTGGGCCATGGTGAATGCTTCATCAAAGGTTTGGAAGGTTTGGACTTGGAGAGTTGGTGAGATGTGTCTGGCACAAGCTCTAGTGAACAACTCAATAAGTTCAGTATCAAGTAGTTGGAACATCAATTGGTTAATAAGACTCTTCCAGCGGGTAACGAAATCTGTGATAGATTCGTCTTCATACTGCCGAGTTGAATAGAGATCGGTCATGGTGAATTTCTTGGTAACATTGATTGAAAAATGATCTAAGAAAGTTTGGGATACTTGATTAAAGGATTAAATAGAATGTCAAGGTAGTCCACTGTACCAATCCAATGTTGGTCTTGTCAGGGACATTGGGAAAGTTCATATGAGCAAAGCGTCATAAAGGGCAATTAGATAACACCCATGTTTGAACGACCGCAAGTGTTGTTGTGGGTCTTTTTTACTATTGAAGCGATTGAATTTAGGTATTTCCCAATGCACTGGGTAAGGACGAATGGGAATAAATGGATGGATAGGATAATTACAGATTTCATCATATGTTCAAGAATTATGGGAGCCAGAAACAGATGCTTCTAAGGTCTGCATCTTCTCCATCATCATTTTAATGAGGTCGTTAGTAGGTTGGGATGAATGGGTGCCCCTGCAGAAAAAGGGGGTTGATGTTGAATGTATGAGGTAGGTGGTATGTTGGTGTATGGTGGTGCTGAGTATGAGAACTACGCAGGAGGAATAGATGTGGGTGGCACATAGCCAACATAAGCGATAGATGAGGTCTGGGGTTGTTGGTAGTATGTATATGTGGGTGGGGTAGTCATAACAACTCTAGTGGTGATTGGGGGTAAGGATTGTGGGATAGAAAGGATGGGGTTTTGGAAAGGGGTGTAAGTTGCCGACACCGAAGGTAGTTGCGATGCAATGGGTATATGTGAAGTGGCGGGTTCAGATGAAGCTATACTCATATAGGTTTTCGGAGGGACAATCGATGTTACGGCCGTGATCGATGATGTAGATGCTGTAGTTATAGCAGCTGTGGGTTTAGCTAAGACACCACAGGTGATAAAGTGGATGACGGTAGCACCAAACTAGTGCTAGTTGACGTAAAAGTGGGGGCTAGAGCAGGGGGATAGATATGGGCATGCCATTTATTAACTATCCTGAGGAATCCCGAGTGGAAGAATGAGCAAGGTAGTACTGGAGGGTAGCGGGATTCTGGTTGAGGAGTCTCGCAAAATCCTTGTCACCGGTAGTGATGTGAATGAGATGAGTCAGATCCATAGGTGACAATAATGGATGGCGATGATGAAATAGGTGGGAGTGGCCGATGGTTGGCGTGAAACACAAGGGTGTTAGCAACACCTTGTGAATCAACGTATATAAGGTGAAATGTGCTCTGTAAATGACACAGGGAACAATAGAGATGGGACAAAACAAATTTTGAGAGGAAAGTTGGTAAATATTTTGATTAAAATCAAAACAAGCTGACCAATGCCAGTCTAACTGACTGATGATGGTTAAGGAGTGACCAATGTTGGTTACATGAACTGATACTGATTACTGTGAGAAACTGACAGTTTCAGCAAATGAGGCAGAAATTGATGACTATCAAAAAGGAAAGTTGTATATGATGACTGTTACCAGAGTACAATGATAGACAAAGACTCTAAACAAAAGAGAAGATGAGATAAGTGTCTTTTGAGTAAATTAACTAAAAGAACAAGGAACCGATGCCAGTTATGTAAACCGATGGTAGTCAAATGTAAACTAACGGTGGTCGCTGGACCGATGCCAGTTACTGTGAAATATGAAAAATGAAGAAAATTTTATTTTTGTGAATTTAAATTGGATGAATAATCAACCCAGAAGTTTGGGGATGATTAGATGAGGTCCTTAACACACTCTGAGAAAGTCAGAATACTCCAACTGTGATGGCGGAGTGTGAAAGGAAACAAATAAAAATGAAGAATTGTATTCTCACACCTCAAAACACAAGTCAAGAACAAAGCTAAGAAAAATACGTAACCCAACAAGTGATTTTAGTGTGTTTAGCTTATTTTATTTAAAAGACTGACTCATGAATTTAGAGTAGAGTTTTTGGTTGGGAAGGCTTCCTACGAAGAAGGAAATTCTAAAGGTGAGGTTTCAGGTTATGTTATGGCAGGGGCGGGCCGTCCTCTGATGGGGTACTGGACAGAGATAACCAATTGGGTGCCCACTGTCAATCCTCTGATTTTGTGATCATTGACAACTTCTTCCGGGTGGGATGTTGTTTAAGAAGATGTATATATTCCAATTTGTGTAGTTTGGCAAAGAGAGAGAAGAAAGAATGTGCTTTTCTATGATTTAGTTATGTCAACCATCAGTTGGGCATGAATTCCAGGATATAGGTTGCCCTCATTTTTAACGTGAGCTAAAATGCAACAAATCAGAATGTTATGCAAGTGTTTTAATCCCAAATCAAAGTGTGATATTCGATGTAGCAAGTAGTCAACAGGAACAGAGATGCTCTTTCACTAATGCAATATGAATGAAAGAAAAGAAGTATTCTTTTTATAGCACCAAAAACACAATTGCTTTTAGAAAATAGAAAGAGAGGAAGATTCCAGAGAGGAAAATTAATGTGTAAGCTTTTCAGAAGGGAAACAAACACACAAATTTTACTAGGAATGAATAAAATGCAAGGAGCCCCAGATGGGTCCCACCGGGCGTGCCAAAATGTTTCACCGTTTTCTTTAAGTTTTTAGACAAAATAGATAAGGGTGTGGGCCAAGGAATAATATTTGTTACGACGGTCGGTTTGAAGGTCGTTGCGTGAGTTATGGCTTCTTAATCCAATGCTAACTGTGAGAGATTCCTTTTGGCTAGGAGGAACAACCTGAAATACACCACAAGACCACAAAAGAGGATTAAATAATATATCTCAGTGGGCTTCCTAGCATGTGCTAGATCCAGGAAGTGTGATACTTCCTCAGTGGTATTCAACCCACTGTTTAATACAATTTAATGTAACAAATAACGTAAGTAAATAGAATCCTACTATAGTTGATATGATTTAGGTATCTCATCCAAATACAATAAGAAAATATAACATAACAGGCTAGGCTATGATCAGATCTAAAAATAAGGTAAATAACTAAGGTGCTAGAATAAGTCAAGGTCAAATTCTGGGTCACTTGAATCGCTTAAAAAGGGTTATTGGGATCTAGGATTAACAAGACTGCCAAATACAGATACTGATGTCGGTTTGGTATGACCGACGACAGTTTAGTAAGAACCGATGACGGTTACTACGGGCTGGTAATAAATAATTAGTGTATGGTTTAGGGGATTTGTTTGAGACTAGATCAGCGATGGTGAGGAGTTGTTTTAGGTCTGGGGAGATGTTGGGAATATTTAGAGGTACTCAAGAGTAGACAGAGGTGATTAAAAGGTTTATGAGTGATGGGAATGGTCGGGTTCACATGAAGGAAATAGTGGTGGGGTGAAAATATAACTGATGGTTGATAAACAAAGGTGAAGAACTCTTATAAATTGAATAGAAATGAAGTGGTGTAGGTTAGAGACACACTTACTGTTGTGTAGGTTCAATGGCAGGGTGGTGGTGATGGTTGATCGGTGAAATCATAATCAGTGTCATAGCAGTGCTTCCTGGAGTGCTCCTGTGAATGCAAATACCTTCTGATCAATGGCTGTGCTGGTTATGGCTAACTGGATATGCAAAAGATCTCTGGTTCTTTCTTGCATGCATATATCCTTTTCTCCAAAACTCAAGAATGTGTCTAACCTCTCAAACAAGGTTATCAAAATGGTTATATGGTAACCGACAACGATTTAGGGTTACAGGCATTAGTTTCGGGTTAACAGGCATCGGTTAAGGTGGGATATCCTAGGTTTCCTAAAATAGAAGATCTTGGCTATCCTCTTCCAACTTTTTCTCTTTTTATCCCGGGTCTAAATGGAACGTTGCACTTAGGTATGCAGGAATGTGGTTATAGGGAGAATATACATGTGTTTTTAGGGTTGTACTAAGTCTTAGTTCATTAAGGTAAGTAGGGCTAAGTCTTAGTTAGTTATGGAAACATACTATGAATAGGTCTATGGTGAGGTATCTAGGTGAGGTGGAAATTGGTTTTAATTGAGATAATTAAATAATGAATGAAGTGAGGATGAGTATTAATTTAATTGTAAATAATTAAATTAATATTAATTTGGGGTATAAGGGTCATGGTTAGGTGAATGTGTTTAAGTTGGTTATTTGAAAGGGGACCAAGAGGGGTGTGACCCAATTTTGGTGTCTACATCATTCCAAACAAGAAATTTGGACAGCACCCTCATTTTACCCAAACACTCTTTGGGACTTACAGGAGAAATTTTCATCCCACCTTACATCCCTTCCCATCCCCCCATCACTCATCCAATAATCCAAATTATATATAAAATCCAACACATCCAAAATCTAACATCAAATAATCTAAACATAAAAAATCCAAACATCCAAAATGCAACATCCAATAATCTAAACATCCCAAATCCAAAATCTCAACATCCAACATCAAATAGTCTAAACATCACACATCCAATAATCTCAACATCAAAAATCTAAAAATCTAAAAATTAAAACATTCACAAAACAATAAAAATACAAAAATGCAATGTTTGTGTTTTGTTTATGTGTTTGTTTGTTTGTCTACATTTTCTCTTTTGGTCGATGATATGAGGCCCCTTTTGTTTCTTTTTTTTTATTGGTGTAATGATATGAGGACCATATTTTTTGTATTAATGTGTCCAATGATATGAGGACACAAACATTTGGCAATTCAGTCATCATGGTCTTTATACCTTGGTGCATCTTGATTTATGCCACATCAATCAAAACTACTAATGATGACATCAATGTGCACTTTATGGTAGCACACCCCCTTATCTCATCATCATTTAAACTTACCATTATCATCCTCCCCATCCTCCTATCCAATCAATCCTTAATCAATCATTCAATATCCACGTCCAAATCTTATCATTTCGCATCCAAATCCTCACCCCTTAGTTGGGGTATCTTATAAAAATCATCAATAAAACTTGATCATTATCCAAATCGATCCAGAAACCAATACTTATTCTCTCATCCAAACATCCTCAATCATTTAATCAAATCAATCCTTAAATCTAACTGTTAGTGTAAAATCACAGCAACTCCAAATGAGTTATGGATCTACTTTTCTAAGGCAGGGTCATTTGGTGTGATTTGCATAACATTGGATCATTCCCCAAGCTGTGGGACTTACAAATGGGAATGATCCTCCAGAGAAGGTTGGTTCCTCTTCCTAATCTACCTTCCACAAGCTATTCCAGTGTAGGTAAGCTAATCTAATCCTAATCTAACTTCCAAGGAGACAAGAGAGAAAGAAAACTGGAAAAAATAGAGCCTGCACTAGAACGGTGATACACCAGAGAAGGAAAATGTTGATCATCTATCTAAACTGCCATGGAAACAATGTGAGACGAGCAATGGAAAGGATGGACAAGTGCATCATAGACCAGAGATGGACTTTCACATAGAAAATTTTCCAAAATCCCTATGAACACAGCTCCAAGACCTACAAATGAACGTTCAAAACATGTACAGATGCATCCTGTAAATGAATGAGAGGCAAGAAGATAACAAAAAACGAGCAAAGGATGGACAAATGCATCACAAAAACATGTTTTTATTGCTCCAGATTTACACAGTGCACCATTTCACGGGCAAGAGTCAAAAAATGCCATTACAGAGAAGGGGAGGAGGTTCAAACTCCATTTTTGACCCTGGGGAAGAAAAGAAGGGGGAGGTAAAGAAGAAAAATGAACAACCACTAACTAACTTCTTGAAAATGTGTCTCCGTTACAATATATAGCAAAATGCGAAAAGAGAGGGAAAAACATGAGAAAATATGATTCTATGCTCCAACCACCGACAACATTCACAAATTTGGTCGAAAATTCAAGGATCCATCTGCAAACTTCCATCCTAAATGCGTTTTGTCTGCTAAAGGGAGAAAAGACCTATATTTCATTAAATTTGGTGGTTGAAAATTGGTTTTACATTTTTACCATGTCAAATCACATTTTGTAATTTTATCCCACAAATCTCTACCAAAATAAAAAATTGAAGACTCCATGATGAAGAGAATCTCTAGATCTTTCCATTGGTACCAAGATTGTCAAAAATGGAGCTCTGGATCAAAGGATTTGGCCTTCTGCGTTTTTTCCTTACGTTTCTTACAAATTTGGCTTCGAGCGAATTTTGAAATTTTTCCCCCACAAATCCACTGATGATGTGGCATCCATTGGGTTCGGCGGAGGTAGGGGCTTCCTTTTTTCCATTTTACATTTTTTGACAAAAAGTCAAAAAATCTAATTTACCTCTGAAGTCCCGCATCCCCGCATTAGCTTTTTGATGGGGCCACAGGTCGCATTTTGATTTTATGCCTTTTGGAAGAAAAGGAAATTTTTCACTTTTTCCTTGGACGCCCCACTAGTCTAAATTCCTTTGGCAAAAAACTCTCCCAAGCTCCGCAAGTCCGCCTTGGGAAAAGTTTCCCTTTTAACTCCACCGAGCCATAACTCAAAAAATACAAGGAGTTAGAAAGAGTTCTTTACCTTTCTGGAAAGGGGAAAAAATTCTCTATCTGATGGAGCATTTTCCAGAAACCTTTGAATGCTTTAAATTTATGAAATATGGACTAGGCAAAAAAGGTAGTAAGTTAACCCAAAAATAAGGGGAGCTTATTTTAGTTAACAACTTTGGCGACTCACAAGGGTCATCTGCATGCTAGATGAATGATCAGTGGCCTTTTTTACATCCATTGGGCATGGAGTCAAGCCTAATAACCAATTCTCTGATCTAACTCTGAAAATATGACCTCTGAATCACTTGGAAACCTGCTGAAACTTTAAGTTGAACTTCACCAAAAGTCAATTGAATGCACTGTGCAAGAGTAATACAATAGCACCAAAAATTATGTACAAACTGAAAATCATACATGCTCCAAATGGAACATGCAGAGTGTGAAAAAGAACTTATTCTGCTGAAAACAAACCTACCTACACTACTCTAACCAAGAGTAAAGGGAACTCAAACAAAGCCAACAACTGGCAGAGAGAAATAGCTTCCCTTCCTAAAAAATGCCAGTCATGCAACTGATTTGGCACTGAACATGGTTGGTAGGATGAGTGAAAAACTAACTACAAGCTGATCTTCCACCCAAATCACCAAAGTATCAACTAAAGACAAAACCAATACCTCTTTTAGTTGCTCTGCATTTGGATTGAAGAGGTATGGTCAGCTAATCCTTGGTGCTTTGTAGCTCATCCTCATGCCCTGAAATGGGCATGACCAGATTTGGCTTCTCCTTTCGCTCTAATGAAGCCAAATTCCTGATTGGGCAAGGTCTGATCCATTTGATATGCCCATTGCTTTGATTTTCCACTCCAAAAAATGGAGTCTTCTTATAGACCTATTTGGGTGAATGGCATGGAAGGAATGGCGGAACTCTTCTGTTGTTTCTCTTCTTCCTCCTATGAAGAGCATGGAAGGTTTGAGTTTCTCAAACTAGATTCCAAAAGGCTGCTACAAAGTACAGACTGTTGTAAATGAGTTCTATCCTTCATGACAACAGGTTCACATATTTGAAGGCTGAATCAAGGAGAAAATAATAGAACCTCAACTAGTTCTTCTCCATCAAAACAGTCCTCCAAATCAAACAAGTACTCTGCTTCATTGTTGTCCTGTTGCCAATGTTCAACCTCTTCCATGGTGTCTTTTTGGTTTGTAACTTTTTCACCATGGTTTCTTTCATCCTCCAACATGAAGTTTGAAAGATCAAAATCTTCTCCAACGTTAGAGCTCGAAAATATGAAGTGGAAGGAAGAAATGAAGGTCTTCTATAGCCTGTTTTGTGTTCAAATCCTTTGGATCTGCATTTTTCTCCTCCACAGCTGGAATGTACTCCTCTTCTTTTGGATTTGGAGCAACTTCTCCTTCCTCTGTTGTTTGAAGACCATCTCGCTCTTGATTGAACTCTTTCTCTAGCATGAAGTTTTCCATATCAAACTCTTTGAACTGCTTCTCTAGAAGAAAAGTTAGGACTGCAAGATTTCTTTTAGAGCTTTCCTCCAAAATGGATTCATCAACCAAAACAATCCCTTCGAATGAAAGCAATAAAACACCAATAATGTCTTCTTCTTCTGCTGTTATAAACTCTGATTTGGTCTCATCCACTTGCTCCTTTCTAATGGGACTTTGAAATGATTTGTTTTCTCCTTCCTTGGCTGATTGGGTAGTTTGAATTGGATCAACATTCTCTTCACTTAAAGTGCTAACATAGACACTGCATTCTAAGTAAACTGACTGCTGATTTTCTTCTTCCTTTTCTTGTTCTTTCTCTATTACAAATTCAGTCTTAGACCACCACTGGCTCTTCAACTTTCTACTCCTCTGAAGGCTTGACCAACAAAGGAATTTTTCAATCCCAATACCTAAGAGCTGAGCTTACTAAGCTCTTAATCATTTCTTCTTCTCTCACTTGGCTTCTCTATATGATGTCCTTCATTAATGATTTTTAAAATTTCATCTTCCCCACATGGAATTAGGAAGGTAAGAGAAGGAGTGGGTTGTGATTCAACCGGTTGTGCATTTGTTTGTGGTGGTGGAGGAGGTAGAACTTCTTGTTTCTTTGGAGGGGAAGGTATTTCTTTTGGCTCTCGTGGAGGGGATTTGGATTTGGAAGAGAAGAGGGCAGAAAAACTGAGATGAGATGGAAGACTAGGGGATGGAGAAATGGATTTCACACTTGGGGCAACATTTAATGGAAAGCTTGGAAATTGAAGCTCAAATTGAGATGGTGTTGCTTGAGGAGTGGAGAGAAAATTACCAGATAATGGTGTAGGATTTACCCATTGACAAGGCTTCCTCGCACCAAATTCATAGGCCTCTATCTCTTCAGTCCATTGTGCAAGTTGAGGAAACATCTCAATCATGAAGTTCAGCTTCTCCTGAGGGATGTGGTGTCTTGGAAAAGGGCCTTCCCATGGACAAGGTGCCCTGCAACCAATTTTGAATGCCTTCATTTGAGCTGTAGCTCTTGACTGAACCATGCCAATCTCCATTTTTTGGATCTTCTCCAACAGACCAGAATTCTCCATTTGATTGTACCATTGCATACATATCCCTGTTCTTAGAAAGCTCCATAGCCAAACTGATTTTGGCACTGTTGCTCATAGGGATAGACATGTTGATTCTGAATTTTCTCATAAAGCCGATTTGGAGGAGTTGTAAAACATATTAGAGGTGGACTGCTCTGTTGCTGCAGGTATGAATTCCACTGTGGGAATGAAGCCATGATTGCATAACTTCATAGAATGGAAAATAATCAAAGAGATGGGAAGAAGAATGGACGAAAGTGGATGGAAAGAAAGGTCCGCAACTCAAAAAATGGGTTGTTTACCAGGTGGAGTCACCAGATGTGTAATTTAAAGCTTCTCATAAGCTGAAGATTTACAACAAGTGCACATCAATCTTGTTGCAATGAAGTGAAGACCTCTTAGGTCCCACCGGGCATGCCAAAACTATTAGTACAAAATCACAACACCCCCAAATGAGTTATCAGGTTTGATTTTCTAAGGCAGGGTCATTTGGTGTGATTTGTATAACATTGGATCATTCCCCAAGCTGTGGGACTTACAAATGGGAATGATCCTTTAGAGAAGGTTGGTTCCTCTTCCTAATCTACCTGCCACAAGCTATTCCAGTGCAGGCAAGCTAATCTAATCCTAATCTAACTTCCAAGGAGATAAGGAGAGAAAGAAAATTGGAAAAAACAGAGCCTACACTAAAACAATGATACACCAGAGAAGGAAAATGTTGATCATCTACTAAACTACCATGGAACAATGAGAGGCGAGCAATGGAAAGGATGGACAAGTGCATCACAAACTAGAGATGACTTTCACACATAAAATGTTCCAAATCCCACGAACACAGCTCCCAGATCTACAAATGAACGTCCAAAACATGCACAAACACCCTGCAAATGAAGAGAGACAAGAAGATGCAATAAAACGAGCAAAGGATGGACAAATGCATCATAAAAACACGTTTTTATTGCTCCAGATTTACACAGTGCACCATTTCATGGGCAAGAGGCAAAAAAGCCATTACAAAGTAGGGGAGGAGGTTCAAACTCCATTTTTGACCCTGGGGAAGAAAATAAGAGGGAGGTAAAGAAGAAAAATGAACAACCACTAACTAACTTCTTGCAAATGTGCCTCTGTTACAATATATAGCAAAATGTGAAAAGAGAGGGAAACAAACGAGAAAATCTGATTCTCTGCTCCAACCACCGACAACATTCATAAATTTTGTCAAAAGGTTAAGGCTTCATCTACAAATTCCATTCCCAAATGCATTTTGTCTGCTCAAGGGAGAAAAGACCCATATTTCATTAAATTTGGTGGTTAAAAACTGGTTTTGCATTTTTTCCATGCCAAATCACGTTTTGCAATTTTCTCCCACAAATCTCTACCAAAATAAAAAATTGAAGACTCCATGATGAAGAGAATCTCCAGATCTTTCCATTGGTACCAAGATTGTCAAAAAGGGAGCTCTGGATCAAAAGATATGGCCTTCTGCATTTTTTCCTTACGTTTCCTGCAAATTTGGCTTCGGGCGAATTTTGAACTTTTTCCCCACAAATCCGCTGATGACGTGGCATCCATTGGGGTCGGCGGAGGCAAGGGCTTCCTTTTTTCCATTTTACATTTTTTGACAAAAAGTCAAAAAATCCAATTTACCTCCGAAGTCCCGCATCCCCGCATTAGCTTTTTGATGGGGCCGTGGGTCGCATTTTGATTTTATGCCTTTTGGAAGAAAAGGAAATTTTTCACTTTTTCCTCCGATGCCCTGCCGGTCCGAGTTCCTTTGGCAAAAAACTCTCCCAAGCTCCACAAGTCTGTCTTGGGAAAATTTTCCTTTCTAACTCCGCCGAGCCATAACTCAAAAAATACAAGGAGTTAGAAAGAGTTCTTTATCTTTCTGGAAAGGGGAAAAAATTCTCTATCTGATGGAGCATTTTCCAGAAACCTTTGAATGCTTTAAATATTTGAAATTTGGACTGAAGCACAAAAGGTAGTAAGTTAACCCAAAAATAAGGGGAGCTTATTTTGCATATATATACTATATATCCTATCATATCCATATATCATCATATATCCTATATATCCTATATATCTGTACGGACGTTGTCCGGTACATCATTGACGTAGCCAAGGTTTTTTCCAAAATTGTCGTTTCCGCATTTCATTTCCGTTTCCGTTTCCGGCATCCTATGCAATCCATAGTAATTTTCAACATCTCAACACCTTGACTGGGGCATCCTGTAATCCAAATTCCAATATCTACCAAAAGTCTCATCTTCTAAATTTCAGACTAATCCTCTCCTCTACAAGATAGCATGCAAAGTAGTCTCCTCTCCTAATCTTCAGATATCCTCAGAAATCCTCAATAATAGATCATTCAACATTTGAGAGATAAATGAAATCTCTAATGCTCTCATCCTCTACATCCTGGAAATAGTATCTAAATCGCAATGTAAACCTCTCTGCAGAAATTCCTTGTAATCAAGTTCTATTCCCAGTGAAATTTTACTCGACATCTTCATCTTCTCATCATCTAATCCTTAAAATGAAACTTATCCTCAAGCCTCTTTTACTAGCAAAGCAATGAGGTCACATCCGCCATGCATAATGGTTAACCGAGTCATTTACTTCTAATTTAAAAACTCGATGGATGCATCATATAACCAGGATAACATCTGATAGTGTATTTATCAACTTGCATTGTCTTTGCTTAACTAAAAACAGCTTCAAAATAGGGTCCACATGTAGACATACTTCAGTTGATCTGCTCCTGATTAATTTTCAATTAATATCTCTCTATGAAAGCCATCACTTTAAGCTTCACTCTTATCATTACCTCACACGATTAGCTCCTCCATAAAATAATTGTCATCATGAATAGCACCTTCCTTCTAATAGCTTCAGACAGTGTTATCTAAATATTCCACCCTTTTGCATCCCTTCTGTGCTCAGACATGAACAGCTTTCATCAATTTTCAATGATTTGTCTTCCAAATTATGCCACCGATGTGTCACTCTGGATGAGCTTTTCAATGTTATAAACAGAAATTGTGGTCACAAGATGTACAGTCCAAAAAAGACAAATGCACTATTCAGTCAATATGGCATTAAAGGTTGTTATCGTTGGACATATTCCTACACACACCTACCAATGTTGGTTTTCTAATACATTTCCTACAAACTAGTTCATTTCACCTGGGTAACTGCATTCCACAAATTTTCATTACCTCTTAGTGGGTGAGCTGCATTCCAAATGTCATCACATCCTCATAGCTCTAAATCTAGAGAACTGTATAAAGTCTGCAGAAAAATTGGCTCATGTAAAAGACTCCTTCGATTGAATCTGTTTGATTCAATGGGTGATTTTGGCCCCCCCCCCCCCCCCCCCCCCCCCTCATATCTTTTGAATTGAGAGAAGGGTTTACTATGAATCCTTCAACTCTAGAATCAATTTATTCCACTCATACATTTGTCCATCCTTTGATGCAAATTTTCCCACACATCAGACTTGATCCTAGTCATTCCAAATATTGCACCGAAAAGTGCTGACCAGCCATAAATTTATGCAAGTCTGCAACTCCTTTGAAAGATCCATTGAAAAGCGGAGCCTTGACTGCATGAACTTCTGTCATGGGAATATGTTGTTGCATGCAAATCTTGGGCCATTGTGCTCTCCCCACATTTGTTTTCTCTCATGAAAATTCATCTCGCACATCAAACTTGATTTGACCTTTGAAACATTGCATCAAGAAAAGTGCCAACTAGGGGATATGTTGAAAACTTACGTGAAAATCTGCAAACAAAAGGGTTGTGTAAAACTGCATGACAATGCTGAATCATCCAACTTTGATTGCAGCAAATCCATCCTCGTCGCAACAGGAGGATGTTGTCAACAATATCTGCAGACCAAGTGTAGGTTTTCTATTCTCCTTCAACTTCCATCTTGCTCTATCATAAAATATTTTCTAGGAAGATTAGAGTAGGAAATCAATTGATTTGTCCTCCCAAATATTGACTCGACTAAGTGCTTTTTAACCATTTACTCATTTGCAAGAAAACTGGGGTTTGGATTTCATTAGTGTATTGAACTCGCACTCCAGGGAAGTTCATATGTATGTCCTCACTACTACCGATTACTTCACAAAGTGGGTGGAGTCTATTCCAACCGAACATGCCAACTCTGAAACAGTGTGCAACTTCTTACTTGAAGGAAAACATCATCGTCAGATTCCAAGGTACTAAATCAAGATAGTAACTTGAAAATGCCACTTACTCATCTTTAGGTGAATTGATGGAATTTTAGCTACAATCATGGTATTTGTGCATATCTCACTGCTGTTCATTACTATCTGCACAAGGCAATGGCATGATGGAGTATATCATAACCCTTTTCACTAAATTTTCAATTATTGTTTGGAAGCTAGTGGATGCTCAATCAAAGTGGAGCTATTGGAATAAGAAAATATATGATATGGCATTATGGTTCTGATCGAATCATACCCAAGTGTGCAGCCATCATTGTGACACATCTCCTTTTCAAACTAAGGTATATGGACCTCTAAAGCTCAAATCCCAATTTCTCAAGCGATACCTATCTTAAAACTTGTGAAGGCGGTGGAAAATGGAGAATACTCATATGCTCTTGATAAGAGAATTTGGGTGTACTTAGCCACAACATTTGAATGAAGATAACACTAACAACAATTGATACACTAAGAAGGCGCTAATCTAAGGTGAAGAAGATAGTTGATCAGAAAAAACAAGACAGGATGCTTTAGAAATTGAATATCTTGTAGCTCCTCTGGGACCCAAAGGAGATATCCCAAGGGAATCCATGGAAATTTTGAATCTCTCTGGCTCGGTCCTTTCAAGATCAAGCACTTTTGTGGAGAGAACACATATTATCTTGCTTACCTTGATAGGACCCCATTGGCATGTTCCCTCGCGACGCATGTAACATACTGCAAGAGCTTTGAGGAAGTAGGGAGTTGGTTATCCCCAAGCATGTAAAACATACAGAACATTTCCCCTAGAGAGTTTTGTGTGTCTTTCCCTTCTATTTTTGTGTGCTTCCTTTCTATCATATTTGTTTTGCACCTTTCCCTTTAAGTGTGTGTCTACTGTCGCTTGTATTGGTTGATAATAAATGACTTCTCTTGCCCAACCTGTATAAAGAATTGGTCTGTTACCTATGATATACTAACAATGATTCTCTACTGCCCCATTATACTTCTAATGTCCCCAAGACTATGATCCAAGTTGTTTTCATGTAAAATGTGCAACATGAAAAATTGAAACTTTTAAACATGACAACTAAGCCCATAATTGAAAATTATGGTTCTCAATCATTGTGCACCCTTCCTTTGGCTAGCTTTCCCTCATTTCAACCCTCACTATGGCTCAGAGGAAAGTGCTAACAAGTTTTTTTAAGTGTGTTTTAATGTGCAGGGAAGAGTGCCTAATGTTGTTGATGAACTCATTCAGTTTTGATGAAAGATAACTTCCTCTGGAGGCCTAAAAAGGCCATTTTCGGCGATTCTGCAGCTAGTAAACACCCTCCGGAAGCATACAGGGAAAATCTAAAGCATTTGAGGCTGATGTAGGAGAAAATTGAAGGTGTCAAAGGTAATTTATGAAATTTTTGGGAAGACAAAATTGATTCAGAAATAACTTGTTCAAGACCGAGTTTTTCTAGGTGCAAGAAATGAATGCTCCAACGGTGAAAGCTTACTTCTCCTGATGATTCTAGAAGTTATGGAAGGAGTTAGGAGGAAAACAAATAGGCATCACAAATCTCTTTTAATCCTCTACAAGTGGAAACATGAAATTTTCTCCATGGACCCAAATATTTCCTGAGATAGATTCATAGAACACTGCAGTTTGCCCCTCAATTCAAGATGGAATAGGTCCTAAATTTGGAATTTTGGACATAATTGGTTCTCAATAATGGTTCCATTGATCTCATCAAGTGTTTTTGAGTCAAAATCATATAAGGTTTGACCCCAAAACACTTTCCTAAGCTTCTGAGGTGAAAAACTCAGTTTCAATGTCCCCGATTTGGACATTCAGTGAGTTAAAATCTACTTTCCTAATCTGGCAAGTCACACTTTGGACACCTCCACTGTCCCACTTTGTTCCCTAGGGGGCAAAGGGGGATAGGGGGGCACACAAAAGTGTGACCTTGCTCTCTGTCCCCAAGTTATAACTTTGTCACTTATAGACTTGCAACCTCTGCCCCTAGGTCCCTTTCTCACTCCATGCACTTAAGGGGGACACCAAAGTGCATGTCTCCTCACTTCCTCAAGGTCACACTTTTTGACACTCCCCCTGTCCCCTTTGTCCCAAATATCCCCCATAGGATAAAGGGGATAGAGGGGGCACAAAAGTGCGACCCACTCTCTCTCATGTAGCTCCTAGTCACCATGGCGACCCCTTTCAGCCCTCATGTGACCCATTTCCCAGTCCCCAAATCTCATTTCCAGCTCCCTCACACTCCCAAGTTGCGACTTTTTCACCATCCTACTGTCCCAACTTTGGTCCCCAGTATCCCCTCTATCCAAATGGATAGAAGGGACACAAAAGCGCAACCTCACCCTTCTTATGTCCATTTTCTAACTCGGTTGAGTAACAGGGCAGGTCTCATGTGAGTCAGGAAATATAATACAAATTCACAAACTTCCATCTCACTCTCCAAGCACTTAGTCAATTTCTCATGTCAAGGTGTTGATGCAAACATCCCTCCAAACTCCATTTTTATCCAAACATGTTGCACAATTTTTTTCCAGGCCTCCATAGCCAACAAAATGAAGATATGCTAACATATCTCCTCATCTAGGCAACTTGTTTACCTTGAAATTGTTGTGTGATCTCCTCTCCAAAATAGCAACTTTGAAAGACTATCAAAGCAAATCCATTGATGTTCTGGATTTTTTAAGCAAAAAACTGAAAATATCAAACCCTAAAACATTCTTTTTCAGATATTTTATGGAGATCCAACAGGTGGAAAACCATGAAATTTGGATCAGAAGGTCCTGGTGCAAAACAAAAAAACATTGACAATAAACCCATAATATTTACAATAATCCAAATGAGCTAGAAACATCATAGAACAAAAATAGTGGAAACTAAAAATAACATTTCTGGATAGGACCAAAAATAGAAAGTTTTTTATTTGAGTACAAAAAGTTTTTGTGACTCTTATTCTACTTATCTTAGTGATTTTTGTCACTATGAAGTTCAAACACTTATTTCTAGAGCCCATTTCAACTGTAATTACCGAATATTCTGGTGTGGGAGACACTGATGTCACTCGCATGGATCTTGAAGACTTGAAAAATAAGATGCTTGGTGGACCTTGTGAGCCAATGGAAGAGAAAGTCTTCTTGAGCGGGTTTTCAAGATAAGAGGTCACCCCTTGTTTGTTTAGAGCACTAAATAGGTCATGCTCTGTGCTCAACATTATGAAGGGAATTCCAAGTGATAAATTGGGGGCAAATTATCAGTGATAGCATCCATTAGCAATTGGTTCAAATACCTTCCACTAATAATTTCACTATGAATTCGTACTTGAGTAACATGCTCATCATCACTTCACAAGACCCTTACAACGCAAGAGTGGGTGAACTGCTTACTCTCATATGTATCAAGGCCAAACATTAAGTTCGTAGCTATGGAAAGTAATCCAATCTTCTCGTGTACAGAAAAAGAAACCATCATTTTGCTCACTATGTCCATCATCATACTCCTCGAAGGTAATCCATAGTCGAGGATATTTTTTGAAGTAGCGACACTAATCAAAAATTATGGGATTTGACCTTCACATACATCAGGGATATCGAGATTTGATCTTGCCCCTCGTCGGCTACCCAAGTACCCAAGTGATAAAATCATAATGTTTAAATTATGTATACAACTAGCTCATGTGCATGCTAGGTATAAAAACAACAAAAGAAGGGTGTATCATTTCCCATCTATTTGGGGATCTATACATGTAAGAGTGCCACAGATACATCGAACATTGAAGTCTCTTTTTATGCTCTCAATCTCCACTCTTACACATCCAGGGATGAATTTGATATCAGAAAGAATCCGGAAACTTTCACCCTTTTAGGATTGCATCACTCACCTCAAATTAAGGAATATTAGGATAATTGTGTTGATGAATTTGAAGTAAAAAAAGGGACTATATACATATGACAGTTGACCAAATGAAGAATTTTGATTTTCATTGGTTCATTGAGGGAATAGAGGATGATGGAACAAACTTGTTTGACCCTGAATATCAAGTAGTGAAATCTTCGCCCCTTCCTCTAGTGTAATGGAACACCAAAGAATCAAGTGATGTCAAGGAAAGGATTACAATGGTAATTTAGAGATCAAGAGGTTCAAGAGAAAAATAACTAGTTTCATCGAATTTGGTGACCTTCTGAGTCTATCCATATAAGCATCTCACACTTGTTCTCTGAAGACATCTGATCAAGCCATGAGCTCAACTCATTTAGAAGAACCCTTGAAAATAAAGGATGTGGAGAATGAACATATAGAAGGTTCTCACCCCACGAGGCTCCGCATAAAGTACAAGGTCACTAAATATCCCATTGAAACTCTTGAGTAAGGCACGAACAAGGTGATCATCTCATAGCTTCACAATTCTCTAGTTTTGCATTGCTTCCCAAGTGTATCTTCTTTGTTAGCCGAGTCATCCCACCATGTGCATGATGTGATTCTTTATCATGCCCCTGAAATTGCATCAATGCTCGATATTGAGCCCACTTTGGTAGATAATTTCCCTTGGATTTGAGAGTTTCTTGGAAATGAGTCAAGGATAGTGCAATATGCCATGACACCTAATTTTGAGGCTATCTCAAAAATCATAAAAAAACAAGCGATGAAAGAAGGTGCAAGTAACTTCTCATTTATTTAGTGGAGCTTCTAATGCCCAATATGTAGAAGTTTCCCAACCGAAGGCTATAAAACCTACGAAAAAGATGATTGGGGATGATCATGAAATGACAAGGATTTCTCTAGGTCAAGCCACAGACGAGGGTGATGCACACTTGTTTAAAGAATTTGTTGCTCTCATGCTTTCTTTAAATGAAGAATACAAATAAACAATAGAACAGTCAGAAGAGCATGTGATAACTTTCACTAATTATGTGCAATCATTATTGGATCCCAGTGCAATACCACCTCCTCCTGCGGAGGCCATCACTCCTATTAATAACTTTGACCCTAAAATAATCAAGAAAGCTCAAGGTCGCACAATACAAGGAAGGGCTAATGATAGGTGGGTTGAGAAGATTCTGGAGAAATGAAGGACACTATTGCCAAATATTTTCTCATTGTTTGAATTTACATCCACCACAACTTCTAAAGTAAATATGATCAAGGAAGAAATTGAGAAGGAGAAATCCCATTGTGACAATGTGTTTCCATTGGTGTTTGAAATGAGCATTCTATATTCTTATTCCTTGGTGAGTAAAAATTCGTCTGCTTATGTGGCAAATAATTTGTCTCCTATTTGATCTCTCATGATGAATGCTCACTATGACATGTTGAATGATGTTATCTCTAAGTTTGATACTTATGAAGAACAAGCTTCACAAATTTTGGAAGATATCAGTAAATAGTGTGCGGAAGCTTGGGTCACTTTCAATCAATGAGAATTTTTCAATAGAAGAGCTTCTAGAATCCTTATAGGAGTTGGTCAAAAAAGAGGCAGGAGATCCCTTCTCATTCAATGATGATACTTTAGAGTCTCTCGCAGAGATCAAAAGTTCAATTTCTAATTTTGTGAAGGATATTCAGGTGTGGTTTAACCGATTTAAGACCATCGACAAGGATTATCAAGTTTGGTTTAACCAATTTAAGACCATCGACACTACTTCTAAAAAACCTAGATCAATGCTTTGAGTTTCATCCATATTTCACTAGTGTACAAGGTGGAAACGGTTATGGCCCATTTCAGTAAAGAATTCAAAGTTGAAGAAATATTTCTAGGAGCATTCCCCCAAGGTTCTATAGCATCCATTTCTTCAACAAAGGCTTCATCTTCATTAGAACGATCATCTCTTCTCGTCTTCCTTCCTCGTTCACTCACTCTCCATGTTTCAACTTCTTCATTAGGTAGGCATTTTTCACTATTTTTTCTTATTCACTCAAGTGACCTTCAAATTAAATTTATTAGAGTTCTTTTCAAATTATAAGAAAAGGGCTTGTTTTTGTTTCCTAGGAGCACGAAAGGTCACAAGTGATGAGGGAAAGCAAAAGTCACGTGGGGAGAGATGAAAAGACTTTTTGTAATGCTATAAAAGTGGATGGATTATCGATTACAAGGGGAATGTCAATTGTGAGTTTCTATTAGATAACTTTGCAATACCAAATACAAGCTCAAGAAATAACATTCTTC
The DNA here is from genome assembly GCA_019776745.2 of Taxus chinensis. NCBI lineage: Eukaryota > Viridiplantae > Streptophyta > Pinopsida > Cupressales > Taxaceae > Taxus > Taxus chinensis. Next base: position 474,279,121 of record CM034156.1, on the reverse strand, counting down.
CATCCTCCTCTTTGTCCATATTTCCTCTATACTTAGCATACTCAACTTGTAAGCATGATGATCTTGTAAAACAAAAAAAAAAAGACATCACAAAAATTTGGAAGTGCCTATTCACAAAGTTAAACCTTCTTTACTATATTCTTACTCCCCTCTACTTCCTTTCCCTAAAATTTGCTCCAAGCCTAGTTCATGTGTTATCCCCAACTTCACAACCATCTGTTGGTGTATTTTTCTACATGTAATAAATGACATCATTCTCATTTCCATGAAGAAGAACTTTGTCCCGAAGCATTTATGAAAACTTACTAATTTGCCCTTAGAGAAAGTGTTTTGACAATATGATAATAATGATAAATTCAAAATCCCTCAAAAATAAGATATTTCACAAAAAAAATCAAGTCATATAACATATATTTCACTCAAAAAAGAGAATATATAACTTACGTGTAATTGTTAGTTATACAATAATAATGATGTATGGTTGCATAGTGAATATATAATTTTTTTTAAACATGAAATAATTACTTGGAACACCGATATATGACTGCATATAAGTGAATATATAAGTTTAAAAAATTATAAAATAATTTCTAATTCTGAGTTTTTAAGAATATGATAACAATGACATATGGTTTGCATGGCAATTAGTTTTTCACATTAAATTGTCATATTTAACATTGAATCCACTATTAATATATAATAAGCGTCACTTTCTTGATTAAGATGTTGTATTAAAAATAAAGTAAAAAATAAAAAGACTTGTCCACCGTAGAATTATCCTTCATATTTTAACCCACCAACATTTGAGCATGTTTAGTAATTACAACTTATAGCATACCAAAAAATAGTACTCATGTAAAGGCGATATATGTACCAGCATAAATATTACTAATCTAAAGACAATCTAAGTACACACTCGAGCTTAATTAATTAGCTTTGAAATATATTTGCGAAGCACGATATCGTCAGCTATTTGATAAGCCCTCTCTGTCAAATGAACGGCATCCCAGAAGACATACTTCGACGGGTCGTTACAAGTGACTGGTGTTTTACTGTTGCAGCTCATCCCGATCTCCAATAATCCCGTTCCGCAGCATCCCCTGCTGGACGTCTCGAAACCTGCAAAAACAAAAACAAAAACATCATGAATAAATTGAACAAATCCAAATACACCAACACCGTAGCAGAAAATAAATAATAATGGTTCGTACCATATTTGGTTGGATATTCCACAAAGTCGAGGATAATGCCATAGATGTCTACGTAACCCAGTTTAATGCCGGGAAGACGAGCTTTGATCTTCGGTATGACTGCTATGAGTTTTTTATTGTAAGACACGGCTACTCGGTTATATTTTTCGATGCATCCCTTCAGCTTTGATTGTCCCAGCAATGTTTTCTGGATAGGCAAGCACCCAGTTGGAGGAAGACCATACACTCCTATTTTGCGGGCACCAACTTTGTATATACTCTGTTTGTAACCAGTCAAAATATCAAACAGAGTTTTATTGACTCAAACTGATTGCAGATAGCAAAACTCAGTAGATTACCTCGACGATATTCTCGAGGCTCTTCAGAATGTAGTCTTGGTATTGTTCAACGGTGAACTGTTTCCTCCTGTTGGGGAGATAGAAATAATTCTGCACAAAATCGTTGGTACCTGCAACGGCAACGAATAAAGCTTCGCCTATAATGGCGGACGCAGTCTTGGCTCCCACTAATCGCTCTACGCGTTTCTTGTATCCTTTAAATAATTCCACTTGTTTCCACATCGGTATCACATTCTGTAAATATATGTTATCAGAGAACAACATTCAAAAACCTCAAAAACATCAACATTAAAACATATTTATCAGAGTCACGCACAACGGCTCTGGCGGTGAGGTTGTCGTAACCGCTTCCTGCTGAAGCGAAGCTCACGCCGGTGAGGAGGTCGTACGCGTTTAGGCCAGGGTCTAAATATGGCGGCACCATCTGCTTAACCCCTAGCGATGCAGCTGCATTATGTAGCCGTTAAAATGTAGACTGTAGAGAAAAAATCTAAAAAAAATGTAGACTGTAGAGAAAAAATCTAAAAAAATGTAGACTGAGAAAGTTTTTTATAGCACATACCGAGAAAGTCTGCGGAGAGTCTGCCATTGGAACAGCGTCCAGTAGATTTGTTACCCACAAAATTGAGGCCATAGGGTGGATGATCGGCTTTTACGTTGGTGGTAATAAAATCATTGTTGCCCGGATCCACGATCGAATCCCCGAATGTGAACAGCGCAGGCACTTTGGCCTTCACTTTCACGTTGCTTGCTCCTTCGCTCCCTTTGCCTGTGCAGGCAACAGCTATGCACAGAAGAAGCGGAATATACATTGGATTCCACATGATTTATTTGAACAAGGCTGCACTGCGTGTAGAATTTATAGAGAATGACAAGAGAGGCAGAGATGTGAGAACGATGAATCTGATTAGGTTTGTTTGGTGGCATGTATTTATGCTATTTATTTACTGCGCGGACAAAAAGTGGTCGTAGTACTTTTTTCTTTCAATGCTATGAATTAAATATTTCCAACTTTTTGTGAGGTCCGTGCTGTGGACGACAGGAGCATTCTTAATTTGTATTTCTCGCTTTTTGTCGTGCGTGCTGGGGATGAGCATGACCATTCTTAATTTGCCGCCTTTAAATATAAACGTATTTTTCATAAAACTTACGTATTCTATGGAAAAAAAAAAAATGTTGTGGAAGGGCCTTAGTTCATTGGTGAAGTTGATTGGTTTTGAATAAGTTTATTGGGGATCAAGTTTTGCTGAGTGCAATTCGTGGAGATACCTGATAGGAGAGTTGCAACGGTTGAGACCAGGATCATACCTTAAGTGACTTTGACGATGTAGATACCCCTTACTTGTAGCTGTTGACACAACACTTCTCAATAAAAAAAAAAGATGTTAAATTAAATCAGTGAGCAACTTCAACTAAATAGTTGTGGGTAAGGGACATTCACGCTATTAAATGATGCTCAACTAAACCCTTACGGGTAAGGGGCATTCACACTATTAAAATCATTCAGGGTATGACAACTAAACAGTTATGGGTAAGGGGCATTCACGTTATTGAATGTTGCTCAACTAACCAATTATGGGTAAGGGGGTATTCACACTATTTAAATGTTGCTCAACTAAACATTTATGGGTAAGGGGAATTCATGCTATTAAAACATTTTAGGATATGACAACTAAACAATTATGGGTAAGAGGCATTCACGCTATTGAAACAATTTAAGATATGACAACTAAACAATTATGGGTAAGGGGCATTCACACTATTAAAATCATTTAGGACACAATTTCGGTCTCAATCACTTGCTTCTTTCTGTCACAATGCTAGGGACCCTTACATTCAATAAGAATTGTTTCCTTATAAACTTTATATGAGCCAAACAATTTCATCAATCTATAGACATATGATAGTGTAAAATTTTAACTATCTACAAAAGATACTAATAAATAAAAGTGCACTTGGAATAATGCCATTCAATTGACAGATTGTGGGCTATTATTTTTTGTGATTTTAACCGTATATTACCGATAAATTTTTTAGGAAATTTTAGACAATAACAAGTTGAAAATATAGAAATTGTATAATGTTTTATGTAGTTTCAAAATATATATATATATATATATATATATATATATATATATATATATATATATATTAAAAATATATATATATATATGAACAAACTATATAGAAAATATTGGAATTTACAGTCATGGGAAAATACTGAATCGTCAATAAATTTTGTTTTGACATGCACTAATAATTTGAAATTCCAGACCTTATTGTAAAATACTTACAAATATTTGAAATAACCATAAGAGATGATTTAGAAATTTTGAATATAACCATCATTTTATATATAAATTTATATGTAATATATAATAATATATATTAAAAATAGTTAAATATTATAGAATGATCTTTTATATATTTTATTAGCAGTGTAAAAACAACACTTTCACATATTCGAAAGGCAATATTTGAAAATTACCAATTTACCATCATCTAAAAAAAATTTAGCAGGCATACGCGGCCGTCAAATTTAACCCCTACTACCATTTTATGGAACCCATACTCGTCCTTGAATGGTTTCAGCCGGTTTTGTAATAGTAGTCCTTGAATGGCGGTTTTTTAATAGTATAGTGAAATATATTGCTTACAAGTTCTGACAAGAACTTATTTATTTTCACGTAGATTAGGAAGACTTCGCTATTAAGCAATTAACGTCGATATGATCATCTTCCTGTTTCGGAGGTATCCAAGTTAATAAGAATATTAATCAAAGCAGCATCAGGGATGAGATTTGGACGGTTGAGTTTTTAAATAATTAGTCTAATTTTCTTTAAAAATATATTTTTTGATTAATAATTTAATATATATATATATATTTTAATTGTATTTATAATTGTCCTGTAATTTTTTACAAAATATATGTTTGATATAAACACATTTTCAGCAAAATATGTTATTTAAATATTTATGCATTGCTATACTTATATTTATATTAAATGTGTTCATGATGATAATGACGGTTTTACCAAGTTCTTTCACATCAAATAGGGACGGGTTGACAGTTTTGCAAAGTGTAAAATACTATTAAAATGGGAAAAAACGTCTAGGATGGACGTCAAAGCTCAACTCTGAGCATCGCCATCTACCCATTGCCTATCCTTTCTGAAAGCCCCTGGTAACACGTACTCCATGGGCCCATTCCCCATATTGTTACATCACAGGTAAGCCCACAGTGTCAAGCTTGAAATTAGGTTGCCACCTACTTTTATTTGTCGGTGGCTTTTTGTTAGTATTGCCCTTCAAATTGGGAAATTGGTCATATTTTATAACTTGTATGTATATATCAAAAGGAGTTTTTTTTTATGTTGATAGTAAAATATGAGGTTTATACAGTTATTGAAGTCATTTCAAGATATCCTTTAAGAGTTATATCTGACTTAGGTAGAAAGACAACAAAACATACTTATTTTAAGGTGCACGAGTCTCCATCACTAAGCATGTTTGTTACCACCATCTCCAACAACGTTGTCTAAGCTAAATACAAAGGAATGGGTGCTACATCTGATCTATCTCATGCAAAATGAAGTTGAACATCTATAATTAAACACAATTCAAAGAATATTCTATTTTCATAGTTTTTGTGACATGTTTAAAAACTTAATACATAACCACTTTTCCGCCAAATGTGAACACAAAAATTCAATATTTGAAGTACAATAATATGAAATTTTAAAGGACAAATAAAAAATTACCCCCTTGAAGTGAAGGAAAGAAAATGTAGGGTATAATATAAAGGACAACCTTCTCTCTTGTGGCTAAACCTGCTAGTAAATATAAAAGATAACTTCCTCTTATATAGTGGATCCGTCAATAACATACAACTCTTTTTGTTTTAACTTTTTCCGTAGGCAACCATAATCAGATAAGACGACTTCTATTTTGTAACTATCTTGTTGTATGTAATGTCCCCTTTTCCAACGCACAAGGCCTAAGGGCTAGGTCAAGTCCAAATCGTGGTCATACCTAAGGGGTTGTGGATGCTAGGAGCTATTGGGAAGGGATATTACAGTCCATGTGGTTCTAATATCCAAGTTTTGTGTTTGAGGGTCACTTTTGGACCATGACGACTTAAAAGGGAAAATGTAACTTTAGTTACTTTTATTTTATTGGCCCCTCCATGGATTGAAAGTGCCTAGGGTTATTGAGGCTTGTTTTCAGAGAAGTATATAAGGAGCGGGGAGAGTAAGGAAATGAACTTTTTGTCGAATACATTTTAGCCTCCTTCATGTGTAGCTATTGTTGCGCATCTATAGCTTGTGGAGTGAAATCCCACAGGGACCCTAGCTTCGGTGGTGAGAGACCCATCCCTAGCTAGCAGGGCATTCTTTGGTAGTGAGAGATTTACCTTAGTCTGTCATTTTTGGAGCCACTCTCAAGGTTGTGTCATAGAGACAATAACAGAGGGTTCAAAGGAAGAGTTTGAGGATTTTTGGGGGCATTTGGGGAAGATAACAGAGAGCTTTCGGATAAGATTCATGGCAGCCATTTGGGTAGGGCATGGCAACACGTTGAAAGCATATTCATCAATTTTCGACCCTTTTCCCAGCTAGACGACTTGCAGTCTTTATCTGGAGGGATTTCCAATTGGTCCCCTTTAGATCTAAAGGTTTAAATGCCATTTCCTATACCTGTTAATGTTATTTCCAAAGACCCTTAATTTTTGCTCTGGTATTTGGAGAGTTACGAACCTCTGAAGTTTTCCAGCTGTTTGGGGCACGCTATGCTTTTTATGGAAGCATTTTAATTTCTGTAAAACTCCAAAAACAGTGTTATTATGTCCTTTATAATAATATCAAGCGCTCTTTAAATTTTCATGTAATTTGAGTGGATATTTTGGGATATTTTAATTTTCTTTAGTCCGTTGTCCTTATTGTAAAAATCTGCAAAAATCAATATTTTATTTGGTTGCAAATTTTCAATATTTTGTGCATTTTTTAAGCAGTATCCCATAAGGGATATTACAGTGGCACCAGAGCTGTTATTCCTCCAGCATGTGTGGGTTAAATATGGTAGTTTGAAAAGATCTTAATGTGGGTTTTATAAAGGAAATGTTCACCAACATGGTGAAACAATAGGAAGCCACTAACCTTTATTTGAGCCAGCTCACTCAGAATGTGAATCAAAGCAGATCTAGGGACAATAAGGAACATGGTGAGAACAGTGATAAAGGGCAGCCAATAGAGGTGATTGATGGGGATTCTTGTTGGAGGAAATACCAATCTTTGAGTAGGGGTTTCAGAGATAATATGTCATTTCCAGATTATAGCATTATGAAGATTGGTAGCAAGCCCAAGTGAGGTCATCATATGCATGTACCTGAATTACAAAAGAACTCATTTGAAGAAGAAACTTCTAGAAAAAAAAGGTATGGTTTCCCTTGAGAAAAATAATTACATTAGTGAAACTTTTCTTGTTAGAGAAATTATTCCATCTCAGGAGAAGAAATTTGTATATGGAAGCAAGGAGGATGTAATGGAAACTCTTAAAAAGTGTGAGGAATGGAATATCATAGCTAGAGCTGCTAGGTTGATAATGACTCAAGCAAGACAACACTTACAAGAGTTCAAGGAAACGATGAGGGAAATTGATGCAAGGAAGTCTACACCCACGAAAGAAGACTCTAGGGAGCAGCTGACACATGAGGAGGAGCCTCACATGAACACTTGTGTGGAATTGTATGTTGTTGCAATTTCCAAACTAACAACTCATGATAAGTTGATTTATGAAGAATTTCAGCCCATTATAGACCAGAATGCACAGGATTTGTGGCAAAAAAGTCAAGTCATTTTGGAGACCAAGCTTGAGGAGGATACTCCAAGGGATGGTGTTTTGGAGGGTTCTAAATCAGCAATAGAAGGTGAACCTTTTGATGATATTCTTTATAAGGAGAGTTAATTCATCATGAAGACAAAGAGTGATGATCTTCTTTGTGAGGAGATACAAGAGAAGCAAAGATGGAATACCTTACATGATACAAGGGTTCATGGGCATTATAAGGTATGGGATCCTGGTAGTATGTAGCAATCATCCAAAACTATCAATTCTGATTTTAAAAAATTTGTGATTTCATAAGCAAAAGAAGGAATTCAAATGTGTCTTGTGGGATTACAAGTGTTGGCAAGCATGATTTCTTCATTGGAGACTCCAGTGCAAAAAGCGAGAGTACCTCTCAAGGTACTAGCATTGGTTTTATGATTGCTAAAAAGGGTAGGAGAATATTTTTTAATCATCTTCACCCTGTTGGATTGTGTATAACAACAGTCATAATGAGAGGAGAAAATAACAATATGGGATGACAGGGTCAAAGAGGTGAGAGTGGACATTCAGGGCAGTGGCCTCCCCATTCTTCTTACAAGCCCTTGAGGCTTCACAAACCTTCTTTCTTGAAGGATCCAGAAGTTTCACAGGTACAACAGCCAGAAGATATTTTGGATGAGGAGTCTTGTTGGGAGAGGTACCAGACCTTGAGAGAGGGATTTCATAACAACATGTCATTCCAGGAATATTGCAAAATAAAGATTGGCAGTAGACCTAAGAGAGATCATCAGATACAGGTACCAAAGTTACAGAGGAGATTGGGATAGATTTCCATTCCACACTTTGATGGGTCTAAGAAGTGAACTGCACTGTCTTGGGTTCAGAAGTTGAAGACATACTCTGACTTGAATCATATGCGTGAGGAAGATGCAATTAAGTTTACAATCTTACATCTTGAGGGAGACGCTCATGATTGGTGGCATCATGGGTTGATTACACAAGGACACATATAGATTACTACTTATGCAGAGTTCACGCAGAGGCTGGTGAGTGGATTTGATAGGAGGGACCCTAACAGGTATTTCAGGGAGTGGACTCATTTGAGACAAACCGGTCCCCTGGATCAGTACATCACAGATTTTCAAAGATTATCAGTCATGGTACCTGATGTCACAGAGATGAGGTTGATTTCACTGTTCATAATAGGTTTGACAGATGCTCTCGCTGGGTTTGTGAAGGCATTTGAACCTTCTTCTTTCCACGAGGTTGTTAGGAGAGCTCGGGACTTGGAGTTATCCACTCCAAAGTCAAGGGTTCCACCTCATGTTCAACAAAGGGAACCCCCATCTGGATCAGACCAAATTTAGTAGAGGGAGCCTCCATCGAGGTAGGAGGTGGCTAAGAAGCCAATCATTTCTCGAGAGGACAGAGATGAGTTGAGGTAGAAGAAACTATGTTTTGATTTCCACACACCTTGGGGTCCAGGACATGATTGCAGAGGTAGAGGGAAGGCCCAATTCATTGAGGTCTTTGAGGAGAGTGAGGGTGACAGAGGTGAGGAGTTAGAGACTCGTGAGATGGATGATGGAGATGAGGTTGCATTGGATAGTGCTGAATTTATCATTATGTTGGTTATCTAAGGGGTTGGTAAGTTGGAGATCTCATTTGCTTGTTAAGTACTCCAAGAACCGACACACTTGTGAGATTTTGGATGGTCACACACATGATGAAACCTACATATTGGAGGATGAGATGATATTCTATCATGACAGATTATACCTTGTGTCAGACTCAGGGTTGAGGATGGAGATATTGCAACATGTGCATTGTTCTTTCGTGACCAAACACCTGAGTTGCGATCAGACCTACAGGCTCATATCAGAGAGGTTCAGATGGCATGGGTTGAGGGAGGATATACCCAACTTCATACAAGGATGTACGGTTTTTCGTTATAACAAATCAGAGCTTATAGGTTCATCATGTTTTGAGTCAACAAGGGATAACACTCCTATGTATTTTATTACTTCTAGGCACGGTGGGCATTTCACCCATGTGCTAGTCAGTGGAGGGATGGAGTTGATTTAGTTACCTGGTTATTTAGTAGGTTATCACTCATCACAGGAGCTGAACTATGTGGAGTTGACATTGTCGGTTGACCATGTATTGTAATATTGGGATTTTACCCCCACGGGACACATTGAGATACATTATGAGGAGTTGTACTCTCACACCAATGCGGGTCATGTGGGAGAGTTGGCACACTTTGTGCATATACAGGTTATTTCACAGGTTGATCCAGGGAATTCTACAGGATTCATAGTGGACTTTTGTACCCAGGATTTGATCGAAGAGATAGTGACGAGTCCTAGGATGTGGGCATTAAAGTGGCAGGGATTGGACAGATTGGAAATCCCGATGTGGATACCAGTGGAGAGTCAGTTTGGGTATCATTCTAATTCACGGACAACATTTCTCTCGATACAATATGGAGGTCGTGATGACTACATGGGATTTCTTGGTTACTTTAGATTACATCGATCCTTGGTTGAGGACAGGGGAGATGGAGAAACTTATGGCGTGGTTCAACTTCTGCAACATGACAGGATAATGCTTGGGGTCAAGCATTTCTTGGGAAGGGAGGATTGTAATGTCTTCTTTTCTAACACGTAAGGCCTAAGGGCCAGGTCAAGTCTAAACCGTGGTCATACCCAAGGGGTTGTGGACACTGGGAGCTATTGGGAAGGGATATTACAGTCCACGTGGTTCTAATATCCATGTTTTATGTGTGAGGTTCACTTTTGGACCATGACGACTTAAAAGGGAAAAAGTAACTTTAGTTACTTTTATATTTATTGGCCCCTCCATGGAATGAAATGCGCATAGGGTTATTGGGGATCATTTACCGAGGAGAAGTATATAAGGAGTGGGGAGAGTAAGGAAAGGAACTTTTTGTTGCATACATTTTAGCCTCCTTCACGTGCAACTCTTGTTGCGCATCTACAACTTGTGGATTGAAATCCCGTAGGGACCCTAGCTTCGGTGGTGAGAGACCCATCCCTAGCTAGCAAGGCATTCTTTGGTAGTGAGAGATCTACCCTAATCTATCATTTTTGGAGTTGCTCTCAGGGCTGTGTCACAGAGATAATAATAAAGGGTTCAGAGGAAGGGTTTGAGGGTTTTGGGGGGCATTTGGGGAAGATAACAGAGGGCTTTCGGATCAGATTCATGACAGCCATTTGGGCAGGGCATGGCAGCATGTTGAAGGCATCTTCATCAATTTCCAACCATTTTCCCAGCTAGGTGACTTGCAGCCTTTATTTAGAGGGTTTTACAGTTGGTCCCCTTTGGATCTAAAGGTTGAAATGTCATTTCCTATACATGTTAATGTTATTTCCAAAGACCCTTAATTTTTGCTCTGGTATTTGGAGAGTTACGAACCTCTGAAGTTTTCCAGTTGTCTGGGGCACGCTGTGCTTTTTCTAGAAGCATTTTAATTTTTGTAAAACTCCAAAAACAGTGTTATTATGTCCTTTATAATAATATCAAGTGCTCTTTAAATTTTCATGTAATTTGTGTGGATATTTTGGGAGATTTTAATTTTCTTTAGTTCACTGTCCTTATTGTAAAAATCTACAAAAATCAGTATTTTATTTGGTTGCAAATTTTCAATATTTTGTGCATTTTTAAGTAGTATCCCATAAGGGATATTACATTGTAGAATTGATAATGCTAATGTGTGAGGCAAAGACTTGTAACTCATGAGCCCCAATAGACAAATAAAATTGGGTTGTTGACACTATGCAAATGAGACATTTCTAGAAAGACTTTTTATTTCAACTTTTTATATATAATTGCATTCATACGGATTAAAATCTAACCTTCCATATCATTTACTCACTGTTAGGCCTTCATCGTCAATCCCTATTTCCTGGACCTTTCCCAACCCACCAATTATTAGCACTTGCTCTACAAAATAACATTATGGCAGCATATACATTTAGCATGTCACTGAAGGTATTTCACATTTTGGCATGCATTCATTATTCTAGCATGAGGCACTTTCCATTATTCTGGTGTGAGGTTCTTTTGAGTTCTCTCAACTAATATAGCATATCAGTTAAAAATTAAAACAATAGCGAGTATTTATTTTGATTTATATTTATATTTATATACATAAATATAATTTGTATATATATTTATATAAAAATATTGTTCATATTTCATTTAAATATGAAAGTTGGAAAAGATAGTCACAGTTAAATTTGACGACCACCAAAATTAACGGCCACCTATACTTATCAAACAATTGATAGGTGACAATAGTTTTCTAATATTTTCCTTGTTATTTTATAAACTACAAATATAATACATAAAAAACTATTTTATATTTATTTAACTATTCTTAATACATATTTATGTATATTAATATGGTTTACAAGTAAATATATATTAAAAATGACCATTATATTTTAAATATGTAAGATATATGAAACATTTGTTCCAAATATTTGTAAACATGCTATGGCTAAAATAATTAAAAATGTCTAAATGAATGTTAAATGTAACCCTTCAACGCAATGATCTCAAAATTTTATAAGTATTTTATAGCTAAAAATATCTAAACAATCATCAAATTTAAACCTTCGAGCCCACCCACACCCTCACCCCCATCCCCATCACATCGTCACAGTGATCTCAAAATGGATTTGTCATACATTCTAATGTTTACTGCTCCTTTAGTATGGATTTGACAACAAACTACTCACCTAACTTGCCCATCCAAAGCTAATTGTGTTCATACATATAATTTTGTCAATAACACTATACCCATAGAAATCTTCTTACATCCACACAAAATATCATTGAACTATCAAGGTTGTCATGCATTTACAAAACTAGATATATCTTATTTTCAAGTTGTCATACATCTACAATGTCACGTTTTGGGGATTAAAATTAAAACATGGGATTACTTCCACACATATGCATCTACAAATCTATAAAAACAAGGGATCAAAATGGATGAATAAAATCAATGAACACAACAACACACCCTAAAAATAATTAAAGATGCCGCTTTGATCAGTAACATGAAATTGAGGACCATGTGCAGGGTTTATTCCTTCATTAGTTGGAGTTGTAAGGATTATACGATTGGGTTCATTTTTTTGAATGTAATGAACCAAACACATAATGATGTAGAATAATGCTTATATGCAAAAATACAACTCCTATTCAAAATGCAAAATAAAAAATCATGTGTGTGTGTGCGTGCATGCGTGTGCGTGTGTGTGTGTGTGCGCGCGTGTGTGCGTGTGCATGTGTGTGTGTTTGTGCATGCATGTGTGTGCGTGTGCGCGTGTGTGCGTGCGTGTGTGCGTGTGTGTGCATGTGTGTGTGTGTGCATATGCATGCGTGCGTGCGTGCGTGTGTGCGTGTGTGCGTGTGTGTTTAAAATGTGTGTATAGCAATTATCTAGATTACTATGAGAGATTACACATTAGTTGTGTTTTAATGCTAGAGAAAATCCAGGCAGACTCATATTCAGTGTCAAGCTAAACTATTAATGAATGATGATTGATTCATGTATGTCTATATTTTTCTCTATCCCAATATAATGGTTACAATATGTATATATAACACTAACTATGGAAACTAAAACTAACAATGGCAGGTGGAAGAATAGTTACAGGACATTCCATCTTCCTTGATCACGTGACAATTGTGTCCCAACACATGACATGTCGCAAAAATTCTCTAACATAGACTAGTTAGAGAACATTCAATCTTCCTTGATCATGTGACAATTGTGTCCCAACACATGACATGTCGCAAAAATTCTCTAACATAGACTAGTGTGGAAGGTGTCATCTATGATGTTACTTGAAACTGAAGTACTGACAAGAAAATGATGAGATAAAATGGAAATGTAGATCCGTGGTGACAAATGACATGTGAAAAAGTGATGCAAAATTTGGTCGATGTGTGAAAGGGTTATAAGGTGTTGAGAAAAGTTGAGGTAAGCTATAATAGCTGTAAAGTGTTGTGTAACATTACAGATTTTGAAGACGAAATGTGGTGATGTACAATTATACAAAATATGTGTACATTATGGCTTGAGTTGCACAAGAATGCACAAGCCTCAAGGGTTATGTATTAATAGCACAAAACTCCAGGAGTTACACAAGCTACAAGGAAATTGTATGTAAATAAACAATGGCCTAGTAGAATATCCTTTTGTCTTTGGGTAATCTAAACTAGGATGATGAAATGTCCCAAAAAAAGTATGCACATACTAGGGTTATATGTTGTTAATGCTGTAGATGTAGGAATGCAGTATTCCATACTCTATGAACGATATAGGGTTCCAAATCCTAGGTCTAGGATAGAGGAGTGAAATCTTACTAGGTCCCATTAATAGATTGATAATTATTAGGTTGTGAAAATATAGAGATTCCTATGCTAAGATTGTAAGGATTGATATGTTATAAAGTAATGTAAAGCCTAAAGGGAGGATGGTGAGGTAATTGAATCGATAGATAAAATCATGTAATAGATTAAGAATATGTTATTCTACTCTAATTTATGCATGTATAATCAAAAAATCATTAAAATCTAAAATAACGTAAAGGAAAAAAGAGGTTAGAGATACTTACATGCATATAAATATTGTTCTCTCAATAATTTCCCCTAGGGCTAGTAACACCATGGGGGATCCTAAATGAAAGAAGAAGAGCTAGATAAGCCATTTGTTGAAGACTCCAAAGGAGGAGACCATATAGTAATTATAGATCCTATTCTTGGGAGTCCTAAGTACCCAATGCTCCAATTGTAAACTTCAAGAGATAAGCAAAACTAATTTCAAGACCTTTAATAATTTAAAAGCATATTTGCAAGTAGAAGAAGATCAAATGAATTATGATGTATGATGAAAATACCACTCAAATTCCATGTATGGGTAAGTGCACAAAGATGGGGGGGCAAAAGGGGGTCAAAAGGGACACCTTTTTCCTGAAATTAGTGAAACCTGAACTTCATCGAATAATTCGGCATGCCTATGCTCAAAATTTGACAAAGTGATAAGAATAAGTACCATAGAGCTCAGAATATAGTTTCTAAACTACTTTTTTTTAAATGGTTGAGATTAAGAGGCTCAAATGTTTTGAGCACACAAAGTATGTCTATTTTTGTGTAAAAAAGATAAGAACCTATTATGTGTGTGCGCGCCCCCCCCCACCCCGCGCCCCCATTTTTTGAGTTGTATATATATATATTTTTAAATCCCTTTAGTATAAAGTTAGCTAAGACAATGTATGAGCCCCCCCTAAATTTTCATAATTTTTGGATGAATATAGTATTTTTTATTAATTTTCAAAGTGCACATATCTCGAAAATGAAATATTTATGTGTGCACCCCCATAAATTTGAGAAAAAAAGTCATTTTTTAGTTTTTTTTTAGTGTGTGTAGAATGGAGTTTAGAAAAAACTATATATATATTTTAATTTGGATGAAAAAATCATAAATTGTGCACCAAAATGTATGCATAGGTTTTTGCAAGAAAACAAGGCACTAGTAAAAGAAATTATGTATGAAAGCGTTAAACTAATCAGATTTTAGAAAGAATTATATCATCATCAAGGTAAAAACGAGCTTGACATTGTAGTATAATTTATTTTTGAATATTATGTTTTAATGCACAATATATTGGGGTGCACACGTGAAATTTTGATATTTTTCTATCAAACACGGTTTTAATCATGCAATACACAGTCCAAACCTCTAGTTTGGAAATCCAAGCCTTTGGATTGGGTATTCCAAACCCCAATAAGATGAAACGTGAGCACATTATAACGCACTCACGTTCCTATTTCTAACGCGGAATATGTCCATTTGTGAGGTATAACGTGGAAAAACAAATAGAAAACCATTACGCGAACATGTTATAATGCTAGTGCATTATAATGCGAGCGTGTTTTGGCTTGGTAAACTAGATCCGTAATACGATTGCATTATAACGTGACCTAGATTTTCCCTTTTCGTGTTATAGCACAACCAAGCCATAACGTGAGTGCATTATGGCCAAAATGGCCAAAAACATATTTGTGTCCACTTTTTGGCCCCTCATCTTTGTGCATACACCCGTATATACAATGTTTGTGATTAAACATTATAGTCTTTGTTAGCAGATGGTATCAGGTGTAGTTGATGCAGGCAGTTGTTAAAAACTGAAATCTATACGATATTGACCATGGTTAATGCCACCATATCTAGGTAATGTATCATCAAGGGTCCTAAAAAGGAAGTATCAAGTGATGGATGAAGACTCCATAGTTTTTTAAAGGTGGTGTGATGAAGGTACATATGTGCTTAAAGTATATATGGAGGCGACTATAAGAGGATAGTAAAGTGATGTTGTAGGGAGACTATAAAACATGACCATAAATGTATAAAAAATAATCTAAGGTGTCATATCATGGAATGCACATACAAGACCTCTTATAAGTAACACTTCCAAAATCCATTGTAACCATTTATAGTTACGCCCACTCTCAACAATATTCTTGAGAATATTGCTTTTGGGAAATAATGCACCAATAGTGTTTGAGAAGAGAAAACTCACTAATAGTGAAAAATTAGGGGTGTGGATATGCCCCAACTAAAAATCATTGTGTGTCACAAAAATAATATGTGAGTGGCCTTCAATAAAACAAAACACAACACCAAAATCAAAATGACGAAAGTGAATGAGCATGCATCAATGATAACAACATAAACTCAAATAAAGCATACCCACCTATACACTTACCTTTTTGTGAGTGTATCTACACAGTGAATCACTAGAAGGCAAAAAGAGCTGCTATGGTAACCCAAATAACACACAATTTAAAAGAAACTCTAGAAGATATATTAGATAACTAAATAATAAACCCTAAGCTAAGGGGTAAACTCATGGAAGGATGAAAGGATGCCAAATAAGAAGGCCAATGATTAAATAAGTATTAAAATGATAAAAAGAGATATAAGGAGCATCAATGAAAGAAATCCAATCAAGAAAGATTGAAGGCGAGGTAAATATGGTAAATGATTATGTAAGGTGTAAATAAAAACAATATAGGTAAGGATCACTTGCCTAAAAAATAAGTGATATTTGGTTTTTTGGAAAAACACATGCAATCTATTGTTGTATTTGCTGTGAAAATAAGGTCATAACACTTTTTCTAGAAGAGAAATCATATTTATCATTTCAAATATATCATAGTTTGAATAAATCTAGACATTATGAAAAATGTTAACATTTTAAAATTGAAATCCTATAAATATAAATTTAAAATACTCATTTTTCAATTTGCACTTATTGATTTTAGAGCTCTGAGAGTGTTCATCCTGACTCACTTTAAGTAGCTCTAAAATTACACCCCATTGGACTTTGTGACAGATTTTTTGCTTTTGGACTTAGACCATTTTGAAAATCTATGAAAATGATGCTATTAATAGTTCAGTCTACTGCACCTTTGTTTAACACTATTAGTGTATCTGCGCCTAGTCCTAAACCAGAGAGCCCTTGAATTTCAACATTTCATAGGAGCTAGACAATGTTGGGTCTGTTATCTTTGTGGAGCCTAGTTTCATACTAGAATACCCTAGAATATCAAATTCTATGTGTTACACTTGGGTATTTTTACGGCGGTCCCGCTCGCCAGTGAGCGGGTCAGGGGGGTTCAAAGGGGCGAAGCCCCCGAAGGAAAATTTTCATGGTGGTTTATTAACCCATGGGTAATGGGTAACCATTATGGGCTATTTTTGGGCCCATGGTTTTTCGGTACCCATTGTTTTGTAAAACCGCCTCTTCGGCTACCCATAGGTTTATGGGACGGTTTTGTTTTTTGCCCATTGTTTGATACCCATGGTTTTGTAAAACTGCTTAAGCAGTTGTCTATTTATATGGTCTTATGCATATGATAGAAAGACAAGCAAATGTATTGCAGATGTGTTTTGAATTCAGGGTGAATTATGTAGAGTTTGTTGAGCATAGCTCCAAATGGATCTGGGTATTGTATTGAGAGAGTGGAGGCTTGTAATAAAATCTGAGCAAGTGATTCTTGGTGGACGTAGCCCAAATTGGGTGAACCACGTTAAATATTGTCTCTCTGTGTTGTGTTATTTATTCTGCACTTTTATTTGAGATCTGTAATATTTTCTGCATATTAGTTTCTACTGTTGCGATTCTGTAAGGGATTATTCCGCATATTTTATCTCTTATTTCCTAACAATTGGTATCAGAGCCTGGTTTGGTTTGCTGAAGTGTTGAATCACAGGGAAAGTTTTATCTTGAGTGGGAGCTATGGCAGATGATGGAAGATCTAGGGTTGATAAATTCAACGGGCAGAATTTCAGTCTTTGGAAGATGCAGATGGAAGATTACCTTTATCAGAAGGATCTTTATACTCCGTTGTCTGAGAAGGTGAACAAACCCTCGAGTATGACAGATGTGGAATGGGATTTGTTGGATCGGAAGGCACTTGGAATGATCCGGCTGTGTCTTGCATCTTCGGTATTATTTAATGTTTCAAAGGAAAAGACTACAAAAGATCTAATGGATGCATTAGGGAAGTTGTATGAAAAACCCTCTGCCTCTAACAAGATATTTTTAATGAAAAAGTTGTTTAATATGAAGATGTCTGAGAATAGTTCAGTAGCAGATCATTTAAATGATTTCAATACGGTTGTGAATATGCTAGCTTCGGTTACAATAGAATTTGATGAAGAAGTTAGGGCTTTATTAATTCTGTGCTCTTTACCTGAAAGTTGGAATAGCCTGGTAATGGCGGTAAGCAACTCGGTTCCAGCTAACTCGAAGTTGAAGTTTGAGGATGTTGTAGGGGTGATTCTAAGTGAGGAAATGTGAAGAAAAAGCTCTGGGGAATCTTCTACTTCAGGGAATGCTTTGACAGTGGAAACTAGAGGGAGACAGAAGAATAGAGGAAACCGTGGAAAATCGAAAGATCGGGCAAGGTCAAAATCCAAGAGCAAGATTGTATGTTGGAACTGTGGAAAGTCTGGGCATGCAAAGAAGGATTGTTGGGAGCTTCGGGACAAGAAGAAACAACAGGAAGAAAACAAGGAGGAAAATGTGGCATCAGGTAATGTATGTCAGGATGCTTTGATTCTTTCTTTGCATAATATTACTGAATCTTGGGTTTTAGATTCAGGGGCTTCTTTTCATGCTACTCCACATAGGCATTATTTTGTTGATTATGTTCAAGGGGATTTTGGGCATGTTTTTCTTGGTGATGATGAGCCTTGCAGTATAGTTGGAAAAGGTTCTGTTCAGGTTAAGATGCAGAATGGGAATACATGGCTATTGAAGGATGTCAGACATGTGCCTACATTAAGGAGAAATTTGATATCGGCGGGGCAATTGGGAAGTGATGGTTGTACTGTGATATTTACAGCTAACTCTTGGAAGGTTACCAAGGGTGCTCTTGTGGTGGCAAGAGGTAAGAAGGTTGGAACCTTGTATTTAACCACTGATAGTACTAATGATTGTAATCTTGTGGCTTCAGATGCAGATACAACATTATGGCACTATAGGCTCGGTCATATGAGCCATAAGGGCATGAACATCATAAAGAAGAATTTTCCTGGATATACAGAAAAATGTTTGGATTTCTGTGAGAACTGCATATATGGGAAACAGAAGCGAGTAAGGTTTCTCAAGGTTGGACCTACGAAGAAAGAGATTAAGTTAGAGCTGGTACATTCTGATGTGTGGGGGCCGGCTCAGGTATCATCTCTTGGGGGTTCAAGTTATTATGTTACTTTTATTGATGATGCAACAAGGAAAGTTTGGGTTTATTGTATTAGAAACAAATCTGATGTATTTGACACTTTTGTTAAATGGAAAGCCTTGGTAGAGAATGAAACAGGTCTTAAGCTAAAATGTCTCAGGTCAGATAATGGAGGGGAGTATTGCAGCAATGAATTTAATGATTACTGTTCTAAGAATGGAATCCGCAGGAAAAAGACAGTTCCAGGAACTCCACAACAGAATGGGGTATCAGAAAGGATGAACAGAACAATAATGGAACGTGCTAGGAGCATGAGGTTACATGCAGGACTGCCTCTTTCTTTTTGGGCAGAAGCAGGTGAGCACAGCTGTGTACTTGATAAACAGAGGACCCTCAAGTGCCTTGGATGGAGGCATACCTGAGGAGGCATGGTATGGTAAGAAAGTTGATTATTCATTTCTTAGAGTCTTTGGATGTGAGGTGTTTGTTCATATAGACAAGGATGATAGGACCAAGCTAGAGGCTAAATCAGAAAAATGTACTTTCATTGGTTATGGTGGTGATGACTTTGGGTTTAAATGTTGGAGTATTAAGGACAAGAAAATCATTCGGTCTAGGGATGTGGTCTTTAATGAGAAAGTCATGTATAAGCAACAGTTGCAGGAAAACAGGGAAGAATCCAAGAAAGAATATGCAGTGGTAGAGGATCTTCCGGATGGGAAAGTGACCCATGAATCAGTTCAGGAACCTACTCAACAGGAACCCCAAACTCCTACAGTGAGGAGGTCTTCTAGGGTAAGAAAAGAACCTGAACGTTTTTCTCCTTCTCTTTATTATTTATTACTCACTGATAGTGGAGAGCCAGAGAGCTTTGATGAAGCAATGCAGGTAGATGCCAGTAAGAAGTGGGAGCAAGCCATGGATGAGGAGCATAAGTCTCTCATGGAGAACCAGACTTGGGATTTGGTGAAGCTACTGGAAGGAAAAAGAGCATTGCAGAACAAGTGGGTGTACAGAGTTAAAGATGAAGAAGGAGGAAAGAAAAGATATAAGGCCCGGTTGGTGGTCAAGGGGTTTGCACAGAAACAAGGTATAGATTTTGATGAGATATTTTCTCCTGTAGTAAAAATGACTTCTATTAGAACTGTTCTTGGAATAGTGGCAGCAGAAGACTTGCACTTAGAACAGTTAGATGTAAAGACTGCATTTCTCCATGGTGATTTGGAGGAGGAACTATATATGCAGCAACCAGAGGGCTATGAGGTCAAAGGTAAAGAGGAGATGGTGTGTAAACTGAAGAAGAGCTTGTATGGCTTGAAACAAGCTCCACGTCAATGGTATAAGAAGTTTGATAGCTTCATGATGGAGCAAGGTTATATTAGATGTCATTCTGACCATTGTGTGTATACAAAGAAATTTGAGGATGGAAGTTATATTATCCTGTGTTTGTATGTTGATGACATGTTGGTTGCAGGTAAAAACATGCAGGAAATAAAAGTACTCAAGAAACAACTAAGTGAATCCTTTGATATGAAGGATTTGGGGGCAGCCAGACAAATCCTTGGTATGAGGATAACTCGGGATAGGAAGGAATGGAAGTTGACTTTATCTCAGGAAGAGTACATTAAGAAGGTATTGGATAGGTTTAACATGCAGGATGCTAAACCGGTTGGGACTCCTTTGGCAGGCCATTTTAAGTTATCAAAGGAGCAGTGTCCCAAGACAGAGCAGGAAAGAAACCAGATGTCCAAGGTACCTTACTCATCAGCAGTTGGCAGTTTGATGTATGCTATGGTGTGCACTAGGCCTGATATTGCCCATGCAGTGGGAGCTGTGAGTAGATTTATGAGTGATCCAGGTAAAGAGCATTGGCAAGCAGTAAAGTGGATCCTTCGGTATTTGAGAGGAACCATGGGGACAGTTTTGTGCTACAGTGGATCAGACACCACTTTACGTGGTTATGTAGATTCAGACATGGTTGGAGATGTAGACAGTAGGAGGAGCACGACAGGTTATATTTATACTGTAGGTGGGACAACAGTGAGCTAGATTTCACGACTACAGAAGCTGGTGGCTTTGTCAACCACGGAGGCTGAGTATGTTGCTGCCATAGAGGCAAGCAAAGAGATGATTTGGTTACAACAATTGCTTGAGGAGTTGGGGCATAAGCAGGAGGAATGTAAGCTGCATAGTGATAGTCAGAGTGCTATACACCTAGCTAAGAACTCTGCTTTCCACTCCAGGACGAAGCATATACAGTTGAGATATCACTTCATCAGGACAGCTTTGGAGGAAGATAAGTTGAAGTTGGAGAAGATTCATACCAGTCAGAATCCTGCAGACATGATGACCAAGGTGGTCACAAGGGATAAACTAAAGCTATGTTCAGCTTTGGTTGGCCTTCGCGGATGACAGTGAAGGGTTGAGAAGCTTGCTCAGTGGAAATCAGTCTCCAAGTGGGAGATTGTTATGTTTGTGGAGCCTATTTTCATGTTAGAGTGTGGTACACCTTCTATGTGTTACACTCGGGTATTTTTACGGTGGTCCCGCTCGCCGGTGAGCGGGTCAGGGGGTGAAGCCCCCCTGATTAGGGGGTTTGGGGCGAAGCCCCCGAAGCAAATTTTCATGGGTGGTTTATTAACCCATGGGTAATGGGTAACCGTTATGGGCTGTTTTTGGGCCCATGGTTTTTTGGTACCCATTGTTTTGTAAAACCACCTCTTCGGCTACCCATAGGTTTATGGGACGGTTTTGTTTTTGCCCATTGTTTGATACCCATGGTTTTGTAAAACTGCTTAAGCAGTTGTCTATTTATATGGTCTTATGCATATGATAGAAAGACAAGCAAATGTATTGTAGATGTGTTTTGAATTCGGGTGTGAATTCTATAGAGTTTGTTGAGCATAGCTCCAAACAGATCTAGGTATTGTATTGAGAGAGTGGAGGCTTGTAATAAAATCTGAGCAAGTGATTCTTGGTGGACGTAGCCCAAATTGGGTGAACCACGTTAAATCTTGTCTCTCTATGTTGTGTTATTTATTCTACACTTTTATTTGAGATCTGTAATATTTTTTGCATATTAGTTTCTACTGTTGCAATTCTGTAAGGGATTATTCCGCATATTTTATCTCTTATTTCCTAACAATGATTGTATCTGGAAAACCCATCCATGAGATGGATTAAGTCAACTCGTAAGCCAACTATTGCGTGTGTAAAATGAGTATCAATAGATGGCCACACGGGAAGTCATCCTTAGGGACAAGATTTGTTATAAAGTGACCTAAAGTCAATCCATATCCTGGCATTTTCCCATTCTGTTATAAAGACCAAGAAAATATTGGACAACCATAAGGAGTATTCCACTAGTTTCCTACTCAAACCCATGATATGTAGGAAGCTTGGTCATCCAGATCAAAAGACACGGATCAAAGCATTAGACGTGTGTGGATGATGCAAGGTACTTCCACTCTTCAAAGCATGTGGGGAAAAGTTTTGGAAGTCCGTGGATTGAAGGAAAATTTAGAAAACCATGATAAAGTCTGTAAAACAAAACAAAAGCCTTAGATGATCTCAAAGTTACGTTGAACTAGAACCAGAGATCCAACCACCCCAACCACCAAAATTTAATGAAGAATGACATCGTCTTAATCAGTATGATGGTGTCTGATATACTCAAGGGTCATATTTTGGTTGTTGGATGAAATTGGGGGTGTCCATACCTATACTATAATCAAACTCTGTAAGAATTATTCAATGCATTTTTAGAGTAGGAAATTCCAACTTGGAGGTCCTTTTCTATTCTCCCTACTCTCTTTCCTTAGAATGAAAATGTATAAATACAAGTGCTTGCATACTTTGTAAGGGTTTTTCTCAAATTTTCCTTAGCATATTTTTAAGCTCTTCTCTGTGAAGCTTGAATTTTCATGAACTTTCGACCTTTGTAATTCGTGAATGCTGATTTTATTTCCTTGATTCTATGTGTAAGATCTAAAGATTTATTAATGCAAGTTTGGTTTACTTCCTTCCTTTGAATACATAGTATTTGATGTGAATACCTTTCCCTCTCACATTTTTTTGTTTCTTTTATCTATTTGCACCTAAACTGTGTGCATCCTGTGATCCCAGCCTCATGTTTTTACATCTGTGTCATTTGAATTTAAGGAAGTTCCACCTTCTTGTGGTGTCATCTCCACCCCTTAGCTTATTATTTATCTTTCTTGCATCCCCCTCTTTCCTTGGTCCCTTTGGAATTATTAGTGTAGGATTAACATAGGAGTAGTTTTAGCATTAAAAGTTGGTTATGTTATGCAAGTTTTCCCAAATCTACATAATAAGGAAGTTGACCTGCTTCGAAGTTCTTTCTCAAGCCATACGTCCTACACTTGGAGACAGTCACCATGTTTCCTCAAAATCCTAAATCTTCATTATTCAAGGAAGGGTGAAATTTTGAGCTCCAACATGTTTGGCATGCTCGGTGGGACTCTTGATAAATCTTAAATTCATTATTGTTAAGTTTTGGTGGGTGACTTAGTGATTTCATCCTTTTGAGGTAGTTCTTCAACACATCTTGTAACTTTAAAGTTGAAAATCTCCTGATTTCAGACAATCCAATGTCTATTTGCATGAGAAGAGTATAGATAAGATAAAGTGCAGTAGGTAACGAGCCTTTTGAATATTTACAGTTATCACCAAGGAAAAGAATAACAGATAGAACAGTTCAAAGATCACCATATCCTCCAAATAGAAATCTCTCTACTCCTCCTCCTTGTAGGCATTTCTTACTTTCCTATAGGGTTTTAAGACCCATTCCATTCATGGACAACAAACAATTTTTTCCTTTGTCAGTTTTAATGGTGGTAGTCCTTTAACACTAAATGCCCAACATGACATTTCAGTGTCTACTCTCAAAACTATTCCTTCCTTAATTGGTGAAAAAATTATTACTCCAACTAATCATATTTAAGATATTTAAATTGTGTATTCATTTCATTTGGTTAAAAAATGATGTTGTAGTTAGGTTTCTTTCTTATTCATTAAAAGGTAAAGCACTTTAATGGTATAGAAGCTTGAGACCTGCTTCCATTCACAATTGGTATGAACTTGACACAAATCTGTGTCAACAATTTGAGGAGAAATTAGATAACATATCCTTGTTAGAGAAACTCATAGCAATCAAGCTAGCTCGAGATGATTTAACAAAAATAAGCAATATATGTTAAACCTTAGATAGAATATTTAAAAGTCACAATGATAGATAAAGTACATAAAGTGACACAAGAAATAAGCAATATGAATTAAAAACCTAATTGACATGAAGAATTGTAATACTTAGCTAGTTTCACAATTAATCTTGGACTACATGAAGGTGAAAAAATGGTAAAACGTGAACATAAGAGGTCGTAATCGAACCCATAAAATTACAAGAGTGCAGGAGAAGGTTGGACCAAGGCGCCTAGGTAGTACTTGGGTGCCTAGATCCCTTTCTGGGCTCCAAGGTCTGCGCAGGGCCTCAGGAAATGAATTTTAAAGTGTCATTGATTTATCGCTAGCCTTAGTTGTCTGTTGCTAGCATGTCACACCAAGTCTGCAGATGTTGCCGATAACCTGTGATAAATAAATGACTTGCAAAAACCTAAAAGACATCAAATCCCAAAAAGAGAAAGATACAAATGGGGAGTCAGACTGAACCTGATGGTCACCCAACTGAGTGAACTTACGATCTAGGCACTACAGTAAATTTCATACTCCATGTAGTGATATGTGTGTGTAGAATCATGCCCTAGGTGGATCTTGTGTGGGACACATGTGATAGAGAGAAACAACTAGATGTAAATAAATGTGTGCTTGGAAAAATGAACTTCCCCTCCTATGTCTGTATGTATAATAACTAGCCCTTGTCCCTTGGATGACGCTAGATGGATGAAATTGTGCTCTTTAGATGTTTGTGAATGCAACCTTAGATGGTGATAGTAAATTCTTAGATCTTGGTATTTTAATTTGATCACATAACATTGTATCTATATGATTCCCTTGTTTGAATTTCATAATTAATCACTAAAAGGCTGACTCCTAAGAGATAAGGATGCCCAAACAACTATAAAGGACCCAAAAGGAGCGAGTAAGATACAAAGAGGTCTCAGGTGCCCCAAGGAGACAAGGGTGCTTGGGCGCTAGTGTTTAGAGCCAGAAAAGGTGAAGTATCAAAGGTCAGACTGGGCAGTAGGGTGTGTAAGGCCAAGAAGAAGACCATAAAGGAACCTAAAAGGCCAAAGATAGTGATCAATTAGTACTTTTCTCCCTTAGGAATCATATAAATGCAATGTATGTGATTAGGACCTAGAAATGTACCCAAGTGTGTGATTTAGTGTCTACACCAGATGAGATCATTGTTAACTTCAACGTAAGATTCCAGAGAACATGGGAAAAAATACCAGTGTTGCTAAGGCCAACTTTATAAGGTGTATTCGTATACTATCTTAGGGCTCTAAATTATGATATAACAATAATGATTCGATCTATGGGTGCTATTCAATTACCAAACACCTATGCAATGGCCATTAGGGCTCAAAATTATTTATTCAAGTAGGAAAGTTAGCCTCTAGATTTCCTATGCCCATTTTTCCTAAATTGTCGCATGATACCGAACCCACCATTGCTCCTATTCCTCAACCATTTGTTTCATCCTCTTCTTCCACATCTAGTTCCTCTATCAAACAAAAATAAATTGAAAACCTTAGTGTTCAACTTAAAAATTTGACAAATGAGATTGTCTCCCTCAAGAGACAAGAAGCTTAAAGTCCAAAAAATATCATAACCCTCCTCAGGGTTATCTGCAACAAGGATTTCAATATCCAAATGTTTTCATAGAATTTTCCACCAAGAAAGCCAATGAATCCAAATCCACAGCCTCTACCGGCCCCTAATTTAAGAAATGCCATTGTTCCAGTTTAGAATAACATGGAAGAAGACTTTGAATGGTGTTATCCTTGTGATTAACCACATAATAAATATACATGTGAGGTTGGAATGTCCTCTTTGTGGGAAAATACTATTATCATTTAAACTCCCTTCTATGTACAAGATCAAGTTGTGACTCCTTTAACAAGTAATATAGAAGAAATTCAAGAAGCCTCTCCTAAACCTAACTTCATGTTCTTTGGAATTAAATATTTCTGTGTGGTTAATCAATCTATAAGAAGTTTTAAAATGTTGCAACTTCATGTGGTGGATCATACAAGATCTAAGGAGAGGAAACGGATGTGGAATCCCCTCCTTCTATTTCTCCAGTTTTGCGTGGCACTTCCCATCACTCCGTAAAATGTTTTCGAGACTTGGCTGTATCCAGTTTTCTACAGGTTACTCAACAACTATAAAGTGAAAACCTTCCATGGGAGACATAAAACCTATGTAACACTGCATAACCATAAGAAATTCTAAACCTGATTATAAAAAATCCTCCATGGGTTGAGAAAAGAAACAAAGAGCATGTTGTTCCTTCATTGCAAAAATTTGCAGGTATTCCTATCATAATTGTGGAACAAATGAAAAGAAAAAATCTCAATGTCACAATGTGGGATGCCATCTCTATCCCATCTCAATGGGATATATTGTACAAAGCATTGATGCAACTTCCACCTTTAGAACTTGCCATACACAAATTGGATGTCGTGCTCAACATATGCCAGCCAAAGGAGGAACATGTAAGTTCAATTGTTAAGCCCCCTCATTTTTACATGTCTCTCATGATTGGAAAACACCTCATTCATAATTACATGATAGATTCTGGTGCTAGTACTTCAGTCATGCCAAAGAAAATAGCAGACATTTTGGGGATTAATTACAACCTAACTTCAAAGGGTGTTCTAAAAATTGATGGATCGATAGTGCAAGTTTTGGGCATAGTAAAATATTTGGAATTAAAATTTCATTCTTTCCCAAGCCTAATTATAATGTAGGACATTTCTGTGATTGAATTTCCACCTCTATTCACCCTTTTTCTTTATAGAGATTTCACAACCAAGGTGGGTGGATATCTATTTTTATATTGGTCTCATATGTTTCTCAGGACAAGATATGGAACTAGGGTTACAAATAAATTTGAACCCATTTGAGCTTATCATGTGGAAGTTTATGAACTTAGTCATATCAATACAAATTACATGATCCAAGAAGAAACATGCATTGGCCATGAACCAATTGAAATAATGCATTCATTAGTTGTAATCCATGATCTTATGTTAGATGATTGGGCCAAAGAGAACTATGAATTAGAACCTTATGATACGACTATATAAACTAGTCTAGGTACTTATTATATCCATGAAGAAAACTTTGTTATCCCCATGCCGCAAAAAGAAGAAAATGATGATGCTTCTAGTTTATGGAAGATGTAATTTTATGGTTCCATAAGTAGAAATGGGGTTAGGCGGGTGTAGTTCTTGTCTCTCCAATGGACAAAAAACTCTTCTTCAGTCATAGAATACAATTTTTATGCTCCAATAATGCGATGGAGTATGAAGCATTGGTCCATGGCTTGTTACTTGCGGAAAAGAAACAAATCAAAATTCAGCAAGTCTTTTGAGACACCGAGTTGGTCATTCACCAAGTGAGAGATAGGCGTGCAGCTAAAAAACAAGCTTTTGAGAGCTTGTAGGCACTAAGGTTGGGACCTTTTAGAAAGCTTTGAAGGTGTCAATATTCAAGTGGTGCCACAAAAACAAAACAATGAGGTATATTGGATGGAAACCGTTGGTTCTCAGTTCTCTCGTGTGAAGGGTCTTGTCTAAAGAAATCAACATGTCAAGATGGTTGTAAGACCATCCATTCCCGATAATGATGTAAAATGGAAAGTTTTTGAAAATGATGAGAAATGTTTTCAATTAATTCATAATGAAGTTGAATTCTCTTCGAACTTGTAACCCACTTTGTAAGACAACTATGGTGACCAGATCATTCAATTATGAAAAAAAGGTACCCAAAGGATTATTCACCCTTGAAGGTATATTCAAATTTGATGATGAGATCAAAGGGAAACACATAAACATGTATAGGAGTCCATAAGATTGAAAATTGGTCATCATCGTGGAAGGAAACACACTTTTTTTGGGAAAGGTATGTAGTACCGAAGAAGAAAAAACTTTTATTTCTCTTTGTCAGAAATTTCATGATGTATTCTCATGGAGATATGAGAATATTAAAGGTTTTGACCCCAGCACTACTTAAAATGCCAATGATATGGATCCTGATGCTAAGTCAGTAAGATAAAATAGAGGCTTGTGAACCCCATAATTGAGCCCCTCATGAGGAATGAGTTATCTAAACTCAATAAGTCAAATAATATTTCCTTTCAAATATTCATCTTAGGTTGAAAATTAGGTTCCTATTAGGAAGAAGAATGGAGAGATGAGGCTTTGTGTGCATTTCAAGGACTTGAACAAGGCTTCATTAAAAGATCATCATCTTTTGCTTTCCATGGAGAAAATTCTTCAAATAGTGGCTGGCTTAGAAAGGTTATCCATGTTTGATTGTTATTCATGCTCCAATAAGATAAAAATCAGAGAGGAAGACCATTACAAAACCACGTTCACAACCAAATGGGGAACATATGCATATCAAAATATGTCTTTTGGTTTGTCAAATGTGGGTTCTACCTTCTAGAAAGTAATGGACATATCTTTTTGTGGACTCATCAACCATTTTTTCCTCGTGTATCTAGATGATATTACACTCTTCTCAAAGTAGGGAAAACAAAACATGGAGCATTTAAAGAAAGTGTTCAATAAATGCAGAGAATTTGGAGTATCATTGAACCCTAAGAAATGCATTTTTTTCAATTCTGTAGGGTAAGCTATTGGGTCACATTGTCTCAAAGGATGGAATCAAAATTGATCTAGAAAGAGTCTCTGCCATCCTTGTGCTCTCTTTTCCAACCCACAAGAAGGATATCCATTCTTTCCTTGACAAGGTAATCTAAGGTATGAGAAATTTACAAAGCAAAATATTCTTTGTATTAATCCACGGCTATGATTTTACAATCCATGAAGGGATATTATATAGCCATCCAAATAGGAAAACCAACTTCCTATTTTATAGGGAGTACAAACAATATAGAACTCATATATTAGTTTTACGGGTCTAAAAAACTAACAAATAAAGTATATGAGTTGTTTAAATAACAAATAATTTACATCCTCACACTAATGTACTAAATATTAAATTTAAACATAATTACTAGTTCAATGTGGAGCACTAAATAGATTTCCTAATGTTCCCCCCTTAGTGCAAACTTGGGGAAAACATGCCTTGTACAACAACGTGACGCTACGTAGCTTGTTCATGATTTGGATGGTTTCAAGGAAAATACCAACAACCCATGGCTGGTTTTCCAAGTGGTTTACCAACAACCACACAACATATGGTTTTTTAGGACAATACCAACAACTTCTGGATATTTTTTCTAGCGGATAACTAACAACCACAATATCATGATGCTCCAATAGTATCATCGACTCTCATCACTATCTCACTTTGGGGAATAACATAGGAAAATTTGCTAAATTCTTCTACTCATACACACAAACTTAAAACTGGAAATGGAACATTGGATCATGTTCCACCCTCAATGTGAAATTTCCACTTATTGAAGACAAGAATACTACACAACGTAACACACCAAAAAAATGCCACCATAACTAATATGCGGCCTCATCATTGGCGACTGATGAGAGGTCGGTGATTGAGCTCCAACCTCCAATACCTCCATCATTTAGTGTGAACTTGTTAACTCAGCTGAATTTGATCATGCAGCTCAATTACAATTCGGATTGTTCGTAAGGCAATTTTGTTTTTCAGACTTTTTGACACCACCATATGACCATTACAAGAAAATAAAAATAAAAAATCACCTATATGACTTTTATGACACTTGACTTTGATAATGATAACAAATTACATTTGATGCTAGAGACTAAATTAACTTTATTATAAAGACTTTATTGACACATGCCCGATTAACAAAAATAAAATAAAATAATAATTCTATCAATTCTAATGTCATGACGTATAAAAGATTTTTGACCTTTTTATATGACTCAATACAATACTTTTGACTTTTTGAAATAAATTCACCTATGAAAAATCTATAAACAACAAACCGAAAAAACAAAGACTCCCCCACCTAGATTAATTCATTAACTTTTTTTTTATTTTCATTCGCACCTTGAGGTGTTGAACTCGAGGATATAGGCACATCATATCACATTTTTCATATTATCAGTTCCATTGATATCCATAAAACATAGAATGCATCCACATTTGTCTGAAAAATTCTCAGCATCTTGGGCGGGTACAATGCAATAAACCTGAAATTATATTGAAAACCGATCTTGCACTTAAACCTTCAAACCAACGTGTGCGCCAATTCGTTTCTGATCACATTATTTATAATATGTATTTCTTTATTGGGGATTGCGTTGCTTCTTTTGCTCAATCTACAATGCCAATAAAACCCGAATCCAGATCTGGGACTCAGTCAACGCTAAATTTCTTTATGCAGATATGAGATAATGCAAACACTAACCAATACAAAGTAATAAATAAGTGTCAATTCAAGAATCCAGAGAGATGTTATATGTTGAATATCGATGCAAGAAGCCGTGAACCATATATATCCTGTAGTATCTATCACCAAATGTATATTTCATATAAATCTCTACGTAGATATATATGTTCTTATTAGACGTTTATTTAAACACTTGATAAATCTCCCTCTTTCACACTTGTCACGATAATTTGATCTGGTCATTAGAAACTATGAATGACACATACAAAAGGAAAAGACAACATCTTTACACATCTTTTTTTGATGAAATCTACACGAGCATACAATTGGAACTGCACAACACATAGGTAATATTCAAGATAAAATGAGTACGCCTATTCTTCTAATTTTTTTAAATACATACCAATGCAATTTATATGTGCCTTTCTTGAAGAAGCCACATGGAATGAAGACTGCTTATTTGTAACTCTTCATTTAACAACACCAACCCTTGAGTAAATGAAACTTCTTGTTCTAATGAGAATGAACATTCCCAGATTTTCACATCACAAGACCTCAAAAAATGAGGATACAAAAATAAAATATTTTTCCCCACGCAAACAAAAAATTACTTCGCCATGGAACAATTCGCTCTGATACCAAATCTAAGGTATGAGCAATTTACACAATAAAATATTTTTAGTGTTAATCCACTGCTATCATTTTATAATCTGTGGAGGGCTATTATATAGCCATCCAGATAGGAAAACCAAAATCCTTTTTTATAGGGAGTACAAACAATATAGAACCCATATATTAGTTTCACGGGTGTAACAAACTAACAAATAAATTATATGAGTTTTTAAAATAACAACTCGTTTACAGGGTCACACTAATGTAATAAATATTACATTTACACATAATTACTAGTTCAATGTGGAATACTAAATAGATTTTCTAATAGGTAAATTTCGTTAGGAAATTCATTCCTAACATTGCAGGATTAGTATGACCAATCACCCTGATGCTGAGGAAAGACACTACTTTCAAATGGACTGTGGAAGGAAGAGAATTTTTTGACAAGATCAAAGCCATAATAGCTCAAATTCCAATTCCCATTAATATAGATTTAGTGAATGATTTTATCCTCTATGCTTATGGCACGGATCTCAGTGTAGCCATAGTTCTTACTCAAAATAACAATGAATACTTGGAGCAACCTTTGGCCTTATGTAGCCAAACATTGAAAGACTTCAAACTGAAATATAGAAAGTTGGAAAAGCAAGTGTTTTCCATCCTGCATGATTTCAAGAAATTCAAGCCTCTCTTAATCGCCAACTACATCAAACTTCGAGTCTCACATCCTTGTGTAAGAGATTTCATTATGGGGGTGAAAATTAGTGAAAAGAGAGCCGGATGGGTAACCAAAATAATGGAGCTCAATGTCACCATCAAAGCCAAAAAATTGGTGAGAAGGAGAGCATTGTGTGAGTAACTTGCTATAGATGCTCAAAGTGATTAAGAGACTTCTTTTTTTTATGGATAAAGAGCAGGAAAAAAATACCTACAAGATGATACAAACCCACAAAACACAAAAAAACCCGCAAGACAAAGGAACTCAACCTAGCCGCGGAAATTGGATTAACAACATAACAAATTTCTTAGTAATTGGAGGTTATCCTCCTGGTTTAAGAAAAATAATAATAAGACACCTCAGGTTATAATCAATTCCTTATATATTAATCGATGGTATTCTTTTCAAAAGGAATTTAGATGGTGTCTTGTTAAGAGCCATTGAGGAAGAACAATTAGATAGACTATTAGCTGAATTTCACAATGGCTCTTCTGGTGGGCATTTCTCAACAAATGCCACAACAATGAAAATCCTCATAGTAGGATACTTTTGGCCCACATTGTTTGCAGATGCATATCAATGGGTCTAAAAATGTAAGGAATGTTCCTTCTTCACAGGAAAGAAAATATTGACAACCCTTTCCCTTTGTCCTATTTAGGTGGATGAACCCTTATCTCAACAAGGATTAGATTTCTAAAAATGTAAGGAATGTTCCTTCTTCACAGGAAAGAAAATATTGACAACCCTTTCCCTTTGTCCTATTTAGGTGGATGAACCCTTATCTCAACAAGGATTAGATTTCATAAGCATGATTAATCCTCCATCTAGTAAGGGTCACAAATGGTTCTTGACAATAACAAATTACTTCACTAGATGGACTGAGGCCATACCAATCAAGGAGGTAACTGAAACAGTCATCCTTGATATCTTAGAGGACATTGCAACGAGGTTTAGAATTACTCAAACCATCATCTATGATAATGATAAAACATTTTTATGATCATTTTTTTGTGATTTGGATCTCAAGAATGGAATTTACTTGAATACTTCCTCCAATTAGTACCCACAAGTTAATGGTTTAGTGAAATCAACTAACAAGAACTTGATCATAATCATGAAGAGGACTGTATGGGTCAATCAAAGACAATAACACACTAAAATAAAGAATGATCTTTGGGCTAATAGAATCCCTACAAATAAGGCAGTTGGAAATTATCCATGCGTCCTTATATATGGTAGAGAAGCTAGACTCCCATTATCACTTGAAATTCCTTCATTGGAGCTAGTAAAGAAGTTGGAAATTGAAGGTGTAGACCAAAGAGAAATCAGAAGGATGGAATTGGTTAAACTTGAAGAACTAAGATGATTAGCCATAGATAGATTAGAAAGACACCAAAGATCAACCAAGAAGTGGTTTGAAAAGAGAGATAAACCAGAACTTTTCAAATCAAGAGATTTTGTCGTCAAGTGGGAATTAAATAGAGCTAAACCTGGGTGACATTCTAAGTGTGATGTACTTTGGAGTGGGCCATATATTATCATTTCTTACAAAGAAGCCTACTCTTTTGAGTTTTCAAATCTTGATGGAGAGATATTACAAATCCCAATCAATGGGATTTATTGTAAACACTCCCATTAAGTTATCTTATTGCATCTTGTAAATACTTATGTTTTGTGTTATTGGAGATAATATCCTCTTGTTATGTGTTGATAATTGATTGGGTGCCCTTTTCCTTAGTCCTTGTGGCAATCTCTTCATTTGTAATAAGTTCTTGTGCACTCTCTGCATGTTTCCCTTTAAAAATGTATGATATTCTTTTTTTTACATAAATTTTAGAGTTACTTGTAGTCATAAGAAGATCATGTCAGTGTTAATTTCATGGCAGAAATCACATAGTGGGAGTATATCTAAGTATATATCTTTTAGAACTCCACAAATTAATTCTAGTCCAATGTTGAATTCATGTAGATTCAGGAGACACGTATTCAAAGATAAGATCAATTTTTTTAACATAAATCTTGAATCCATGCCCAATGGATGCTTCAGGGTAGTTGGTCTTCATCATCTAGCAAGAAGATGTCCCCTGAAAGTTGTCAAACTATTGTCTAAAATTACACCCTATGTAATTTTGAAAAACTCATCAAATGGACTTAACCATTTTCATGCTCTAAAAATTTTGTAGTAGACTAGTTTAGTCTACTATGGAATGTAGGAACTTAATGTTATGTGGGTTATCCCACAGAACAAAGGAATGAGCATTTCAAGGACTTAGATAATTTCATGCTAGTAATCTAAGGGATGGATTAAGTCAAGGGAAGCCGTGATTTGTGCAAAACAAGTATAGTTGGCTACATGATAATGAAACAAAAGTTAGAAAGAGACCAAGTTGAAAATTCATGAAACATTGACATAGTGTTTTGCGGGTACATGATGATTTATAGAGCTTTGCGGGTTTCCTACTAAAAGTTGTGGACAAAGGAAATTGATTACCAGATCAAAAGCCATGGATCAGAACATTAGACACTCGTGGATGATGTAGGGTACTTCCACTCTTCAAAGCATGTGGGGAAATGTTTTGGGAGTCTGATGATTTAAGGAAATTTTAGAAAATTAGGATAAAGTCCATGGAATGAAAAAAAAGACATGAGTGATCTCAAAGATGCACCAAACTGGAACTAGAGAGCCAACCACCATAACCACTGGAATTTAATAAAGAATGGAAATTTCCTTATCAGTCTGATGTCATGCCATAAAATTAAGGGTCGCGTTGTGGTTGTTAGCTAAAATTGAGGGTGTCCATACTTGTACTACAAGTAAAATCTACAAGAATTCATGGCACCCACAATTATTCAATGCATTTTCAGAGCATTCAATTCCAACTTAGAGGTCCTATTCCATTCTCCCTCCTCTCTCTCCTTAAAATGAAATTATATAAATACAACTTGTGCTTGTACACTTTGTAAGGGTTCTTATTTGTTTTTCATTCCTTAACATATGTTCAAGCTCTTCTCTGTGAAACTAAAAATTTCATATTATTGACCTCTGTAACTCGTGAACGGTGATTTTCTTTCCTCAAATTTGTGTGTAATCTCTAAATATTGATTAATGCAAGTGTGGCTTACTTCCTTCCTTCGAATACATAGTATTTGATGTGAATATTTTTCCCTCTCACATTTTTTAGTTTCTTTTTTATGTTTACACCTAAACTGCATGCGTCTTGCGATCCCATCCTCATGTTTTTGCATCTATGTTATTTAAATGTGGGGAAGCTCCACCTTATTTTGGTGTTATCAACGCCCCTTAGATTAGGATTTACCTTTCTTACATCCCCCTCTTTTGATGGTCCCTTTGGAATTGTTAGTGCAGGATTAGCATGTGAGTATTTTTAGTGTTAGAAGTTGATTGTGTTATGTGGTTTTCTAGAATCCATGTAATAAGGAAGCCATCCTACTTTAGAGGTTTGTCTCAAGTCACAAGTCTTAGACTTGGAGACAATTCCATGTTGCCTCAAAATCCATAATCTTCATGATTTAGGGAAGGGTGCAATTTTGAGCTCCAACAGTAATCTTAGAGTCAATAGTGAGAATACGAGGAGGTGGATGAGGCAAAGGTTGTGTCATTATGCATATAGAGGTAGGTCTTGTTTTATAGTTTGAAAATTGTAACTAGGTGAAAATGGTAAAAAGAAATCTTGGGGAACTTTTGTGTAGGGAAATATTCCCTGGAAAGTGAATTAAAATGTAGATTAGGTCGAAATGTAGGTGATTTTAAAAGTATTGTGGTTTTTAGTGCCATTAGGGTAGGAATTATTATTTAGAATGAGAATAAGAGTGTGTGGTCTCCCAACAAG
Organism: Taxus chinensis; assembly: GCA_019776745.2. Classification (NCBI taxonomy): domain Eukaryota; kingdom Viridiplantae; phylum Streptophyta; class Pinopsida; order Cupressales; family Taxaceae; genus Taxus; species Taxus chinensis. The sequence goes on along the minus strand of CM034156.1, from coordinate 474,243,212 downwards.
AGAGTATTTCACCGAAACTTGTAATGGAGGGTTGGCAAGGAGGTGTTGGAGATGTGTTTTACACTAAAGGATGTTCATGCCATATGGGAATGACCTATCTAGGGGACACATGTTTTTTTATGTGTCTGAGATGATAAAGAAGAGGACGTAGTTGGAACTGATTTAACAAAAACTAAATCTTAATATGAGGACTGAGATAAATAAGATATATCATAAACATACAATGATAAGAAAGTACAAGTAACAAGAGCATAAGAGTGACATGATAATTGATTGTCTAGAATGGATATGAAATGGAAATATGATGGAACATGATCAATATGGAATGTGCGTGCTTCGTCTGAAAGACTGTGATCTGCAGGTATACTGGAAATTAGCAACTAGTAGGGGATAGTACCACCCTGGGTACTAGTGTCCAAACTGGGTACTAGTGTCTAAACTGGGTGTTAGTGTCTTGGTAGTGAGTGTGGATCTGGTTCTTATAGGGTCTGATCATGTTTCCTTGACTTCACTCTATGTGACATCGACCTTATTCTATCATTTTCCTGTCACACATGTACCTATAAAACAAACTCTAGCTACTTGAACTAGGCTCAATCACACATTATACTAAATAAAATATGCATATGTTTGAGTCACATTGACCTCTGTGGTCACCCCAATGTGATTTTCACTGAGCACTGCACTACACTTTAGACTCAATGTATTTCAGGCATGTGTGTGATAGAATCATGTCCCTTAAAACTAGGGTTTCCTTGTGCAAGTTGCACCAAGATTATATGATGCAACTAATATTCCCCTAAGATAATGTGTGTGATGGAATTCAAATTTTTCCCTTCCTATGCAGCGAATAATGTATCCCAAATGCAATCCTCAAGTGTTCATTTTTCCTAAGTAGTAGATAGAAAATAATGACCTAATTTCCCCTTAGAATAATTAGTAGGCCATGTATGTATGTATATATATATATGATTCCCTTTCTTGAATTTGTTCATTAACATCCCTAAAAGTCATCCCAAAGTGATCAATACATACTTAGAAAAGATAAACAAGTGACATGACATTTTAAACATAAGAGAACAAGGGGAAGGACATGAGCACCCAAAATGGGATAGCAGCGCATGAGCTCTTCTGTCCCTTACTTGGTGCTAATGTATGGAGAGATCTGAAGAGAAAACTGGAAATATTGCGTTGAGTAAAAAATTGTGAGATGTCTAAAAGTAAAGGGATTGTTCCAAAAAAGTAGAGGATGGAAGCATGGAAAGATAGAACAATGTCAATGTAAAGTAAAACAAGTGTTGTCAATGTCTATTTTTCTTGATTAAGAATCATGCATATAATGACATACCGTAATGTAATAATACTAAGTCCATAATTTCATTTCTACATTTTCCCCCACTTTATGCTGGTGAATGAATATTTGGTAGCATAAAGTAGATAGGAAGAATGTACCTTGTGGAGAGCCAAATAATATTGTAACCGATACTGTGCTGAATGGAAATTATAGGATGCACATTATAGATTATAAGAGGGGATAAGAACCCTAGGGATGACTTATGCACATGTTGAAAATGATACCTTCATTCGTAAATAAAAATCTCCTTTTCATGAATGTTTTGTGCTTGAGATTGTTCCTTGTTTCATTTGTGTTGCCTTTTTTTAGGATAAGGATGGACTTGTAAAAGAAGAAAAGAAGAAAATTAAACTTTAACTTAGATAAATCATAGTAGAAATGTCTATGAAAAATAAGTGAATCAAGGATAGAGTACACCTAAATGTCGAGATAGAATGGATAAATTTATCATTTGTATTTTTACCTTGGAGAAATTTCTCAAGGAGATGATTGGAGGGGCCAGGGATGATCAATCCCCAAACTAGTGTCAATACTTTGAGGATTTAGGCATCCTACCACCATAGGAAGAGTGTTGGAAGAACTGTAGTCTTTTCCCTCTACCCACTGATGCTTCCCCTTAGATAAGTGCCATTGTAGATGGTCACCAAACCAATAGTAATTAGCCACATATGACACTTTGTTCTAGACATATCATTTTCCCTGCATATGCCAAAAGTGTTACTCCTTATTTGATACTGGTAGTAAAAATGTGAATCAAGAAAGAAAATTAGTAAGCTCCCTTACCCATAATATGAAACATGCCACTAATTTTTTTCCTTTATTATGGATAGTAAACTGGGGTTAAGTGTCTATTTCTGGATTCTATGAAAACTTGTAACTAAGAAACTATACCGACTGTAAAATGTCTGATTTTGGCCCAAGTCTGATTCTGAACCATTTTCTTAGCTTTTTCTTGGCCAATTTTTTCTATGTACCATTATATATCTGGTTTATAGACTATTAAGAGGGTGAAATAATCATCCGATGATTGCCCCCACTTATTTAGGGTGTGTGAGATGGATCAATGTGAGCATGGCTTGAATGAAGGAACATAAAGCTAATGTACACATATAAATAAAGAATCCTACAGGGGAATAGGGTATGTGCATGGTAAAAACCATGAAACATGTAAAAAAATGGGAAAAAGCTAGCAAAAAGTGTTAGTGAGGAACAATCATGTCATAATGTAATAAAAACTAGTCAAACACATAATAACATATCAATAGAACATCGTAGTAGTTGGTGGAAAAAATGGGACACCACTCAAGATGTCACAAGACACTCAAGGCCTTATATTAAAACAAGTAATCAATCATAGGTCATAGCTTGCAAACAATAACAAATAAGGCACAAACATAGAAGACAAGACAAAAGAAAATTATATAACCATGGTTAGGAGTAAGCCTCCAAGACAAATGCTACACATAAAGCACCCATTATTATGTTAGAATAATTTACATTATGTCACAATTTATATAGATGTATGAAATATAAGTGAAAGCAGTGGATATTACAATGATAATACATGAATATGGAAATATATAGAAGGTAGATGCCCCTAGGAGCCTCGATGGGACTGGTAGAGAACAATGCCAAGCATCATGCATCATGTGATAACCTATAGAGATCCTACATTGATGCAACCTATAATTTACTGTGAATAACCCAGGCTCGTTGACACATCACTCAGCCTACACTGAGTGCTCACCTGAAGCGTGTAAAGGCACCAGGTCCCTCTTTAGATTTGCTTGTACATAATGTTAGCATGATGATTTGTAAACATATTCAGATTCATAATTAGTAGTAAATAACCCACAATGCATAAACTAGATCTAGGTCTTAGATTGTATGGAAGACGAACTAAACAATAACTATGATAAGATTAACCATGATATAAGATCCAAATTCAGCTATGTCAAATGCCATTATCCAAAAAATATACTCCATTTTATTAATACTGTAAAACATAGAAGCTTCTTACACTATATCAATATGTGTGTGTCAAAACCAACAACATAACTCTACAATAATTCACCACCTACTAAAATACACAAGTCAATACATATTTATAGGGGTGGGGACTTTCCCTTCATCACCCATGCACTTCTCAGAATAGGTCACATGCTGATAATAGCCATACACATTTATAATAGTAGGCACAACATGCAAGTGCTCTAACAATAGATTTCCTATAGTTAACTCCAAGTAGAAATCCTATTATTAGCTTAAACTATACATGGCACTTATCTGTCACTTGTTCCTAAAACACCATTGCGTGTATCACAAGTCTTCATCTCTATGTGTTATCCACATGTTATCTACAAAAATAGCCCTTATCCACAAAAATGGCTAAGTCCTGAGCTAAAGTGTTCTGGCGCATGTTTCCTTTCCTATCTTCCCATGCCTTCAAATGTGCCTTGTTCTCGTGTGCACATCCTTTGTGTGTCTTCTCCTTAAAGAAACATTATCTCTACTCAACATTACCCCACACTAAAGTACATTGCCACCTCGACAATGGGAATTCTTTATGATGTCTCCAATAATAAATAATAAGTAATGAAAGAATGAATAAAACACTGTAGACAAGAATGAAGTTTTACTCTGCAGCACGATCTTCTTCAACTGGAAGGATTAACTCTGGATATTCAGTTTTGATTTCACCTTCCAATGAATTCCAGTCACTTAGCGCATTCCCTATTTTCTATAGAATATTGGTGACTACGACATCCAATTCTTCTTGAGTGATATTCTCTTTCTCATTTTGTAGCACCCAGAAAACGTTGGCCATACCTGACAACATTCCTTCTATGAGTTCCATCTTCTGCACTATGAGCTTCCCAATCTCATCAATTCTATCCTTGTGCAGATCCTGGGCTGATGCAAGGGCCTCACGCTTCTATTTTACCAGTGCTAATATTTCTACACACCCAAGTGTTTCATCTTTCATTGCCTTAAAAAATTCATTGTCCTCTACCATAGTTCTGATCCTTATTATGACGTCTGGTGCCGTACATATATTGAGAGCTTGGTCAGCTTTCTTTAGCTCATCTTTTAAGGTTTGGAGCAAGGCCTCATAATTTGAAACTTGTCTAACAATATTGTCCCTTACTCTTGTCTGCATCTTGTTCAGAATATTTTTGTTTGGGCATTCTGAGTTGGCCCGTCATCTAATACCAAATTGACCAAAGTGCACACATAATGCATAGCAGAAGGAATTTTTTTAAGAACCTAAGATTATAGATGAGGCCTTCTTTTAAGAATGTGATCACCAAGTTCCTCAACCATGCTAAAGAAGGTCATTATTATTTACATGTTCTCGTTCCTTCTATTTTTTTAAGCACTTTATCTCTGCAGTTTTATCATTGCTGTCTTCTAGCAAATGCCCAAATGGTCGTGGACCTTATCAACATTCCTCTTTGCCACCTCAACAGATACCTTGACCAAGGCATTGTTGACCTTCTCCTCAAACATTAGAGTATGGTTTTATTGTCATGTGTTTACTCTGGGGTGCCTTCTTCACTCTGTGTGAGACACATGACTCTTCTCATACATGTCAAAATATGGTTCGTCCATATGAGTCTGCATGGACCAGGATAATTGCTTCCTTGTGTGTGGAGTAGCCATATCTAGATCCATCAACTCCCACCCATATAACTCTTTAAGGCCCACATTGCTCTGAAAACGGGCGTCGATGATTTTTCTCGTGTCTTTAACATAGCCCATATTAGGGAAAACATATTCTTCACTTGTCCTCTCTCTTTTTTTCCTTGGCCCCTTAGGAACCTGTGCCCCAAGATCTAGAGTTAGCCCTTCTCCTTCCTGAGTAGTTAATGGTGCATTAGGTGGCTTGCCCACAACTTCCTCTGCTTGTTTCACCCCTTCCTCATCATCTCTTATCTCTTCATCCTAGGGCTCCTCTGCATCTTCAGGTTGAACCTAGGTTCCTGACACACTCTTCCCTGACTCCTCCTCTTCGTCCTCTTTAAGCTTGACATTTTTTCTCTTTTTCTCGGTGCTTTATTTTTAGGGGAAAGTCAAGGTGACCTTCATAAAGGTTGAGATGTTCCTGCACCTTGGGTTCTAGTTCTTTCTAAACACCCTATTGAACTGGTGTTCCTCATAGACTATGTTTATGTCAAATTCTTCCTCTTCTGCTTGCGGCTGTGGAGGTGTATCTGCGCACTCACTTTTAGCTTCTTTATCAGTGGGATACCTCCGGCCTCTATGGTGTAATATTCCACTATCCTTATTGATTTCATCTTCCTCATCTTCCTCTATGGTCGAGGAAAGGCTTTGGATTTGCCACATTCTACACTGTATGCTTGCTTTTAGGTTTCCCTGGGAGGATAAAATCATTCTCCATGTACTTTCCCTTTTCCATCCTAGGCTTAAGCTAGAGATAGATAAGCACAACCCCACTATCCCCAATAGCCAAAATTACTGGCTTCATACTTATGACATCATAAATAATCCTCTTAATGTAGGCAGATTGATCTAGATAAACATAAGTTTTCGTTAAAGTATGGTAGTCATGTAGTCTACCTTGTCCACGTTGTAGCTTAATCAATGGTGCACTTCAGAAAACTTGTGTACTGTTTCTTAGAAGAATCATGCATTATGAATGTGTATGGTATTTTTACACCAGGAACTCCATGTCCCATCCTTCATTACGAACCGCGATGAAAAAAAAAATATATACTGCGAACTGCACGGCCTTGCCCACTTCTAAGGGTAATCCTTTTGAATGCACCATTCCTCCTTGAAAGCCACATGAATTCGGTCATACCATAACTCTACCCTTTATTTTAACAGACCACTCATTAATCCTTCACACAGATATTTTTCAAACCTCTCTCATGAGGGACTTCCTTTCCACGAGGTATTCCAAGATTTTATTGTTTGACCCATCGGGAACTCTAATTTCTACAAACACAAGTGATAAAAAGATAGAGCTCCAAAACTTATCTTCTCACCTCTACGCAGTTCCTCAACAATTGTATCTATTATGTACCTAGCTATGTTGTAAACTTCTCCTTGTGAAATCTTCTTAGCAACATGTAGCCACATGATTTTTACTTATGAGCCACCATTTCTTGATCATTCATCTTGGTGAGTAAATGTGTGGCCACCTATATCACAGGGTATTTCCTCATCTAGTATATATCCATCCCGTGTGGACCCTTTGTGTATCCCAACTCCTTGCTGGTGGCCATAACAACCGTCCTTATTAGGTAGATCACTACTAACCTTTGTCCCAGTGCCCTTTAATCTTGTCAATGTAGAAATTAAGGGTGATGTAATCCTTACCCATTGCCATCTAAGAAAATAGAAGAAGTACTCATTGACTCTGCTCATCAGCCACTAGTATAGATTTTCTGGATTTCTAAAGTACGGGAGCTCGTATAGCTAGTACACCCCTACCTTATTCAAAAAAATTTCTCCAACATCGTCATATACTGACATGTCATCAACCGTTCGCTTGCTGGTCTTTCTATTCAGCAATGTGTCTAGTTCCTCCTTGTTCTAGGTGGTGCAATGTTTGTAGTCGGACACCTTGCACTTGTGAATATGGGAATCCCAATCCCATCTAATAAGTACTTCTTCTCGATACTGCATTTCCAAAAAATTATCTCAGGAGCATCCTCAACCTTGGTTTCCTCCTTCTTATTCCCCTTTTATCCTGCTCCAGGAGCTTTCCTTGGTGCCATGATAAAAGTTGTACCTTTTTCCTCTATTGAGGAAGCTCCCATACCCTAGCTCAAAATCATGTGCCCTAGCTCTGAAACCACATGTCCTAGCTTCTTCTCAATGCTTCTGCTTCACTCAAACCCTTCTCCAATGGGGACGCAAAGCCAATTCTCTGCAAAAATCTATTCTCCTCACTTGGTTTCACATCTCTCTGCACCTCAATGTGTTTCACTCACTTTCATCACAACTAGATCACTAGAATACTTGTGATTGCAAAGATAGAAATTAACCCGCATCACATCTTTATATATAGTTGCAAAAATTTAATGCTCCTTTACCTACCACCAATCCTCTCATTAATTGACCATTTTCCCAATTTCTACGCAATACATTTGCGTGCCACAACTATAACCTTCTAATGCACCTTCCTACCTTCTGGCTACAGAACTCCTTCCATGGGCTTCCATGTGTAGAAGTATCTCACTATTGGGCCTTCCTCTAGTAGTGTTTATGACCGCAGCTTACCTCGTGTTATACTGTTCATTCATTTATTTCTAGCTATGGTCTTCCTTAGGAGAAATTTTATTTCTCAGCAACACCTTTTTCATATTATCTACACTAGTTAACAAGAGAAATCACCTATAATATTATTTTCTTATGTGTACCTATGTTTGAATGAGAACCACCCCACACCAAGTGTATGTGCAGTCCTCTGCGCATAACAACACTTCATATTGTAATCCACTTCTGGCATGCAAATTTTTTTATTACACAAAACACTAACCTAAATTGATAAAGAATAATGACGAAGAAGGAAACACAGTAAAGGAAATAAAATAAGGGAAATATATACTAAATGGTAATAGTTCCTTATTACAAATACCAAGAAGAATTATTTATAGTAAGGCTTTCGCCTACTCCTATTGAAATAAATGGGTAACAATGTTCCATCAAGCTCCTCTAACTGATAAGTGCCTGATTCAAGTATGTGAGTGATAACATATGGTCGTAACCATTGTACCTTAAGCTTTCCTGGGTGCCACAGAAAATTTTAATCGTAAAGAAGTACCATCAACTTGACCCTAAGCTTGTTATCCTTGATGTGTCTATCATGTCATGCCTTCTGTTTGGCCTTTTACTACTTCTGACTCCAACATGCTATGACGCGCCTCTCATCTAGTTGTATTAACTTGACAATTCTTTCTTTTAGTGCTTTCTCATTAGCTAGACCTCCACTATGTGTAATACACAAAGACGGTAACATAAATTCTATGGGAAACATTACTTCTATGCCAAACACTAGCTGAAAGGGTGTGGCCTTATTATACCTTTTTTAGGTTGTTCTGTATGCCCAAAGTACAACAAAAACTTTATCATCCCAATCTTTTCTTCCAACATCACAAATATTTGTCAAGGTCTTGTTATATATCTTGTTGAAGGCCTTAACAGTTTCATTTTCTTGAGGGTGATAGGGTGTGGTTTTGTGGTGTGTGACCATAATTTAATCCAATAATATCCTGATTGTCTCATTCAAGAAATGTGTGCCCCTATCACTTGTATAAATCAACAAACATCCATACCTAGTAAGAATATTTTCCCATAGGAACCTTGTTGTTGTAGCCACTGTACAATCCTTTATAGGTGTTACTTCTTCCCACCTTGTAACATAATCTATACATGTGATAATGTAGCGTGATCTGATTCTACGTGTGGCTAGGGAAATAGGACCCACAAAGTCTATTTCCCATTTTTCAAATGGATTTACACTAGTAAAAGGCTTTAATGGGATTTCATCTCTTTTCCCAGGTTTTCCAAGGGGTTGACAGTGATCACACGCATTACAATACTCCTTGCAATACTTGTACAAGGTTTCCAACCATAAACCAGAGAGTAGAATCCTGTGCATGGTGGCATCACCTGTATAGTGTCCACCTGTAATACCGCCACGAGCCTCTTCCATGATTTCTATGCACTCATGCTCTAGTACACACCGATGCAATACTTCATCTCATCCTAGTTTTTATAGGTCACTATTGATCAACATGAAAGGTGTTGTGCGAATTGTAAGTTGTTTCTTTTCCAAGGATTTCATTCCTTTTGGCACCATACCTGTGTGTAAAAACACAACAATATCCTCCAATTCTGAAGGCACGCAGTTTAACCTCTACAACTATGCATTTGGCATTGTGTCTTTAATTATTTGTGCATCCTCTACTGATTGAATTCTTGATAAGTGGTCAGGGAAAGAAGTTCTTTTTCTTGGCTTTAATATGACTATAAAATCAAACTATTGGAATAAATGAACCCATGACATATGCACCCCTATAAAATGGTCTTGTTTACCAAGTATTTCAATGTCATGTGATCTGTATAAAACACAAAAGGTGGTGCTAGTAAGTACTATCTAAACTTATGCAATGCATAGATCATTGACAAGGCCTCGCACTCTGTAGTTGTATAATTCTGTTATGCAGTAGTCAACTTTCTACTAGAAAAACAAATAGGATGATCTATAATACCTTCTCCAGGCCAAGCTAATACTGCACCAATGGTCATGCCAGAGGCATCCAAATGTACGTGAAAAGGTTTGTTCCATGAGGGAAAGCATAGAATAGGTGCCGTAGTAAGCTTCTCCTCTAATGCTTCAAATGCACGCTGCTGTGGTTCTCCCCAATAGAATGTCCATTTTCCTTTTAGTAACTCATCTAAGGGCATGGAAATATTTGCATATCCTTTGATAAATTTTCTGTAATACCCTATGTGGCCCAATAATCTGCGCACCTCACTCTGAATGGTAGGTTCCTCCAGGCCTAAGATAACTGCAACATTGGCTATATCTACTAACAAACCCTCATTGCAGATGATATACCCCCTAACAAAATTCCAAAGGGTGTAGCAAATACACACTTCTTGATGTTTAAGGAGATGCTTAACTGTCTGTACCTCTCAAAAATTAATCTCAAGTTGTCACAATTATCCTTGACAAGCCCATATACTGTTTAATCATCAGCTTAAACCTGCAAGAATTTGAGGATAAAATCCTAGAATTCTTGAACCACAATGTGTGAAAATACTACAGGTGCATTCTTCAGTCCAAAGGGAATCACTGTGTATGCAAAACTTCCCCATTCAGTGGTGAAAGTTGTTTTCTCTTGATCCTCCTTTCGCAATTATTACTTGATGATATCTAGAGAATCCATTTGTAAAAGAGTAATTTTCGTGCCTTGCAACGCCATATAATATTTCCTCGGTGAAATTTGTAGGAAAAGGATCAATCACACATGCAACATTCATCTCCCTGTAGTCCACACAAATCCTAATCCTACCATATTTCTTTATAGTGATTACCATGTGGCTAACCCACTCTGATTCTTCTAGGGGCTTAATGATGCCATATTTCAACATCATGTCAATTTCTTCTTTAACTTTTATGCGTATGTTAGGGTTCATCCTGTAAGGTCTCTTCTTGACCAAGAGCACACCTTCCTTTAGCTTAATCCTCATCTCACCCAAATACTCATGCACTCCCTTTAACTCATGGTAGCCCCTAGATAAATAAGTCTTGGAAATCACATAGAACTCAATTATCTTAGCCACTTCAAAATCATACCAATAATCTCCAATTATGGCCTCCTTAGGTTCAACATATTGTGCCAATGTTCACTTTCTTTAGTCTTCATAGGTTCATGATAGGCACGTGCCATCTTATCCACACTATCTAAAACTTCACACACCCTCTGAATGATCTATGTCCAATTTTCTACTTCTTCATCATCCACTATGTAGACCATCTTTCCTTTCTCCTTCTCAAGGAAAGTGTGCTCAAGTAGTTCGACATTGGTCTCATCTACTTCATCAAAACACGCTCCTAGGTTTACCTCACCAAATAACACTTGAATGAGTTATTCAGCCTTTGCATTTCCTCCCATAGTCAATTGCTCCATAACCCGTAATACCTCTTTCACCAGAGGTTTAGTGGAGAAGTAGTCAAAAGTATGGATCATTCCTACAGTCAAGTCTTGCCAATTTCGAGTCTCCCTATGTAGCTCCGCATAACCATACCAAGTACGTGCACAACCGCATAAAGTGAAATAAATTTTGTGCACCCACAATGAAGGTGGAAAAGCTTCCAGTCCCTCTTTTCAGAGTCTCTCACACTATTGAATGTGATGCTGAATAGGATGATTACCATGATATATGCAGATTTGAGTAGGTGCATTCCTCCTAAGGAAGTTGGGTTGTTAGAGCAATTCCCACTTCATTCCATTCTATGAGATTATCCCTGTGAACCATCCACCAACGTGCCGTTGTCCCATACATGGTATATACTAACATATTTTATTTTGTCCAATTGATCCTTCCACTGTTCTTCCATGGTGCGCAGAGAATACTGCAGGGTCTTCATCAAGTGTACCAAGGTATAAAGTTGTTACCTATCCTCCTAATACAATGAGGTTTCCTCCTCATGACAGATGTGCTTCTTACTTCATGCACCAACCATCTTGTAGGTTTCATGTACCCAATTATCAAAATAAATACTTGTAGTATCACTAATAGACTGTGCATCTTCCCACTAGAGGATTCCTTCCTTAGATGGCTCAAATACTTCTGGATCTCGAATGATGCACACATAAATTCTATTCAGGTCTTCCTCACTCAAAGGTTCAACATAAGGTGTAGATTTCCCATCTGTCAAAGGGATAATAAATCATTCTTCCTTGTTCTCAAAACTTATATACCCCTTTTTGAACCATAGATCAACATTATTTGCATAACACCAAGGGAACCCAAGTATAGCTCGGAAGTTGTCTTCTTCTGTAAAGCGCTAAAACCTCAAAGTCCCCATTGAACTTGGCCCCTTGTATAGTAATGGATGCATCCTTTAAAACTCCTATTGGAGTGGTCTTAGTTTGATTTTCCATAAACAATACATTAGAGGATGGCTATAATGGAGGTCTACCCATCTATACCCATGCATCTAAAGTAAGAACATTAACTTTCATGTCTGTGTCAATCAATATATTTCTCAAAAGCCACCCATCCACAACAGCATAAAGAGTGATCTCCTTTTCATAATCCAAGCTATGAGGAGGGATATTAGTATGCAAGGATCTATCATCTATTCTCAATACCTATGCGTAGAGTGTTCCCCTTTAACTAATTCCCTAGTAATGGAATAATGTTCTCCTGGGATATCATTTTGCATACCTCTTTCAAATCATCAACATTTGATTGGACCGTCTCTGTTGCCTTATTTTGTTCCAACTTCAATGAATATTCCTTTAAACATTGTATCTCACCCTAAAGATTTCTGAGCACCTCCATGGTTTCCTGATAAACCTCCTTCTGATGTGTAGGATCTAGGTATCTTGTATGCAAGACCTCTTCCCTGGTAATGACTTACTTTTGTTGCAACTCTTCTCTGGCACACTTAGATTCAATGGATGTAGTAATTTTCACAGGTACTACCTCAGGTTCTGATGCCAACTTTGACATATATTGGTTTTCCATGGCGCATTGTATTCTAACCATCCATGCACTCTCGTTCTCTTGTTTATGATGCTTGCTAAGATGCTCATATAAGTCTGGGAACTCTTCATAGTTATGATTCTTCCTAAAAAAATAACAAGTAATATTCTGAGGGCATTCATGCCTGTAGTGCTAAGGAGAACCACACATATAACATGTTCCATGAGGAAACTCACCTTGTCCATCACCATGGCCTTGGCCCCTGAATTTACCATGGTATCCTAAGCCTTTTCCCCGACATCATTCAAAGTTCCATTCGTTTTGATCATAGCACCCTTGAGTGTGATCATGATCATGGTGCTCAATTTTACCTTTTGAGTTATCCGATACTCATGTCTAGTACACCAATATCAATGACATCATGGATTTGATCAATCAACCTACAATCTTTAGTATTGTGAGTCATGGACAGGAAAATCTTATAGTAGAAATATACGTTCTTCCTTATCGTGTGTTGTAATAATGGGTAGCGATTTACATGATGGTTTAAATGACATATCTCACAGTCTAACAACAATGAACTTAGTGACCTATGGGGATAACTATCCTTAGTGTGCCCCTCAACTTCACAATCTATACACCAAATCCCAATGCACATCTCGTGCGCTGAGTTGGCCGATATTTTCTCCAACTACTTTTCCATAGATACAATCTGAGCTTTTAGGAATGGGCTCACTCCAGTGTCTATACTTCTGACTACCTTAGCGTGCAACGCCACTTCAAGTGTTTCACATGGATCTGTATATGTCTTATTTGATAATGCCCTCCTAAAAGGTGTGATCAAGCCTCCGACAAACTACTGTGTGTGTTGGCTTGCATGGATATCATACAGAAGTTTAGATAAAAGCATTTTTAAGAAAACTCTTAGTAGTGCCCTACTTAAAATCTTTGAGTGCACTTATACTCTTATGCTCTAACTTAGGGATATTAAATTCCTTAAGGAAAACATACCATAACGCTGTATAATCTACATAATTCTGATCAAGGTAAAACTTCCTGTACCAACTGTGCGCACATCCCTACAACATAGTTACAAACAGACTTGCCTTGCGCTCAGAAGCCATGATCCCTTTTGCACACCACAATATCTCACACTTATCAACAAAATATTCTATTTCCATATACTTTGGAAGATGAAGTGACATCTCCATGTAAATATTCTGGGGTTGGTGAGGACCATGGCCACTGGATCTAGAACCTCTTATGTTACCTTTACCTCTAGACCCACTGAATCCACCAGAACCAGAGCCACCTATGCCCCTTGATCATCCACCTATAGCAATAAATGAACCAGAGGATGTACTGCCCTGTGTTGAACCAATGGTGTTAAAATGAACTCCTACAGTCTGTGAGATGAAACTACTCCTAGAGGCAAGTCCAAAATTCTGCATGCCTGAGTTTTACACCAATAACATGCTTGAAAAGGTACCTCAAAATAACAAGGAAGACGTCTACCTAGTCATAGATGTACTTGCTATTCGTTTCACTCCTATTATTCTACTACCCAAACTAGCTTGTTGACTACTAGTTGTACTAGAAACTGGAAAACCAAGCACAAGGGCTAGGTCACCAGGTAGATTTAGATATGTTTCGACCCATGGCCCATGTCATCTCTGTCTGGCAGTGCTCTCGTAATAGGAAGATGATGGTTCCATGTTGTGCTTTCCCAAATGTGGGAGTTCCAGATGCTCTGGCTCCACACCCTCTACGTGAGCTCCAAATCCTTCATAAGCCATCTCTCTCCTCAACACCATCCATTCTGCAATCTCACACTACTTCCCTAAATCCCTCTCGTCACGCCTCATTGTACTTAAGCTCACCTTTCTTCTCTTTTCTTCTCTGCTCGCTATGTCCTGCCATCCTTCACCAAACCTGCTCCTTCCCGCACACGTGTGGTGGGGTTTAGCTAGCCATCATACTTCTCTTCCAAATTAAAGGTTACCATCAAGATTTTGATTACTAGTGGAATGCCTTGCAAAGTAGGGGTTTCCCTGGGATAACGTAAAAAAATGGAACTCAGCTACCTCTGGGGAAAGAATAAGTGGAAATTGAGTACTCCAAAATATAGTTATTTATAACACCACAAAACCAAGTGTCCATAATGCATGTCCATATCAGATCAGCATCATAAATGGCCTGAAATTATTTCTACATCAAGACAATTGTGTGAAACCTCCAATTCCTTTTAGATTTATAAGCAACCAACCACTCGTACAATCTCTAACAGAAAAGATAGCAAAAAATACTTTCATATAAACAGTCATATAAGTTCTACTTCCACCCATGTATGTGCACGTCAAACTCAAATCCAGTGCTAAATCTCCGAGTGCATCCTTCTTCAAGATCTACTATCCTCTCCTCAACACTTGATAAGGTCAACTCGGTACGTCTTCATCATGAAACATCCTGAAAACAACTGAAAAAGAGGTCCCGAGAAATAGAACTAATTATGTAGCCTAGAATTTATTGTGAGTAACCCAAGCGCATGCTAGCACATCACTCAGCACTTAAGTTGAGAACTCACCTCAAAGCGTGCAAAGGCATCAAGTTCCGTCTTTAGAGTTTCTTGTATAGGATGTTAGCATGATGATGTTTAAACATATTCAGATTCATAAGGCTAGTAGTAAACAACCCATAGTGCATAAACCAAATCTAGACCTTAGATTATATGAAAGACAAAATAAACAATAACTATGGTGAGATTAACCTATACAAGAGCCAAATTTAGTTATGTCTAATGCCATTATCCAACCAATATATTTCATTTCATTAAATTTTGTAAAACAAAGAAGCTTCTTACATTATATCAACATCTTCATGAGTCACGTGTGCATCAAAACCAACAATCAGAACTATAGAATAATTAACCACCTACTAAACTACACAAGTCAATACATATTTATAGGGGTGGGGAATTTCCCTTCACCACCCATGCACTTCTCAAAATAGGTCACATGCTGATAATAGCCATGCTACTTAACAATAGTAGGCAGAACATGCAAGTGCTCTAAGAATAGATGCCCTATAGTTAACTCTAAGTAGAAATCCCATTATTAGCTTAAACTATGCATGGCACTTATCTTTCGCTTGTTCCCAAAAAACCATTGCGTGTAGCACAAGTCTTCATCTGTATGTGTGCTTTGCACGTTATCTCCAAAATAGCGCTTATCCATAAAAATGGCTAAGTCCTTAGCCAAAGTGTTCTAGTGTGTGTTTCCATTCCTATCTTCATGTGCCTTGTTCCCACGTGCGCATCCTTTTTTTGTCTTCTCCTTAGACCAAATTTCTATCTACTCAACATGCATTCACCTCAAAGTACCATGTGAACGTACATTTGAACATGTAAAAAGATGGAACATATTATGAATCAAGCCAACATGATAGGAAAATTGCAACATGGAATAATAGAAGCACTTGTAAAGATACATCCAACCAATATTTAAGCTAATGTTATTGTATTTTGGAAAATATATGACTAATTTTTTTTTATTAGATTATGAGATGTTATGAATAAGGGAAGGGAAGTAAGGTTTCCCCTAGTGTATGTGTGCAAAGTGAGGTTCAACTAGGTAAGTGCACCGTCAATTGTCATGCTTTAACCTAAAACAAGAGTGTGTCATCAGGTAGTAAGGGGGAGATTAGATGCCCCCAAGTGTATCAAGTGATGTGGCTATACATAATAGTATGCAAGGTGCATAATGTTCATGGTATTTTTGATGGATTTTCCCACAAGGATTGCTAGACAATAGACACCGTTGCCTATATTTCTAGTAACAACATATGTGCCAAGGCAATTTTTTTTGAATTTTCCTTTGAGGGAATGTTTTGCATCAGTATTATTTTGATTCTATTTAAGAAATAAATCACCAATATTAAACTCTCATGAATGTACTTTTTTATTGTAAGCATGTTTGATACACTCTTGGTAGGTGTGAAGATGTTCTAAAGCCTACACATGACGAGAGTCAAAAATTTATAGATCATGTACCCATTACAACATAGGTAATGTTCCTCTTATGGGGATATATTGTCAGGTAAAGCTTTTTGATAGAGATAATTTTGTAAACTAGTGTACCATTTATGATTATCGGTGCTACATGTAACAATAAGCACTTATATGCCCTCTTTTATACAAGATTCAATAGAGGGAGGACACAAATGATGAATGGTGATTGTAACATGATTGTTTGTAATGTCTAGTGGGATAAGAGAGGAAACACTAGCCATGACATCTGCATGCTGATTTTCTTGTCATGAGACAAAAGTAATAGGGAAAGAATCGAATGCAACAAGGATGTATTTAACAATAATGTGATATGGAATTAAATTTTCTTATTTTCTCTAATAAGTATTATTGACATGATTAACAATGAGATGTGATTCACTAATTTTTAAAAATATGATGTATGTGAAGAGTGCGAGAAATAAATACACCTAAAATGAGTGCTTTGTACTCAACAATATTGTTCGTGAAAGAGAAACCTAGTCAGTAAGAAAAATGCATAGGCTCACCATGTGGTGTGATAAAGATGACGACCCTAGCTCTAGTGGCACATTGACAAATGTTAAAGTACATAGTCCAAATATTAGCGTCAATAGTATAAGCGGTAAAATCATCAGAAATTGGAAAAGGATCGTTGATATGAGCCTTGACTAATTGGCCTATGATAACTTAGCACTTGATAGCTATTTGTAGAAAAAACTTAAGATAAAATTCAATGAGCAACATGACCCAAAAAACTAAGAGGCTGAATAAATGTGTTTAGGAGAGTAGGTAATGTAATGGATCAAATTTGGTGATAACATGAATTTCAACATTGATCATGTAATGACATAAATTTTCAGTGATAAAGACAAGGTCGAGACACAATTTCTCAAAGTAACTATAATTACACTCATAGGAAAATAATGTGCGAATGATATAATATATAGTGTGTTCTCATTAGGTTTGATCATGTTGAGAAATAAAGGTACCCAATGCATGAAATGTGGCTTAAATATATAAAATTAATGGTCAATTAGGAACAAGAGGGTTCAAGGCAGGTGGATTGAGTATATAAGTTTTGATAACATAAAATTATTATAGAAAATTGTTGCCCCATACAAACTTAGTATCTTTCTTCATTAAACACGTAAAGGATTTTGTTTTATTAGCTAATTCTGTAATGAATTGTCAAATATCTTCGATTTTACCTTGTAATAAGAACAATTGATGAAGGTTATGAGGAGGAGGCATATCTATAATGGCTCCTATTTTATATGGATCAATCTTAATACGTCATCAAGAGATAATATAGCCTAACAACTTCCCAGTAGTAACACCAAAAAGAAATTTTTTAAGATTGAGTCATACATTATATTTTTATAAGCATGTAAAAAGTGTACGAAGGTCCTGAGCATGATGAAAATGATGCTTTAAATTGGAAAATATATCATCAACATAATCCTCAATGATCTTATGAATATAATCATGGAACATGTGAGTCATAGTGCATTGGTATGTAGCTCCAATGTTTTAAGTCTAAAGGGCATGGAAAAATAGAAGAAGGTGCCCCATGGTGTGGTGAAGGAGGTCTTCTCTTAGTCAATAGGGTTGATTTTGATTTGATTATAGCTAGTAAACCCATCACATAAAGGAGAGCATGTCATGACTAGTAGTGTATTCAACAATAACATCAATAAGTGGTATGAGAAAGCTATCCTTGGGGGAGTCTTTGTTAAGATCACATAAATTAGTGAAAAAATGAACTTACCCATTATGTTTCATCACACAAATAATATTAGAGACCCATTATGGGTAATCAATATCGTGAATAAATATTGCATCTAATAATAATTATATCTCTTATTTGACTAACATGTCCACTCGAGGGTGCATGTTGTGAATTTTTTCTTACATAGGTTTAGCGCCTTTTATGAAGCATGATGTTGTGAATGGATACACAAGGGTTAATACTAGGCATATCACTAAAGTTTGGAACAAATAAATTAGATAAATCTTACAAAACTTGTTGAATATCATCTCAATCGGTATCGCTAAGAGAGGTTGCTAAAATAATTAATTATGGATCCTCATCACTACCTAATTTTTATTACGTAGTCTCTTAATTTAGTTGTGTCAATAATTACTCAACATATGGTTGTGTGGGTATAATATCAAGAGTATTGGTATTCGTACTGGTACAATCTATCCACCAAAGTATATGAAAACATGCAAGGTGTGGGGGAACCTCTTCTTATGATGATTTGAAGGGACATGTTCATAGGCTCTAATGTACTTTAGGAGGGCCTCATCCTTATATAATTCATCTAATATTGGTAGGTCAGGAGAGGCAGTATCATCAATATGGTGTTGATGTACTAATTGAAGTGTTTGTGTATGTGAAGTAGTGTAGGCCTTAGAGAGATATTTTGTAGGAAGAAAATGTGTTCCCCAAGAAATGTCCTTAGAGGAACATGAAGATAACCCTGTACCAACTTTATTAATGTGCTTAAGAAGAGACATGAGCTTAGTAATACTCTGGACATGTCATCCAAGTCTCATGCTATAAAATTCATGTTGTAGCATATACTTATAACCAATACCATAGGTAGATCAATCCCCAAGAGTATGTGTTTTCTCATGCTCAATAGTGTCACAAAAAGAAAAGGGTAATTGGTCAGCCAAAACATCATTTACTACACCCTTATATAAGAATTTGACCTGCACATGGAGGGTAAAAGAAACTACATGCATAAAATATAACCAAGGATGACCTAGAAGGATATTATAACTGAGATTAATTGACATAATGTGACATAAAACATTAAGATTGCATAGTATTATAGTAATGGGTATATATATTTCTCCCAGCACTTGCTTAGGTATGTTATCAAAGCCACAAATGCATAGAGTAGATGGATTTAAATCTACAATAGAAAGTCCTAATTGATGGAGAAAAAAGATGTTGTATATATTATGACCATATCCATTATCAATCAAAACACACTTAATAAGAACATTGTGAATGTCAGCCTGACTATATAAGGGAGGTGCATTGTCAACAATTGTTTAGGAAGGGATATACGTTGGTGTAAAGGTAATATGTTCATTATTTATTGCAAGAGAAGTTGATACCCAGTGGTTGACATAAATAGGGGAAGTATCCAAGTGAATGTGAGTACTATACAAAGTGTGCATTAAATCATGTACATGTTAGGAAATAAGGGATAAAATATGTAGAATAATCCCTCATAGAATCGCAACAGTAGAAACTAATATGCAAAAAATATTACAGATCTCAAATAAAAGTGCAGAATAATAATAACACAACACAAAGAGACAATATTTAATGTGGTTTTCCTAATTTGGGCTACGTCCACCAAGAATCACTTGCTTAGATTTTATTACAAGCCATCACTCTCTCAATACAATACCTAGATCTATTTGGAGCTATGCTCAACAAAACTCTACTTAATTCACACCTGAATTCAAAAAACATCTGCAATGTTACATAATACCTACCATATGCACAAAACCACATAAGAAGACAACTACTTAAGTAGTTTTACAAAACCGTGGGTATCAAAACCATGGGCCAAAATCATCCCATACTCCTATGGGTCAAAACTCTTGCCCATATGAGAAAAAACACATTTCCCGGTATATCGGGCACATTTTGTTTCGAGGCCAAAAAAAAACCCGGCTTCAACACCATTGCGAGACAACTGTGGAAAGTGTATAGTACTCTTGGTGTACAGTCTTCAACACTTTCACACATGAAAACAGGCTCCAAAACCTAACAATACACATTCAGGGCGAGCCTTATATAATTCATTCATAGAGATATCCATTGTAACAAGTAAAAACAAGTAGGTATAAAAATTGAGCATATATAAAATGTAAACACTAGAAGGATCCTATGGATATCAAGGGTTTGATCAATAAGCGGGTTCACCAAATTATTTAACAAAAAAATAAATATTAATCAAAGTGTATATGTTAAAAATATTAGAATGAAAATGTAAGAAAACAAACAAATTTGTCTTCCTACTCTAGTCTTCTTAGAAAATACTTCAGATAGAGTAATAGATGGAAAGGAGAGAGAATATAATACATGCACTTACCTACAAGATTACACAACTCCTCCTTTGATGTGTTGAATTTTCTCTTGGATGGAAGTTGGATTGCTTCATATTTGATGTTGAGTCACTTGGGCAACACCTCCCCTTGATTTTTCTTGGATTTGTTTGATGAAGATGATGAAATATTGATTGTAGATGAATGGATTGATTAAGTGATTGAAGATAAAATAGATGATTGTTATGGATTTGAGAGATGGATCTCATGGAGGAGGAGAGCTCAATTTATAGTTTGTGGGTGGAGGATTCAATGGCTAAGATGAATCCATGTTGGATTTGGATCAAGGGTGGAGGATGCATGTGAGGATAGAAAGATATAGAATTGGATTATTCTATAGTTTAGAAGAAGTCTCCATTGAATTTTTAATTCAATGGAGGGAGGGAGGGAGATATTTTAATTTTTAAATATGATAGAGGTAAATTTAATGACGATTATAGAAATAAAATCCTAAAGATTTAGAGGTGAGAATAATATTAGGCTTAGGATTAGATTAGGTTAACAAATGATTATTAGGGGTAAGGTTACATGGAAAGGCTAGGTGTAGGGATGTGTAGGGTAGGTGGTAGGCGAGATGTAAGAATATTAAATTCCTATAAATTGTTAGTGAAGGATTATGATGATAATAGGGTATAATAGTGATTAATGATAGTATTGGGATAAAATAATGATTTAAAAGGATTAATGATGGAATGATGGGATAAATGATAAATTATAAAGGGTAAATATGTTAAAATGGATTAATAATAAAAATTAATCTTGCGATTAATTATTATATGGGTGATGTTGGGATATTTGTGGGACATGTTAATCATAATTAACCATGTTGGCATTTTAGATGTCTACATTTTCCCCTTTTTCAATGGTTATTGCGTAGCAATGACCGTTCAAAGAAAAAGAAGAGGAGATGTTAGGATGTTGAGAAGATAAGTTGTTAGGATGGTGATATTAAGTGGGGAAGGAATAAGTCAGGTAACCGCTCAAAAAGAGGAGAGGTCCAAGTTAGTAGATGGGAGAGGATTAGTGGATGAGAAGATTTGAGGATTCAGAGGATGAGAAGATTTGAGGATTCAGAGGATGAGAAAATTTGAGGATTCAGAGGATTAGGATTATGGTATTGGAAGAGTTGAGGATTCAGAGGATTAGGATTAGAGGATTAGAAGATAGGAGAAAGAGAGATTAGAGGATTAGGAGATATTGGATTTAGGAGTAGAGGATTCCCTAGTCAACAATGTATATGACAAGGGTAAATATTCAGATTTAGGATTAGAGGATGCCGCATTCAAGGGTTAGATTTTGGGTATTTGGATTATAAGATTACCCAGTTAATGGGTTATGAGTGAATATGTGGGATTTGGATTTGAGGATGTTGGAGTTGAAGATGTTAGATTGAAGTATGCTGGATTTGAGGATTGATTAGATATTTGGATTTAGAGGATTATAAGATTGGGGATGTTTGGATGAGAGGATAAGGATTGATTTGGGATCAATTTAGATGAGAGGAAAATATTAGGATGATGATTAATGAAGTGATGAGAAATATTGTTTGAGTGTGATTGATGAGGGGATGTTAGAAGATTCCTCAGCCAAGGGGTGAGGATGTTGGATGTTGGATACACGATGATAATATTTAGTTGTGGATATTTGATTGATTGGTTAATGATTGATTGGATGGGATGCTGATGAGGATGATTAGATGATGATAAAAGGGGTTGTGCTACAATAAAGTTACCACTGTTATCATCATTAGCATTTTTATTAATATGGCATAGATTAAGATGCATCAAGGTATAAAGACCATGATGATTAAATTGCCGAATGACCATGTTCTCATATTATTGGACACATTAAAAAAATATGCTCCTCATATCATTGAACCAATTAATACAAAAATATGGTACTCATATCATTGGACCTTGTAAAAGAAAAAGAAACAAAGCGGGCCTCATATCATCAGATGAAATGTAAATGTAGACAAACAAGCAAACACACAGAAGAAAAAACAAACACATTGTATTTTTGTATATTGTTTTTTGTTTTTATGGATTGTTTGAATGTGTTGATGTTTATATTTTGGATTTTGGATGTTTGGATTTTCAGAGTTTTAGATTTTTGGATTTTGGATTGTGGATTTCGTATTTTTAGATTTTGGATGGGACAGGTGATGTAAGGTGGGATGTGAATTTCTCCTCTAAGTCCCAAAGTGTGTTTGGGTAGGATGAAAGGGAAGGATTAAGGGAAATTGGATAGGTTGGATATGATAGGGATTGGTTGATAGGATATGATTAGATGGGATGTGGGATGTGAGTTAGATAAGATGAGGGATGTGGTATAGGATAAGATGGGGGATATGGAGGATGATAAGATATGCCCCCAAGTATAGGGGGATGGATTGAGGGATAGATGTGATGTGACCCCGTGTGTAAAATAGCAAGGCCTGTGTGGATGGATGAATGGGTTCAATTTTCTCCCATGTTTAGGGTAGGACGTGAAGTGAGGGGTATATAAAATGGATAATGCCCCTAGTGGATGGTAGTAAGGCTTCCTTCAGTCATGATGATGATGGTTGAAAAGGTACATGAGAAGGATTGGATGGAAAGGAACAAATCATCATATACCCATGGATTTTTGATCTAAGGGTAAAAGGATGTGGATGTGATGGATGAAAGGAAAATAACATCAGTGATGAAAAAAAGATGAGCCTAACAACACATGTTATAAGGAAAGAGTTGGACCAAAAAAAAAGTGTGACAAAGGTATAAACTATATCTGGAAATATGCGAGACCTATATCTCTATGAGATCGAAGTGTGTGTGATTGTGAGGGTTAATTACCTATTGAATTGAAGACTTGATTGGTAGAGCGTGAAGACATAATAACCAATGTATAGGGAGTGATTCAGTCAAACAGGTGGATGAAGGGTGAAAGGAAGGTTAAGTAGTGCATTGCTCTGTTGCTAGCCAAATGTCCATAGCCCCGACGGAGATGCATATGATTCTTGTCACAACATTTCTCTACTACTGGCCAAACATCCATAGCCCCGGTAGAGATGCTAAAAACACCCTTAGAGATATTTAGGTGAATTTTAGTTGACATTTTAAAATTTTATACGATTTTGGATTTTTGATATTTGGATTTTTGGTTTTGTACAAAGAGCTTCCACTCTCTTGAAAACTCTCAAGGGGTTAAGAATCACTAGTGGCATGATGGGGGATGAAAAGGAGTATGGTGATGTCATTGGATAGAGTTTCAAAAGATACACCTAAGGGTCTTCACCAAAAGTTGATTGAGTGTGTTAAAGTGTATGGATATCTAGGAGGACAATTGTGCTTGAATGTTGGAGGTAATGATAAACCAAGGTCACACGGTTGTAGTAGGTACTATTGACTTATAAAATGTGTGAGAAATATGATCAAGTGTTCAAATAAATGGATTGGAAGAGGATAATAGTTGATGAGATGAAAAGGTATTTAGATGTAAGGAGGATGGGTGGCAAGGAAAGAATATCCATGCGTAGGCGATGATTTATGTGCTGAATCCATTTTTAGGTGTTTGGTATTTATAGGGGGATTAAATGATGTGTGATTGTGTTGAGTATTTTGGATAGTAGGATCAACAAGAGGAGTGATATAAATGGGTTGTGATGAAGTAGTGGAAGGGACATTGTTAGTGGGAGGTTTATACTGTAAGCCTAAATGTCCTAGATTTTGATGAAGGGAGATGGGTTCGTGAATGCCTTGTTCATGGATGCCTAAGAATTTTCCATGATGTTTCATATTAGTAAACATATTTTTAGCTATAAGATATGAAGTAGATGAGTAATATGATGCCATGTAATCATCATGAGACTGGGGGGTTATTATTTTATTACCCTATAGGATGCCGTATTTAACAAAGGATGGGGGGTGAGATTTGTTTTGATTTTTGGTTGGTGAGATATGTTTGGATGTACGATGGGATTTAGATGGCTGGCGATGTTTAGATGTTGAGTGGGGTTTGGATGATAGAAAATGGTTAGGGATAGGATTGGGATGGAAAGGTGGTGGATATAGAGGTACAAGGACAAGAAGCTCTTGGTGAATGAGGTTTTGGACATAAGACCGAAACTACATGCAACGATTGGTTGAATGTCCATGGCTACTATGGAAGTCACAATAATAGTGTTCCTGATACCAAGATGGTTTGGAAAGGCTGTGATTGCATGATTTGAGTGGTGTATGGATGATCACGTTGAAGGTTTTTTAGAAGATGGAAGATGGTGGTGAAGGATTCTCCTAAAGGAGTGACATGGTTTAGGTTAAATGGTTTGGGGGATTAGGAAGTAAAGGTGCAGGACTGGGTGGATTATGAGATGTTTTGGTTTATTTGGAATTATGAGGTGAACTATAATGTTGTGGCTTAGAAGATAAAGGGGGTGGATTAGGCCCGGGTGTCGAAGTGGATGGTTTGGGCTTAGAGAATGAAGTAGATCTACATGATTTTGGATTGGTTTGAATATGTGGTTTTGAGGTAAATGGTTTTGGCTTAGGATTAGATTGTTTGGGATTAATAGATGTAGATGAAGGGGATAGGTGTGATATGGGGGTCATATTAGATTTGGGTGATGATAAGGATGAATGAGATTTGGGGGATGTGTGTGGTGTATGAAACAAATTAGATTTGGTCAAGTTAGGGGATGAAGTGGATGAAGGTGGCATAAGAGCCTCATTAGATTGGGTAGGAGATGAGGTGGGGAGAGGATTGGGATTGTATTTGTTAATTTTAGGAGTTGATGGCTTAGGAGTCACATTAGATGTGTTAGGATTGGGGGATGGTGGATTTGAAATAAGATAAGACAATATGATAGTATGAGATCAAGGTGATGAAGGGGATGAATCAAGATTGGATGTAGATGAAGAAGATGAGGCTAACTGAGGAGTCATAATGGAAGATATATCATTGGGGTTAGGTGGTAGAGGGGATGGGATAAGATTAAAGGCTAAATTTGATGTTGGATTAGGGGATGTGAGAATATTTAGGAGAAAATCCTTAGGATTGGATTGGGATGATGAAGATGTCAAGGATGGAGGACTAAGATGAGATGTGGGGATAATATTTTTGGGGTTAAGTTTCTAGGATTTTTGTGGATATGTGAATGGGACGCGATGATAAGTTTTATGATGAGTGGGGTTTAGGAGTTGAGGTTTTGGATGATTGTGGATTATTTGTATGAGTTTTGATGGGAGGAAGATGTGGGTCATGATGATTGATAGGGGATTCAGATCTCGGGGTTGGGATTCTTGTGTGGGTTTGGGGTTGGTGGCTAGATTAAAAAGGACATAAAGGAGGTCCTCTTGGTATAGGTCAAAGTTAGTGAGGTGGTCAAAGTCGATGTTATTAGCTTGTGGGGATAATGGTTTATGTTGTTTAGGTTGAGGTGTGGATTGCGATGATTTGGGTTCCTCAAGGAGGAGGTCATTGGGGTGAGAAGTATGGATCATAGAAAGGGGAAAATTATGGATGGGATTGGTTAGGAGATGATGGTTTAGGGGGTGATTGGTTGATTGAAGATTAAAGATCACATATTTGTTGATTGAGATGTTGGATGGTTTTTAGGATGTTAGGATAAACATAGAATGGTTGATTTGGATGGTGAGGAGAGGATTGGTTAAGGTACTGTTGGGCCTCATAATATTGACTAAGTCCCAAAGGGTGCATGCGCATGTGAGACCAGTGAAGAAGATGGGCACGTGGGGAAAATTACACAGGATAGAGGTTTTAGAAGGGTTTAATAGAAACCATGGCGCTCATGTAAGGCATAGCAAAGGATTTCATGACTTAGTCATATTCGGCTTTCAAACAGGCACTTGATGAAAAATGTGACCCAATTGGGCATGCTAAGTGGATAAGGTGATAGCCTGATGACTTGGTGGTCAAGGAAATAATATTCCATGCATGGAACATTCCCAAAGACATCATTGTAGAAATTAGGGAGCTCGGATCAGAAGAAGCATGCTCCATTAGAGGACCACCTTGACACTTGGAAACTGATCTACTACTTCAAGAAGGCATGGTGGTGGGTGTTAAACCTATTTATAGAGATGCTCGGGTAGAAGAAAAGGAGAGAGGAGAGAAGACCATTTTGGAGAGAGCATCATCGAGAGAGACAAGAAGAAGAGGGCCATGGTGCGATAAACCATAACAGAGTATGTGAAGCCCTGCAAAAATAACAGAAGATTCTAGGGGTTTGGGTTCTCATTAGAGGACTATAGGAATGTTAGCATATCTAGGGGAATGGGTCTACTAAATTTTTGTAATAAGGAAGAATAGCTAGAACTTTTGATGTGTGAGTCATGATATATTGGTCTGATATGACCCTTTTGGATGTAATGTGGTTACTGAACTATGATCAATATGAATATATGGTTATGTTCTAAATATATTGTTCATGGGTGTAAACCCTAGTGCCTTTTTATTTATGTTATGGATCAGATCTACTATCTTTATGATGTTTGTTTTATCTGAATGGGTATGTTGGTGTAATGACTCATCCTATGCTTTCAGAATGTATGCATGATCATTTAATTTTCTGCACTTAAATCTATCATCAATGACAACATCTTCTCACAATGCTCACATAAAGGAGGGGCTCAGTGCCCGTGCGTGCTTGAGGTGAGTGCCCAGCACCCGCTGGGTGATAGGCTGATGCATAAGGGATTAGAAGGTTATTCTAAGGGCATAAAAATGACTACATCTTGGTTCCATTGTCGGGACCTCTTTTTGAAGTTATTGTGAGGATGATGCATGATGACTGAATGCTTGACCTTGGAAAGTGTCGAAGCATGGTTTAAGAGCACGAGGGATGAGTTTTCTCAAAGATTTAGTACTGGACGTGAGTTTGATGCACAAAGATGGGTAGAAGAACACCTATATCATGAGTTTTATGAGACCTTTTTTTATTGTTTTCTAGTAGAATTGTATGAATGGCTTTCAACATATGCATCCAGATCGAGCAGATACTATAGATCACACATATGGACTCAAGATGATTACCAGAAGATGAAGGATGTAGATCTGACTTAGACACGTGTTGTTGATCACTAGTGGAAAAGAGTGCTAACCAGTTATACCCTGGAATATGCCATTTCTACGTATTCCTGTCCAAAGGTTACTGAGTTTGAGTTCCTAAGGGAACCTAGAGGATCATTTTTGTGAGCTATCCCATTGGATATGAAGATCTTGATCATTACGCTAAGTTTGGAGGCATTCCCTATGGCCAGCTAAGCTTCTCTGAGTGCTGGTCAAGGAAACTAGGGTGGAGGAAGATGGAAAACCTTACGACAAAAAATGAGAGGGAAGAGAGACGACTCAAGTATAGTGAAGCATGTGAAAGGGAGTTGGCTAGACAATGTGAGGTTGTGGGAGTGATGGATCTATGGAGGTAGACATTGTGGGAAGGAATTGAGGTTCATGTAGAGGATGTGGAACCTAAGCAGTCTGTGCTACCCCATCTTGGAAAGTGTGGGAGAGAAACCCCTTCAAATTCTAATGAGAGTTTGTCACATGGAGAAAGGAGAGTCATCAGCGTGCATCTAAACCCACCTGGTGACCAACCCCTAACGCTTAGTTTTCCAAATCAAGAAACAAGTATTGCTAACCCAGTTGGTATTAGTGGAAGTGACCGATCTGCACCTAGGAGGTATAACTTCTTGTTTGGGACATCTATGGCCTCACAAACAATTCCTGTGTTTGGAGGGATTTTTGGGCAAAGTGCAAGTACACAAAGTTTGGGTATCACATCTAGGAGTGGCGTGGGATATACATCTGGTAGCGGAGCAATATCACAAACTGTTAACCATACAGTTCAGTGGAACATTGGGAACACTAGGCATACCACTTCAGGCCCGTTACCAGCTACAAGAGGAGGACTTGGTGGGTCTGGCGGATTTGATGGATCAAGAGGCATAGGACCTGGTGGATCTAGTGGATCTGGTGGTGGAGGAAACACCAGAGGGAATCAAGGTTTTGGATCAGGTGGACAAGGGCCTTAGCCACCTCTGCAAGTATTTTTTGAGATGTCTTTACATCTACCAGATTACAAGGGTGTTGAGGATGTTGGAGAGTATGTACACAAGTGTGAATTAATATGGCACGCAAAGGGGATCATTACCCCGAAGTGAAAGGAAAATTAATTTGTAATGAAATTACAGGGGTGTGTGCATAGTTGGTACAAAAAGTATGACCCCCATCAGACAGTGGTAGATTACACCACATTGTGGAATGCCTTCTTAGCCAAATTCCATATCCCTAAGTTTGAGAAGAAGAGCATTAGCACCTTGAAAGAGATCCAACAAGGAATGGTAGAGAGTGTGTGTGGGAATATGACACATGGTTCAAAACTCTCTTGTCAAAACTATCTTATGATATTCATCCTTCTCAGCATGCTCAATGGTTTGTTGGAGGATTGATAACACCATTTAAATGAGCACTTTCACACAAGACATTCACGAATCTTCATGAGGCCTTGGAGGCTACCCTGTGCACTGAGGCTATTGGAAGTGTAGATACCAGTGTTAGCCATTTCCTTGAGACTCAGATTGCTACAATGTCCAAGCAGTTGGAAAAGCTATCTATGAACTCGGCACACGAGGCTTGCAGTGATCTATGGTGCATAGATTGTGAAGTGGAAGGGCATACCAAGGATAGTTTCCCCCAGAGGTTGGTACACACCATGACAGTGGACTTTGAGATTTTCCATGGGGATCATGATGCAAGTAGGTGGCCACTACTACAGTGTGTGATCCATAAGAATGTGTCTTTCTATTGTAAGATATATACCTCTACGACCCATGACACTGAAATATTGTAGGCTAATTGACCAGATACATGATGCCATTGATCTTGGTGTGTGCCAGACCAACCTTGAAAGTAGTTCCAAGGATGATGATCACCGCTATGAAGGGCATGCAGATGGAGGAGCACATGGAAGAGGTTTCCACAGAGGATTTCATGGTCATAAAAATCGTGGAGGAAGAGGGTGAGTTCCCATGAGGAACTTGTTATAACTGTGGGTCTATAGAGCATTACAAGTGTGAGTGTCCCGATATGTTGCAATTCTTGTGGTGTAGAAATAAACATAAGTATGAAGAGTGCTCTGAACTGTTTGTGCACATGAGCTAGCAGCACTGGAAATACAAGGGTGTAGGGATGGTAAGCATAAAGAAGGCCGAATCACAATAGATGCCAAGAGTGGTGTGTGAGTTAGGAATAGAAACTGTACTGGTGATGATGCAAGTAGAAGATGGGAATACCAGGGAGATACCAAGACAAAGAACACTAGTTACAAGAGAAGAAGTGGTACATGGGAAGTATCCAGACCCTACTCATAAAAAAGAGGTGTATCAAGAGACTATGGATGTGATTCAGAGTCTACAAGGAGAGATTCAGTGTTTGAAGGAGCAGTCAAAGCAGTCAGAGAAAAGGAAGAATGTTGAGGCCCCGCAGAAGGATCTGGATGAGGTTAGGGAAGTATGTAAGATGTTAAGGCAAGAGAATATCATTCCCTTGCTAGGAGAATGGTTACGGGAGAAGGTACCACGCACTGGAGGAGAGCGCGAGAGGTAGGTTATACATGCTAACCTTCCTCCCCACAGCCTTGACTATGACAAAGAGATAACTTTAAATGTTGTTGTAGATGGATGGATTTTGAGCAATATTTTGATCGATACAGGTGCAGAAGTCAATGTTCTCACCTTAGATGCATGACATCAAATGGGAAGGCCCACATTATAGCCATCTTCAAATGTGTTGTATATGGAAAACAAGACAAAGGCAATGCCCATTGGTGTCTTAAAGGATGTGGTTATCACTATTCAAGGGGCCAAGTTCACTAGAGACTTCAAAGTCTTGGTGCTAGCCGAGGTGGATAAATTTCCAGCATTTCTTGGGTGCCCCTGGTGTTACAAAAACAATGTTGACCTACTGTTTAACAAGGGGTATATTAGTTTTGAGAACAAGGAGGAATGGGTCATCATCCCCTTGACAGATGGGAAATCAACACCCTATACTGATCCCTTGGGAGAATAAGTCCTTGATAGAATCTATGTGCTCTCTATTAGAGACCCTAAGGTAATTCATCCTACAAAAGGAGTTATCTAGTTTGAAGATGCTCAGTCTATGAGTGATACAACTAGCATAGCATGTGAAAATTGGGCGCATGGGACTTATGAATTAATTAGGTGACAGTTGAGAGGATCAGTGATAAGGGTAAAAAAAGTGCACTTGGTCAAGTGCCTAGGAGGGAAGAAGTTACCAAGTTACTCTGGAGGAGATAACCCTGATGATTTCTTACGAGAAATGGAGGCTCAGTGGAAAAATGATAATGAAATAAGAGGTATGCTCAGCTATAACCTACTCGGGACCACAACGCATTGGTGGGTGACACATCATGAGAGCCTTCTAGAATGGTGTGAGGTGAGAACCACGTTCTCTGTTAGGTTTTCCAGAAGCAATGCACCCACTGTCATACAAGACTACCATGGCAAAGAACCTACCTCATTCCATATCCAAGCATGTGAGAAGGCCTAGATAGAATGTGCATAAACTTTACCACATTCTCTATGGGTGCATAAGTTGTATTCCACCTTACAAGGCTATGCATGTGTATGGTACATTTACTCAGAGATGTGCCATCAGACAGGGAATTAGAAGGATTTGGTGGTTGATCTCATTCAAGCTTTCAAGTATCGGAGTACAAATCCATCAGTGGATAAGGCATTTCAAGTGGTCAAGTTCCTTACAATGGGAGATAGTGCTATGCTGGAAGATAGGATACTTGAGCTATTAGGTGAACCTAGTTTGGAGATGTATTTTGATGAGGAAGAAACAAAAGAGACACAAATTGAGTGCGCCTGCATGGAAAATGCAAAAGAAAAAATGGTCTATGTGATAGATGGTGAAGAAATGGAAAATTTGGATGTTAGCCATTTTGAAGGTATGCACAAAGTCATGGATAGTGCTGATGAGCTAGTGCACACCTAACATGAGCCCTTGAAAATAAAGGAGGTTAACATTGGTTCAGAGGTATAACCTAAGGAAGCTATCAGTGGGGATTATTGGTCAGAGAAAGAGGTTTCTAAGATCATTTACCTTTTACGTGATTTTCAAGATTTGTTCTTGCGTGGGTACCATGAACTCAAATGCATTCACCACTCCTTAGGGGAAATGAGGATCAAGTTGAAGGAAGGTGTGCACTTGATTTGGAAGATACCATATTGGATGAATTTGAACTTGTGCGTGTAGGTCAAGGAGGAGATAGACAAGATGATAACATCAGGCATCATTGAGGCTGTGGAGGAATTAGAATGGGTGAGTCCAATGGTCATAAACATTAAGAAGGATGGAAGGATAAGGATCTGTGTTGATTACAAGGACTTGAATGTAGTGTGTGTCATTGACCCTTTTCCAACCCCCTTCACTGAAGAAATTATGGAAGGAGTAGCAGGGTGCGAGGTCTATTCTTTCACGGATGGGTTCTCAGGGTACCACCAAGTTAGAATTGCAAAGGAAGACCAGGAGAAGAAAAATTTTGCCACTGAATGGGGAAGTTTTTTCCTACATAGTCATGCCTTTTGGGCTGAAGAATGTGCCTACTGTGTTCTCACACATCGTGGTACAAGCCTTCCAGGACTTCATCCATAAATTTCTTCAGGTCTACCTGGATGACTGGACTGTGTATGGGCTAGTAAAAGACCATTGTGAAAATTTGAGGCTGATGTTTGAGAGATGTTAGCTGTTGAGGATATCCCTCAACATTAATAAATGTTTCTTTGCTACTCTATTTGGAACACTATTGGGGCATATTATATGTAAGGAAGGTTTTTTGGTGGATCCTGCCAAAGTTGCAGTTATTGTGGGATTGGGGGAGCCTACCGGTCAGAGCACTATGAGTGGATTCTTTGGGCATACGGGGTACTACAAGAAATTTATTAAGGGATATGCCAAGATCTCCCTACTCTTGGAGGAATTGCTTAAACACAAGAGTTCCTTTCAATGGGGAGAGGCACAACAGAAGGTGTTTAACACATTGAAGGATAAGCTTGTTATTGTGCCCATATTATGCTTTCCTTCTTGGGATAAGCCCTTCCATGTGCATGTTGATGCCTCAGGAACAACCATTGGAGTAGTACTGACATAACCTGGTGAGGGGATTGTTGATCACCCCTTGTGTTTTTCCAGTAGGAAATTGACACCAGCAGAACAAAATTACACAACTATTGAGTCCAAGGAACTGTCAATGATTTACATGTTGCATAAGTTCAAGCAGTATCTATTGGCAACACCATTCATATTCTACACAAACCACATGGCA
Source organism: Taxus chinensis (assembly GCA_019776745.2). Taxonomy (NCBI): domain Eukaryota; kingdom Viridiplantae; phylum Streptophyta; class Pinopsida; order Cupressales; family Taxaceae; genus Taxus; species Taxus chinensis. The sequence continues at coordinate 474,210,134 of CM034156.1, read as the reverse complement.
CTGAAATACTTGGTAAACAAGCATGTTCTACAAGGATGCATATGTCATTAGGTCCTATTATTTCAAGAATTTGAATCTTCAGTTGTGGTAAAACCAGGAAAGAGTAATTCAAGACCTGATCATCTATCAAGAATTGACTCAAGGGAGGACGCGTAGAACATTGAGGATAGCATACAAATGCAACTATTTAGGTTACGGCACGTGCCCTCTAACTTAGAAGATATTGCAGTGTTTCTTAAAATGGGTGTGGCACCAGAAGGAATGAAGGATTTGGAGAGAAAGCAGTTAGCTATACACGCCATGCCTTACATGTTGATTAGTGGATATTTGTACAAGTTAGGCCATGATGAGGTTTTGCACTGATGCATATTAGAACACAAGTGCGTTGCAATCATGGAGGAAGTTCATGGTGGGATTACAGGAGGACACTATGCAGGAAATGAAATTGTGTAGAAGATTCTACTTGTAGGGATTTGGTGGGAGAGTATCTATCAGGAATGTATTGAGTTTTGCAAGGCCTATGACTATTGCTAGCACCTTGGCAGAACTAGAAGGAGGGATGAAATACCCTTGCAACTGATAGCCATCGCTGAACCATTTGAAAAGTGGACAATTGAATTTGTAGGACCAATTTCACCTGTTGCACGAAGGACTGGCTTGTGTTACATCATCAATTGCACTGATTACTTGAAAACATGGGTAGAGGAAACACCTACAAAGGATTACAAAAACAATATTCTTATGGGAAAACATAATCAACATGTATGGATGTCCGTTGAGTTTAACAAGTGATAGGGGTACACATTTTCTGAATGAAATGGTCAGGATTTTATTGGTAGAGTTTATGGTGGCCCATCACAAGACCACCCCTTATCACCCACAAGCGAATGGGACTATTGAATCATTTAACAAGATACTAAGTCACACATTAACTAAGATTTGTGATGTTGGCAGACAAGATTGGGATGACAAGGTTTCAGTCATTCTATGGGCATACAGGAACAACCTACAAGAGATTGAACAAGGCCACACCATTTCAATTGGTGTTTGGCGCGGAGGCTATTTTGTTGGTTGAATTTATGCTACCATCATTGCGTATAGCAAGCGTGTGAGGATTGGTTGATGAACAAGCACTCGAAGAAAGAATTGATAAGTTAATATAGCTAGATGAAAGGTGATCACTTGCTAGATGGATTCAAAAGACAAAGAAGGCAAGACAAAAAGCATGGCATGATCATCATATTAAAAAAAAACAATTTGAGGTTGGGTAGATGGTTTTGTTATATGATTCTAAATTTCTGTGCCATCCTGGGAAGTTGAAAGTCCATTGGTTGGGACCATACATCATCATGTACATCCTTGATTCACATGCTTTTCTAGTTACAAGCGTTGGATGAGATGAGATTACCAGGCCATTTCAATGGGAGTAGGCTGAAGCCCTACTATAAATAAGTCTTCCTTGTGTTTGTAAATAAGGCAGTATTTCCAGTTAGCCTAGGATTTCCCTTAATGCATTTATTTTCCTTGTGTTTCCCTTTCTTGTCACTTGTTCCTTTTCTGTTGTGTTGTTTCGCGCACCTTGTGTGCCGGTAACCGCATTACTTTTTAAGGTTGTGTATGTGTAGAGGACCACGCATTTGTTTTAGTGTGGGGTGGAGTAGAAAAAGAGAGAAAGTGAAAGCTAGTAGTAGTTGTGATGGCCTGGATTGAAAGATCAAAAGCGGGTAAGGTAGAAGAGTGCCTGGGGAAATAGTGGAAAAAAATTGCTGGTGTCAAGAAGGATTTAACAAAGACCATGTATAACGGATAAGAAGTGTAAGAACAACATGAGGTAGGAGAGGGAAAAAATCAGGTCGACAGAAGAAGTGCCTTTGGCGCTGGAGACACACACGTAAGAGTCTTCGATCAGTAAGGATTTTTGCATGCCAGAAGGTTGTAGAGGGTTTTTTCACATAGGATTTGGCACGTGGGTAAAGGCGCTTAAGATTGGCTTTGGTGGAAAAAAATGCATTTAATGTTAAGTACATTGGTAGGTGGCATAGCATTTATTGCTAGAGAGGAGTGAAAAGCTATAAGTAAAGGGTCAGACACATTATTATTTACCTTGCTATTATGATATTAAAGAGCTCTTGCTAACTAGGGAGTCCATGAAGAAAAAATTGTGTGAAGGAAGAAGAGTGAAAATATAAAGTGTGTGACTAGGGTGATATGCGAACCAAAGTGGAAGGAGTACACAGGCATAGGGAGGTTTAATTGGAGAAATGCCATCTAGTGGAAGAGTTTTCTAGGTTAGGGTTCTGTAGATAGGGCATGGGAATAGAAGGATTATTTTGTGGAGTCAAGCCATATATTTGAGTAGAGTGAGGAAGGAGAGAAAGGAGTTTATTCTTTTAACTCGACAAGAAGATGGCACCAAAGAAGGTGACCGTTTCACCTAAGAAGGGAAAGGGAAAAGGAAAACAAACTACCACCACTAGTTTCAATGAAGAATGGTATGCGGAGATGTAGTACCTAGATGGGGTGTTACTTGGGAAATAATGGGTATCCCATGTGAGGAAGATGGCCGTGAGTGACTATAATCATTGCACAAGTACCACATAGAGAAGGAGATGGCACTAGAACTGGTTCATCCAATGGATAAGAGGACACCAAAAGGGATGCCAATTTATAATGATGAAGTGAAAGTAAAATTGGAGAAGGTTGGGTTGCTGCAACTATTTGAGTTTCCCTATTTTGGAAAGCTTGAGTGGTTATACCAATGGTTGATGTCACACATGCATGAGGACCACTTCTACTTTGTGGGCCACAGAATGTGCATAACTCCCCATCTCATCTCTAAGTTTACCATCCTTATCTGTGAAGGGGATTCATTAGATGATGACTTAGAGGATAAAGAGGCTATTAAGAAGACCGTGGAGGAGTATGACTATAAAAAGGTTTCACTATTACTTTGATATCTCAGATATCCCCAACCCTATAATGAGATTGGCCACGCGCTTGGTAACCAAGCTGAATGGGAAAGAAAGGTGGACACAAATAAACAAGGCATGGTTGAATATATGCTAGAAAATTTTAGAATGGACCATCTATAACTTGTCTGCCTACATTGCAGTAGAGATCATCAGCACCTACATAAGAAGGAGATAAGATAATGTTCAGAAATGTTCTTCTCACCATCATCTTCTCAAAAATTGGAGTGCCCGATGGGCTAGAGAAGTTTTTATGGGAGTATCCAGATGAAGATCCCTCCCCCACGAAGAGGTTTGAGAAATACACATGTGATACCATGACGGACCACCCACAAGGCGCACCTGGAGAAATGGTACAATGAAAATGCATGATGCATTCGGGGCTGAGTGGAGGATACCATAATAGTTTCCAACACTAGTAGATGGAGAAGCTGAGTTCACTATCTATCAACACTTTTGCATTAGTAGGTTCACTCTGACAGATGGGACTAAGATCCCATGGTGTAAATTACCCTTCTCCTTCACCACGTAGTATTTCCAAGCATGGGTAAATTGCTTCAAGGAAGCTAAAAGACTAAGGTTCAACCTTAGCGAGGTGGAACAGCACCACCACAATTTTCTAAGGAAGTTGGTATATCCAAAGAAGCACACTATGTGGAGAAGTATGTCTTCCATGAGGTGCTACATGAAAAACCCTTAACGTTGCCAATTGCTGGAAGGACCGCAACAAGAGTATACTTGTGCATTATGCCAAAGTATGAAAAGGGTGCTTACTTGGAGAATGATGTCTCCATCCCAGAAAATACCACTGGTAGAAATAATTTCGTGCCAAATAAGAGGTAAAGGGAAGAGACCCTGGAGAAATAGTAGCCAGAGAAGAAAGCACCAAGTGTGTAGACAACACAATCTATGGGTGCACCAGAGTCAGGTGCCAAGAACACACATACGTGTAGGAAGAAGTCTCCCATCAAGGAGAAGGAAAAGACACATAAGGAAGAGGTGCTAGAACAAGATGAGTCACCTAGAAAGGAATCACCTACTGAGGAAGAGGAAGAATCCCCAGATAGGAAGAAATAGAAGGTAGTAGGGAAGGAGACTCAGAGGAGATGGAGAGCTTGGAGGCCTACAGGGGCGAGAGAGATGATGATGAGGATGAAGAGGTTCAGGACCATCCCGTGTACGATGTACACAATTCAGAAGGAGGAAATGAAGAGAAGAATGGAGAAGAAGAAGGTGCTCAAGGAAAAGGGGAGAGTGAAGAAGTAAATACTAAGGATCAGAGGACCCCTAGCCTCACCAAGGAGTAGATAGAAGAGGCCACAGAAAGAGAAGTAGTGGGCATAATAGAGAAGTTAGTGGAGCAAGAAGTGGAGTGGAAAGTGGATGAGATACTCAAGGAGATAGAAGAAGAGAGCATAGGAAAGGAGTATGGAAGCATGGGTGGAGATCCCAGACCTAGCAGTAAGCTTTCCAAAGGTTGTGCACATGAGGAAAGAATGTGGTAGTAGCACAAGGGCAAGGAATGGGTTATATCCATGATCCAAAAAGGTACTGTATGCACGTGTTCCAAAGCACCATGCCAACAGAACAACTACTGGAAATGTCTTCATTTGATGAAGAAGGCACATACCCACGAACTAGGAAGATGTTATCTTGGGCATTTGAGTCCCATGTCAATGAACCTGAGTTCAAAGTTAACCAAGGAGTGTTGATGAAAATTTTGGAGACCAAAGGTATAAACCCACTGGTGAATGCTCAGTAGTTGTTTGATGAGAAAGTCTGTAATGCACTCAAAAAGGTTTTAGTTGAAGTTTGAGGAAAGACTTTTTGGGAGGAATGATAGGGTGAGATTCCTAGAAGGGGAATTGGAGAAGAAAAAGGAGGAGCTCATTGAAAAGAGAAAGGATTTGAAGCAAGAGGAACTAATCAGTGCACAATTAAGGCATGAGCTGAAGGAGGAAAAGGAAAGGGTGCGCGAGGTATATAAAAAGGTAGAAATGATTACAGATGCTATTGTCTTGAAGCATCCAGACCTATCACCACTGAGAAGAAGTATGAGTCAACCTTGCAATGATTGGAAGACCTAACTTGCATCCTCACCATGGAGAGGTAGCCGCTCACTTTGGAATCAGCAGAATAAGTGTTAGTGCATGCTAGGAGAAAGAGGAAAAGCTCAAGGTTGTGGAGATAGTCACTTGGTAAACTAATTTCCTTGCCAATGTAAAGGTCTTCCACATAGATAGCTAAAGTTTACTTATGAAAATTACATGGAAAAGAGATAGAGTGGCAAGAATTTTAGTTGCCACCCATGAGGCAGACCTCAAGTGAGTTTTAGGAGAAGAATAAGGGAATAGGGAAGAGTGGGAAAAGATCCTAGCCAAGGTAGAGAAGAATTCAGAAGCCATTGAGACCCTGAGAGGCTTGATCAAAAACCAGTTGAAGGAATTATATCCCCAAATCACCCATAGGATGGATGTGTTGGATGACCTCAGCAAGCAGTTGGAAAACATTGTTGATACATTGAATGCTAAGGGTGATGAACTAGGCTTTGAAGAGGTGAGTGCCTTAGTAGGTGACCTCTGTCAATAGGCACAGGTGAGGTGGATGCCTAGGAGAAGATTGAGGCAGATATAAGGAAGGATTTCCCACTCATTCTTCAGCAATAAACAAATTCTTCTTCATTCCTCCATTCTTTATTTCTTCCATTTCTCATTCTTCATTCTTTCATTCTTTATTTCCAACCATTCAAAGTCCCACCATTCTTTATTCTTTGGAGAGGATGTTTCTAAGGATGGAGAACAAGCTTAGTGTGGGGTGATGTTGGGCCTCAGAATATTGACTAAGTCCTAAAGGGAGCATACACGCATGAGACTAGTGAAGAAGATGAGTACATAGAGAAAAGTGTACAAGATAGGTGTTTTAGAAGGGTTTAATAGAAACCACAACGAGCACGCAAGGAAGAGAAAAGGATTTTAGGACTTATTCATATTCAGATTTCCAAGAGGCACTTGAGGAAAAATGTGACCTGACTAGGCGTGCTGAGTGGATAAGGTGACAACCTGGCTACTTGGTGGTCAAGGAAATAATATTCCATGCATGGAACATTCCCAAAGACATCATTACAGAAAGTGGGGAGCTCAGGATCAGAAGAAGCATGCTCCATTGGAGGACCACCTTGACACTTGGAAACCAATCTGCTACTTCAGGAAGGCATGGCGGTGGGTGTTAAACCTATTTATAGAGATGCTCAAGTAGAAGAAAAGGATAGAGGAAAGAGGACCATTATGGAGAGAGCATAATCAAGAGAGCCAAGAAGAAGAGGGCCATGGTGCGATAAACCATAACAGAGTAGGTGAAGCTCTACAGAAATAACAAAAGATTCTAGGGGTTGGGGTTCTCATTAGAGGACTATAGGAATGTTAGCATATCTAGGGGAATGGGTCTGCTAAGTTTTTGTAATAAGGAAGAATAGCTAGAACTTATGATGTGTGAGTCATGATATATTGGTTTGATATGACCCTTTTGGATGTAATGTGGTTACTGAACTATGATCAATATGAATATATGGTTCTGTTCTAAATATATTGTTCATGGGTGTAAACCCTAGTGCCTTTTTCTTTATGTTATGGATCAGATCTACTATCTATATGATGTTTCTCTTAATGAGTTTGTTGGTATAATAACTCATCCTATGCTTTCAGAATGTATGCATGATCATTTAATTTTCTGCACTTAATTTGTCATCAATGACAACATCTTCTCAAAATGCTCACATAAAGGAGGGAATCGGCGCCCATGTGCACCTCGGGTGAGTTCTTAGCACCCACTAGGTAATAGGCTGGCATGTAAGGGATTAAAAGGTTATTCTAAGGGCATACAAATGACTACAAGTAGGATGTGAGATTCGATATTTGTTTATTGAGGTGCTGGATAATGTGTGGGATAAAGTGAGATGGTTGACTTTGATGGGTGGGGGATGATGGGATATATTGGTTGATGGATTTAGAAAAGAGGTAGGGGTTTGTATTTTTGTTTGGAGAGGGTGGGGATTGATGATCAACGACCAAGGTTAGGTAAGACATGTGGGGGATTAGTTTTGAATTAGGATTTTGGATTAATGATAGTGATGGGATTTTGATTGGGATGTTTTTTTGATTGATTAAAATTTTAATGTGGTGGGATGGTTAAGGGTGTTCACAAGAACAAAAAAACATACTACACACATCCTAACTAGTCAAGTGGGATTGGAATCAAGTTATAGCCCGCTTTCAATACCACACACCGAAAATGGTGCCACAAAATGGCTCTCCATCTATGTGACAATGTGGGGTTATCTAGAGAGTGATCTTAGGGAGTGTGACCTCCTTTCACTATAGCTCAATATGTGGCCAAGAGGTTTCCTAGTCTTGGATGCATGAGCTCATTAGGAGATTCCCCGATATGCCTTGTAGTACGTGGGGCGCAAGTCTGTGTTCCAAGGATGTTTTCTAAGGCCTAGGTTTTGGGATGTGGAAGTCACTCACTTCATAAAGCTCTTAAAACAAGTAAGCACTTAGCCAATAATGACAACTATCCTTGAATTTATATACCCCATTAGAACATGAGGTGTCTCTACGTGTGTGGAGATGAAACCCAGGTCACACGACCCCTATGACTATGGTAAGTGCATGGATGTCACTTCCACATCACGTTACCCACTAAAAATAAAAAATGAAAGGAAGAATAGCTAGTTTTGATCCTTAAGATACTCTCAGGATGCGAGAGGAGCATATACATGGTGTTGTCTTTGGGTCAAAACAAACAACAATACAAAATACAAAAATATGATAAGCATAAGAAAAATAAAAATTAATGATAAAGTTTATATGATAGGGGCCTTTGAAAAGGGGACTTGTAAAACAAAAGGACTAGTAGTTTGTTTTTTTACACCCCAATATTATTGGATTGTTCGAGCTAAAAAAAAGGGTTAGTAGTTTTTTAATTAATCAATGTCCTGTAACAAAAAATGCTAGGAAAATACATATCAAGTATTAAAATTGACGGAGTTTTCTCTTTACATGTATAATATTTATGTAAAAATAGAATATAAGACCCTACATGACACCACTAAAACACCAAAAAGTTTGATTAGATTGGTTATTATCTATGTAAAAGTATTCCAAAACAAAAATGCTAATTGACACAATAAAGGCATTGTTTCATGTCAAACATGCTAAACGGGAACGAAATCACTATTTCAAAACAAAAGTGCTAATATACTTGAAAGCACTGAAACAATAACAAAAGTACTAATTTCTTGAAAAAAGCACCAATATATGCTCAAATGTGCCAAAACAAAAATAGATAGGGTTAACATAATTCAATTGTCAAAATCGAGCCAAAAACGCTGATATACATACAAAAGTGCGACTATATATGTAAACATGCTACTATATCTATAAAAGCTCCAATATAAAAATGTGCTACTAATTCTATAAATGTGCCACTATATCTGCAAATGTGCCACAATATACAAATGCACTACTAGATCTGCAAATGTGCCACTATATCTATAAAAACACTACTCTGTTGATAAAAGACATAAACATGAAAAAATAACAATTTTAGGGTTTTAAAGGTTAAACAAAAACTCTAAAGTATTTAAAAAAGTGCCACATGTTTTTCAAAAGTGCTAAAGTATGTTCCTGGACAACAGAGGTTAGAATTTTTTCCAAAATCATTGTTTCAGGTCAAATGCAATGTTTCTTCTGCATAAGTGCTAAATGACAGGCCAAAAGCACTAAAATGGATGACTGTCACAAAAATTTGAAAATTTAAGGTGTAAATCCGAATGATTTTTTTTTTCAAATTTGGACAGTTTCTTTTAAATATAAAATGTTATTAGAAACAACAAAATTTTTGGGGAGTAATCCCCATAGTGCGTGCCAAAATGTATAGGTTAAAAATATTAGAATGAAAATTCAAGAAAACAAACAAATTTTTCTTCCTACTCTAATCTCCCTAGCAAATACCTCAGATAGAGAAATAGATTGAAAGAAGATAGAATATAATACTTGTACTTACCTACAAGATTTCACAAATCCTCCTTTGATGTGTTGGATTTACTCTTGGATGGGAGTTGGCTCGCTTCAAATTTGATGTGGAGTCACTTGGGTAACACCTCCCCTTGATTGTGCTTGGATTTTCTTGATGAAGATGATGATAGATTGATTGTAGATGAATGGATTGATTGAAGATAAAATGGATGATTGATAAAATTAACAGAACTTTGTTAAGGATTTGAGAGATGACTCTCATGGAGGAGGAGAGCTCAACTTACATTTTGTAGGTGGAGGATTCAATGGCTAAGATGAAGCCATGTTGGATTTGGATCAAGGGTGGATGATGCATGTGAGGATATAAAGATCTAGAATTGTATTATTCTAGAATTTAGAAGAACTCAATGAAGGGAGGGAGATATTTTAATTTTTAAATATGATAGAGGGAAATTTAGAGAGGCTTCTAGAAATATAAGCCTCTAGATTTAGAGGTGAGAATATGATTAGGATTAAGATTATATTAGGTTAAATAAATGATGATTAGGGATGTGAGGTTACATGGAAAGGCTAGGTGTAGGGATGTGTAGGGTATGTGGTAGGTGAGATGTAGGAATATTAAATTCCTATAAAATGTTAATGAAGAATTAAAATAGGATAATATGGATATAATAATGATTAATGATAAAATGGGATGTAATAATGGATTTAAAAGGATTAATGATGAAATGATAAAATAAATGATAAAGTATAAAGGGTAAATATGATAAAATAGATTAATAATAATAAGTAATCTTGTGATTAATTATTATATGGGTGATGTTGGGATATTTACGAGATAGGTTACTCAGTAATTAACCATGACAAAATTTTAGATGTCTGACACCACTTATATGACTAAGATAAAGAAAGGTGATTTTTTTTTCTAGAAAAATATAATCATTTAAGATTTAATGACTACTATTGGAGACTTTGAAGTACTTTTGAGGATACCTATTTTGACAAACCTGACAAATAGTATGTCTGAAGATTGTATAGATGTAATTAGAAACTATGACCGCTGCTTGATCATTCTATGAATGTGCATGATCTTTTCTTGGAACTTAATAATTTTATGCAGGTGTGGCTAGAAAAAAGTGCAACATTTTAGGGGACTCTATCACCTAATTTTTTTTTACTAATACTAGGCACTAGTGTCTTACTATTGCATGAAGAAGACTGAAATATGTAGCTCATCTTTTGAAATTTGATCATAGAAACTTTCACTTGGTACTTGATGCATGAAATTTGCATCTCGTTATAGGGTTTTAACTATCACACATGTACTGGGGTCAAAAAACCCTAGTTATGTCCATAAGACTGTAGCCTTACATTTGACTAATATGTGTAAACCCCCTAGGTGTATATTCTGAAATAGCACTCTTGCTTGAGGAAATTTGAGAGGACAGAAGTTCCTTGAAACATGCTTCATAGTTGTAGCACTAATCTATTGTTGAAGATTATTCTGAGAGCTTCTTGGTGCAAACCCACTTTGATTGTCGAAAATAAACTATTGTATGCACATTGGGTGGCTGGATCAACTACTTTGGTCAAAACTAGAAAGTCAACACGAATCAACAGTCCAATCCGGAGCATGACACCTTGCAAAGATGGAAACTGTTTCGTAAATTAAAAAAGAGATCCATTTCATTTTCAGCTCTTTCGACCTATGATATTACTTCATTTGTAAAACTTGGTGGTATAGAATGCATATGGCTTAGAAGCTTGTATAACGGAAGTTGAAGCACCTAGACCGCCGTGAGCCCTAGTGATGGTATTCCATCTCTTTTAGGATCTCAGGAGCAACAACGGATCAAGCTGGGGAAGTTAGCTCTCATGAGCTAGGGGATCCATGTCATTAGAAAGGTGATCAAATCCCTTCTGATCCTTGATCACATTCTCGACATTTTTCATTTTAGCTATGCATCCTTTCCTATTCCAGTTATTTCGACATGCGTACTATGTGGTCTAGAAAGACATATGTATAATTTAGCTTAGCGAGCTACTAAATAGTTTGTTATGTCTAAGTTGATCATTGTCCACAAGGTGATTACCACATTTCTGTTTCTTTTCAGGATCCATAGCTAAAATGATCTTTTAAAACCAACTTGATGACATAGTTCACAACTACATGGACTAATCATAAGTAATTAATAACAACTTAGCTTATACCTTTTTTGTTCGGATTGAACTAACCAACTGACATGAATGATCAACCTCTAACACTTAGTACCCAACATGTACTTTATTCGGTGCATACTTTAAACCATATAACCAATGGCTCACTATTCCTTGATGACTCAGTACTATGCCCTTCCATCTTTGTCAATAGACCTTGCAACAGATGTGGCCAAACAGGATGGCGCATGAGGCTTGGACAAGATGCAAACTGGAAAGGTGAATCTTATAGTGAGTTCAATGAAAATTCATGGAACCCCCTCACGTTGGTCTATGTGGCTATTTACCCACTTATGTTTTTTACAGTCTACCACTGAGAATGAGTAAATCTGACGAGTTATTGGATGACCTGAGATTTGATCCCGATGACCAAAAAGGTAGAAATGAGTAGTCCAACCATGGTTGCATCCATCGAGTATGGTTATAAATATAAACAGGTGTCCATCACCAGGCCCTTAAACAAATAGTTTGGGTCCATTTGACCTATACCAAAGGTAATGCACTCCATGTTAAAACACATACCCCAGAGATTAGGGGTAGTCATCGAAATATGTACATTATCTCGATATTCATATTTTTTAGGATACAACAACCAACCTCGACAATGAATGCACCTAACATTTCTTACAAATCTGAAAATTACTATAGACTAGTATTTTATAAAAAAATTGACAGAAAACTCAAACTTTGGCAATGGTATGGAATTCAAATAAATTGATCCTGGGAGTATTGACAAACCATAATAAGACCCATAGGAGACCATATTCGGATTGTTTCACTTGTGATACTTGAGTTTACTGTTGACCACTGTGCCGAAGGTTTTGGCAAGATTTGAAGCGTCAATGGGACAGGTCAATCTATTTTTTTATGAGGATGTGCATCAAGAAGGTGGAGAAATTTTCGAGTGCAAAACCGGACCTATTTCCTTCGAAGGAATGGTCCTACTTTTTATTCAAGTCGAGATCATCCATTAGGTTTTATTGCAAGAAAATAACATTGTACTCATAGATCAAAGGATTGACAAGTGGAATAAGCTTCGAAAGAACCTGGAGACGTAGGTGATCTCTAAAAATCCGTAATCAATTCATGGTGTTTAATTACTAGAATGACATTCTTGATATTATATTTTAAATTGATGGGCTTAAGATCGAGCACCTTGTATACAAATACAAACACACAAAGACAATAGAGTTGTGAGATTAGGAATCAATCATGAGCCAAAACTTGAAAGCATTTATATGAATGCATGAGAAATTATCTTTGCAATCAGGTGTATAGATAGAAAGTCAGGGAAGTGCTGCACCACCATGTAAAACTCATTGTAGAGATTGTGTAACTCCCATCTAATCATGTCGACATCTGAAACAAGGTCTAAATAAATCGTGTAAGTTTGCACCAAGACTAATGGAATACAATCCCTTGACACTAACATGATTAATTCATGTGAGTGTTATTATTCCGTTTAATATTCCCCTTCCTATGCAGTGAATCAATGCAACGACTTACAAATGATTAGTCTTCCATAATGTTACTCATTTTCCCAAGTATTAGTTTAGAAAATAGTGACCTAATTTCAAATATATGTAGTTAAGCTTAAAATATTGTGTCATGGCATATACTATGCATTTTCATTTTCTCCTAATTTTGTCATTGACTTCCCTAAAATCATTTACCCAAATTGATCAATACCAACTTAGAAAAAATATTCTCAAGTGATGGGTCAACATTTTCTAAATCCTTGTGTGAAATTTATTTAAAAATTCACATCATTTGCTCAAAAAAACGTGTGATCCGTATTACATGGGACTTCTCTTATGTTTTTACTGGGAACTATTTACTATGGAGAATTTTAAAAATGATTAAATTTTACATATTTATCTCCTTTGAGTAACACATTGTGATATGAATCCATATTTAGAAGATATAATTCAAGAACAAATCACAATTTATCTATTTATATCATGGAAAGATAAAGTAATTTGAACGTAAAGTACCTCTAAAAATCTCTCAAGGTCACATAGTTGTTGTTTCTTAGGAATCATGCATATAATGGCCACTTATCTAGAGGTTTGACACTGTTATAAGTACTACGCAAATAACCTCTTGATGTCTGCAGGTATACCACTGTGTGATACCTTCATATGAGAATCACCACAATTTTTTTATGTCCATGCACAAAGTACTCATATAGTATATGCAAGACATGTTTACTGTGTCTTGTCACATTGGTCCTTATTTTTGACTTATTTTCGTGGAATAGACACCCCTTCCAACTTACTTGATTTACATTTCTACTCTTAAGGATTCAAGACTTCCACGAGTACTGTTCTACTTATTTCAATAGAATCTGGACCAAACTTATCTTGTATGTGGGTTGTGAGCTATCTCATAAAGATGCTTCACATTCTTGGAATTATTTTTCCACTATGTTTTTCAGGCCACAGTTATCAAGTAATTGTTGATTAATTAATGCATCATGTCACTTAGTAACTTATTGATAGCACTACATGACATTTTATGTCATATTGCTCCACAGTGGGTTGTGGAAGTTAATTCATTTCATTAAACGATAGGAAAACGTTTGACCCATGAAAAAAGATTCACCTACCGTAAAATCTAAAATGTAGACTGAAAGCTTAAAATTTATTGCCTAATCGGTAAGTCATCCTTGGTTTTTACCCCCTAATCCAGGAACGATCCTCCACTCATTGACTTCACCTAGCACGTCTCCTTCTAGATTCTTTCTACTCATCACTTATTTTAATATCTATAAATAATAGAGTTTGTTATTGTAACTATCAAACTTATATGGGCATTTTGCATGAATTTCATCAGACATTTTTCCAGGCTTTTCTCTTATGGTTATCAGTTATTATTTATCTATGCTTAACTTCCTTTGAGCCTACAAGTCATTTGTGATCCACCTGTAATGTTTCCTAAATAATCTTTTATATTTGCTAATACAATTGCTGCATATTTTAGTATATTTATTGAAGTTGACATCACTTATATTTCAACACCCACAATTATTCTTTCTTGTGTTATATTGCTTTCTATTTAATGCTATGACCATTATTATGTGTGTCGATGCAAGACTTACGATTTATCTCACATTCCTTGTGGTATGACTTAAACATGATAGTTTGGGAGCTATGCCCAATTATCTTGAGTTGTTTTTGGTGCAAATTTTTCCCTTTCATGTTTATCTACCGATTTTATGGAATTATAAATATTCTCTACGGCTCATTATTTTTTCCCATGCCTCCATGAACTCAGACCTATTCCTCCATTTCTTCCAAGCCATGGAGCATTTTCACTGTACATTACAAGTAGAATAATAACTCAAGCTACAATGACATTATAAGGACCTGGAAATATCATTGAAAGATATTCTAATTTAAGTGGTCACAATAGTTAATTTTTTTTGGCCAATTCCATGCAAGTGGATGCCAACATGACACTCAACGACAAAAATGATCAACTGACACCCAATCAAAAGTAAATGATCAATCTAGGATCCCATGTTTTTAGCAATCAAGAGGATGATCTACCACTTTTCTTTGACATATTTTTTACTTGTTGTGCAAGCACCTTTCCACTTCTTTTTTCTTCCTTATTATACAAATAAAAAATATGTTTTATTATCTAGACTTTTATCCGTTTTAGGAATTTTGGTGATTTTGGGGGTTTTCCTCGTGTGGATTTTTGTCATTTAATATTATCTCTAATGTATTAAACTCTATGTTAATGAATGTAATGTGTTTAGTGCATATTTTGTAGTTTAATATATTTTATGCATTATTTGAGTTGTGGCATAAATATTCCCTACTCATTTCCTTATTTATCTTTCATATTGTGTAATATTTGATAAATGTGTGTGTGGATTATACCTATAGTTGTTCCAATATACTATGTTATTTCTAAACACATAATAAAATAATGTATTTGTTTCCTTTTTGGGGCATCGCCTTCTGCCTTATTTTATTTTCATTCTCCCTTTTCCCCTGTGGTGTTAGAGTAGCTAGATTAGTGGTAGTGTTTGGAGAAGATATAGTTAGGAACAAACTCTCTCTAGAGGTTTTCCTCATTTTGCAAGTCCCAAAATTATGAATAAATCACATGTTGTGTTGACAACAATATCAATTCACACGTTAGATGATTTCAACCTCCGATATATATGGTTGTGACATGTATATTGTGTCACCAATTCAGATGGAGAAGTGTCATTATTCACATTCGTAATATGTATAGAGTATTTAGAGTAGGTATACAATTTAATTATGATAAAATAATATAGGTACAACTAGAGAAATTTTTTTATAGGTTAGGGATTAGGAAACATAGGACTATTGGATCTATTATGCTATCGTTATCATAGATATATGATATTTTTCATATATACAAGCCTATATGGATTTCACTCTTGATAGGCAACGAGATCCAAAGTAGGGTACCATGATATTCATGTGGTGCAATAATATCATATGGCGTGAAGATTATATGTGGAATAGGTGAATGCATGGCTATAATGGCCAATGACAGATGTTAGTGGAGATTACTTCTCACTATCTATGATGGGTAGAGATCCATTTAGTGGATAAAATGCCAAGATTGTTTGAAATGCATTATCTTATTGTACTTGTTTTCTTCCACTGTACCAACCCACACATGTTAGGGATCTATAGAAACTAAAATGTGGAAATTTACTCTTTGATAATATTGGATTTGACATGTACTCTTACTAAGACAAACACACTCGTTCTATCCCTACTCAGTATATCCCAAGGTCTATTGTTTAACTTGTTTATTTGTACACACTAGTATTTAAACAAATGCTAAGAGTTAAATGTATAAAATCCATATAAAACTCAAATTGACAAGATGCAATCTTATGTTTTCATGTTTATCATCTCCGTGAAAAAACCATCCACTTTGATTAGTTTGTGGAATCTAGTCTTGGAAAATTTATACAATTTTGAACTGACATATCCTCCATTTTTGTTTTAAATTTCATATTATTTATTGGGTTATTTACTCCCTATGGGTCACCATTTTCATGATAATTTAGCTTAAAATTTCTATATAAGCCAAGTTGAACTCACCTCATTTAAAAACCTCACACAACCTAGCTTTTTGATGAACTCCTGTTGGAAAATCTAACGCTAAAGGCACTAAAAGCTCCTTAAATCCTGTCAAAGATCATGTACAATAATTAGGGAAGCTATGACTATAGGTATGAAACATCCTACCAGGTCAAGGGATAATATTTCCTCATTTGTAAGCACTCAAACATCCCCACTTCAAGTATTAACAAGAGCCATACTCAACTCAAGCAATGTTAAGGAGGTTCTTATCTGCCAAATCTAGTTGCATTCATTCATATATCATATACTAAGTGGAGAGTGACGTATGTTGTAAGGCCTCTTCGGAGTAGTTTTGGTGTTGGTAATACAAGGATTGCACTTTAACCCAACTAATGTTTATTTTGTAGGGTCTCCCACCCATGGATAGGGTTTAAGACCTCACTCAAAATATTTAGAGGGCTTTGCAACATGAATGAAAACTAGGGTTTGACAATGACATATATTTATAAAAAGGTGAAAATCTCAAAAAGTTACATAACAAGATTCAAAGTAGGTCCAAAACCATATAATAGGCACAAAATTGTACAAATGATCCTGACAGATTTGTACCATCCTACACCATGTCATTTTATAGCTATAGGATTGGGAAGATCTAGTTTGATGCTTATAGGTGCACCTAGTTATCATTTGTTATTAGATGGATTGTAAATATATAATTATGCTGAATTTTATTTTCTTCAAGATAAAAATCATTGCAAGAATTAATTATAATCGAGGGGTTTGTTTGTTACAAAATTTCCCTTGATTTTTATGAATAATAACACGGGTGTTACACATACAAAATCATCCATGTTTCTCACCAACCCCTAGAGTTCTTGGTCCTCCATATTGCCTCATTAGAAACATTTAGAATGATCTCAAGGATCTAGAATATCCATTTTATCTCACTGAACTCCTTGATCTAGTTCTTATCCTTTGATTATAACTTATATTTCTCTACCTCTTTAGGATTGCAACCTCATACAAACATATGTAGTATTCAAAATCATAGGGTACTTCTAGTAGTTCCTATAGCACATCCCCCTTCCCACTCACCTTTCCCACATGATGGGCCACATCCCTCTGCATTGTAACCTATGATATTTGTATCACCAACCCATCTCTCTCTGTTATCCTCTGCTTTATCTAAATCCTTATCGAGTCCAGTTGTGTCTGAAAGGTTTATAACACAATCAAAGAGACATCTCTCTATCACATTTCTCCATCCCTCTTTTCTTGCAATCCCTAAACCTCTCATCCTGATGGTCCTAACGATGGTAATAGTAGCTTATAGATCCATACATCCATCTCTACCCGATAACCCATCCACCATCCCCATCCACCTCTCCCTTATCCCACTATCCATCATCCCAATCTCCATTTCCATCTCCCACTACTACTCTTGGACTTGGTGACCTCTGTTGTGGTGAACTAGATGCTCTATGGGAAACTTGTACGTATACCTACACCTGCACTTGAACCTATAATTTTCCTTATACAGGGACCTATGCTTATGCATTTCCATATCCATGTCATCCTCCATTGGCCTGTTAGCCTCTCCCTCTCCTCCATATCCACCGGTGTGCTATCATCAGTGTTGCTTCCATCCTCGCTACCCTCATTTCCTATGGAATAGTCAATCGTAATTGTACTATCATAGCGTACCATGTAACATACTCCCTTAAAACTCCTAGATCCATGATCCCTACTTATGCATCATAGGTAACACCCTTGCAAAATTGGCTCTCTCCATACCAGGTCTAATCCAAACTCTGAAATATTTCGTATCTCACACTACCTTGACATACCACTACCTGTCCCCTAGAATCTCTTGTCTCTTCCTTGGATATCTCATTACCCTATGTGGTCTATACCACTCAATGATATAAGACTAGCTCCCCATAATGTAATTCTTAATCTCCACTATGCCCAACTCTGACACATATGTCTTACAAACATCTACAATGTATGGCCTCAATGTGATGTGTCTCATATCTAGATCATCTATCTCTCATCTATAATAGCGTAGCTCTCCAAATTTTCCTCTCTGAACCCCTCCCAATACATACCATCCAAATAATGTCAACTCCTCAGGATCTCTATCCCTTCGTACTCCCACAAGTCACCCAATTTCTAGATGGTCACATGCCAAAATTTCTAAAAGGGTGTCCAAACCCAAACTCCACTGGAAACTGTTTACCACCATGTGTAGCTCCCTCTATAAATGGGATAATATACATGGCCACAACACAAAATATATACACCAATTAGGTCCACCACCACACTGATAAACCCTAACTAAAGGTTTCTCTAGGTCTTATCAGGAAATAACATTCCAATGATAAGAGCCATAGATAGATCAATACTCGTTCTATCTCATCATCCTGCATGTACTCCACCAGCTACAACCATCCCCTCTCCATGGATCTCTATCTCTCTGGAAAAATGTCTCCATATATTGCCAGATATACACTTCAATATCACCCCATTGTATACATCCACCCTACATTGGAACTCTTAAAATGTGGTAGACATCGTCCAATGTCATTGATATCTCCCTAGTTGGTAATATGTAAATATGTTATTCACCATGCCATCGTTCCACCAAGGCCATTAGTAACAAATGGTCTAGTCTAATATCTGATACATGTGTTATGTATGTCATCCCTGTCACCTCCAACACTTCCCACAAGTCTTTCTTCTCCACACACACCATCCTGCTCTCAAAAAATATCAATCTTGCATGTCTCTCTCTCATGTCTAGTGCACCTAATCCCTCATGCACACATTATAAAACACTATTTAGTTCCTTTTTCAAACATTGCAACATTCTTTAACTAAAAAAATAAACACTTCTATTTTGCCTCTAACAATGTTAGCGCACTTCATGTCACTCAAATGTACTCATAATAATTGAAATGTAAGCCATGCTACCATACTTCATATAACGTTAGAAAACTCATCATAATGGTAGTGCACTCATAATAACACTAACACAAGTGATGCTATCACATTCATTAGCATGATAGTGCATCAAACATAACGCTAGTGTACCCTTAACACTATTTAACCCCATGTTATGCTAGTACACTCAAGCATATGTTAGCACATTTAATCGTACACTAGTGTGGGGACACCTATGCTAACAAATTTCACAAGCCACACTAGTGTAGGGAAGACCTTTTGCTAACATCACTTTCCTATTTTCCTCTAGCTTACTACTGGAATAAATGCATCCAAAACTATAATGTTTTTTTGTACTCACCATAATGTTTCCGTAAAGACCCTACCCATACTCCTAAAACCAGTTCATGCAAGGAATACGTATAGGATATTGAGCCATATCTCTTGCAATCTAAAAAAAATCAACTCTATTGCAAGAAAAATCTAATAGAAAAAATTAACAATGATTTTTACAACTACCCCGCCCTTCTATATAACCCTTCTTCCAACCCAATTTCATGTTCTGAAACCCTAATTTTGTTTTTGACCCTCCGCTTCTCATTCTTTGAGACCATTTTCCATGTAAGTCATGTGGGAATCTCTTATTCCTCATATCAATCAGATGTCCACCGCTTTATCATGTCACCCATCCACATGATGGGACACTCTCTTGACACAATCTCAATCCATTGGGGCATCCAAATGCTTCACTAGGGAAAATCAGGAAGTCTAGAACACTTATTTATCATCTGTTCACTGATCTACATGCGTCTACTATATTTAAAATTTGATTACTTCATAATAACACTTTAAAGAGGGGTAAATGTAGACACCCAAAAATACCCATTACACATTAAAATTTGGAAGAAAAATAGTAAATCCATTATTCACTATATCCCACTTTTATAATTAATTTAATTAATTCTATTACAATCTCTATACAATATACACATCTCTGGCTAATTTAATTAGCCATTTAAATAAATAAAAACTAAATTATCTACATAGATTTCACTTAACTCCACTTCACTAGCGAACTTATTCAAGATGACTAAGTCACTTCACTCAAGTTATAGAATCCTACAAACATGGAAGAAAATATAAATGTATAATTGGGAAGAATTCAAGAGCCAACTTATTTGAGATAAATCCACTTACTTTATTATTTAAAGATCCAACTACACAGAATAAATCAACCATGATAAATGTGGAAAAATGAAATCAATATCCTGTAACTCACTCAATTCCACCTTCCTGAATCCATGAATTCTTCTACATTATAAATAAGAAGCTTTGTTCCTCTCAAATCATCATTGGAAGATTGAGTAATTTTTAATGTTACTCTATCAAATTGCTATTTGAAATCACTCTTGCATACCCTTATGTTGTCCAATTGACCACTCAATCACTAATTCATTCATTCATCTAGTGAATCAATCCAAATTTTCTCGTAGCTTGGATTCACTTCCATTCAGAATATGCTAGCATCCATAAATCAAAAGCAATCAATTTCTTATCTAGATCCAACAAGAGTGTCACTTGACCCCACTCTTCACCTGGTCCAATATGAGGTTGCAAGGAACTTGTTTGAGAAAAGTTTGCACTTTATTTATTGTTTGTTTATTTCTCTTATTTACATTTTTGCTTGTATACATTTTGGCACACCCGATGAGACTCCCACATTATTTGATCATATTTTACAAATATAACCCTTGTTTTCATGTTATTTTTGTTGTTTAAAGATTAATGAGAAATTATCATGTTATTCCATAAGCTGGTTTGAGATCAATTTATAAAAATAAGAGGTTTTGGCTGTTTTCTAGGCCTTTTTGCAGATAAAGGTGTTTTTGCATTTTCGTAGCCTTGTTTGTGCTAGTGTAGCTCATGATCTGCATTAGTATTCCTTTTATAATTTTTTTATAGATCTATATTTCTAATTCATTCCCTACACTAGCATGATATTCCATATGTTAGCATGTTAGTCCCTATACTAATGTGTTATCCCCTATATTACGGTTCTAATCCCTACGCTAACATGCTAGTCATATGTTAGTGTGCCAATCACTACATTTGTGTATCTTGTGTTAGTGTGGATGTCATTGGATTAAAATTACACTCTTTATACTACCATTCATTCAAAGTAAATTGTTTTATGATTTAAAGTATGTTTTCATAGCCTACGTTTCTATTTTAGTCCTTGCATTAGCATGTTAGTCTCTGCACTAGCAGTTTATGTAAAAGTTCTGATTTTTTTTGTAAATTTTTGGAATGTTTATACTTGATTCCATGTTGTTTTATTTACATTTATAACACCGAACTTTGCAGATTAGATCATAGAAAAATAGAATTCAAATATGTCTCTTAATAATTTTTCTAACTAGGTTTCACTTTTTATCTTATTTTCTTTCATTTTCTAACATTTCATTCTTATATTCCAAATCATGTATGCTCTTCTATTGCACCTTTTTTTGATAACTTGAGAATAAGAAGAGATTATGATTTCTATATTGATTTATTAATGTTTGTTTTAGTTATAATCTAAAATGATTTTATTTTCTAACAGTTTATTTATATAACCTAAACCATGTATGCTCTTCTTTCGCACCCCTTGGGTGAACTTGAGAATCATAAACAGTTGAAATTTTCTTCTATCACTTTTGTATTTAGTTAATATTTTTTACAAGATTGCTAAGTTAAATATTACTAAACTAAACCCAAAATCATTCAAAATATAAAACTACTAATACATTTTCATGCAAGACCTTCTTGCTTTAAAATACCGCTAAGAAATTTGCTAACAATTTAGGTATACCTTTGACTTACGCTTATCATTTTTGCACTTATTTTTTTTCAAAGTTGAAAAGAACATGTTTTAAAAACACTCATACTTGTATTATCACATAAAAACATGGATTTCATCACCACTTAGCTACATAATGGATGTAGAATTAACTAACTTGCACCACTCATATTACATTGCATTGCAATTGAGACCTATACTCAAACAACGTTCTATGCTTTCCTTGTTTCTGTCCCCATGCGTAGAGCTAAAGATGTTGTGATGGGTTACTATGAGCATTTGTATAAAATAGGTGTAACAATGAAGTATGTGGCATCGTCCCTGTCAATTATTCAAGGATAAATAAGGACACCATTCAAATATCATTCCCTCATTACCCTAACACCTAGTCACAAAACCCATCATTGGAGTGGTGGTTAACTCCTCTAAGAGGGCTAGTATTGATTAGGTGATTCTCTTTCAGTATTTCAAGGGTTCCCCGTACCACTTTTCCCCCTACATATTTGGTATATTAGGTATGGGGATGCATTGTTATGTTTGTGGAGCCTATTTTCATGTTAGAGTGTGGTACACCTTCTATGTGTTACACTTAGGTATTTTTACGGTGGTCCCACTCATTGGTGAGCGAGTCAGGGGGGTTTGGGGGCGAAGCCCCCGAAGAAATTTTTTATGGGTGGTTTATTAACCCATGGGTAATGGGTAACCGTTATGGGCTTTTTTTTGGGCCCATGGTTTTTCGGTACCCATTGTTTTGATACCCACAGTTTTTGCCCATGGTTTTGATACCCACGGTTTTGTATCAAACTACTCAAGCAATTGTCTATTTATATGGTCTTATGCATATGATACATAGACAAGCAAATGCAATGTAGATGTGATTTGAATTCAGGTGTAAATTCTGTAGAGTTTGTTGAGCATAGCTCCAAACGGATCTGGGTATTGTATTGAGAGAGTGGAGGCTTGTAATAAAATCTAAGCAAGTGATTCTTGGTGGACGTAGCCCAAATTGGGTGAACCACGTTAAATACTGTCTTTCTATGTTGTATTATTTATTCTGCACTTTTATTTGAGATCTGTAATATTTTATGCATATTAGTTTCTACTGTTGCGATTCTGTAAGGGATTATTTCACATATTTTATCTCTTATTTCTTGACAATTGGTATCAAAGCATGGTTTGGTTTTCTGAAGTGTTGAATCATAGGGAAAGTTTTATCTTGAGTGGGAGCTATGGTAGATGATGGAAGATCTAGGGTTGATAAATTCAACGGGTAGAATTTCAGTCTTTGGAAGATGCAGATGGAAGATTACCTTTATCAGAAGGATCTTTATACTCTGCTGTCTGATAAGGTGAACAAACCCTCGAGTATGATAGATATGGAATGGGATTTTTTGGATTGGAAGGCACTTAGAATGATCCAGTTGTGTCTTGCATCTTCGGTATTATTTAATGTTTCAAAGGAAAAGACTACAAAAGAACTGATGGATGCATTAGGGAAGTTGTATGAAAAACCCTCTGCCTCTAATAAGATATTTTTAATGAAAAAGTTGTTTAATATGAAGATGTCTGAGAATAGTTCAGTAGTAGATCATTTAAATGATTTCAATACAGTTATGAATATGCTAGCTTCGGTTATAATAGAATTTGATGAAGAAGTTAGGGCTTTATTAATTCTGTGCTCTTTACTTGAAAGTTGGAATAGCCTGGTAATGGCGGTAAGCAACTCGGTTCCAGCTAACTTGAAGTTGAAATTTGAGGATGTTGTAGGGGTGATTTTAAGTGAGGAAATGCGAAGAAAAAGCTCTAGGGGATCTTCTACTTCATGGAATGCTTTGACAGTGGAAACTAGAGGGAGACAAAAGAATAGAGGAAACCGTGGAAAATCAAAAAATAGGGCAAGGTCAAAAATCCAAGAGCAAGATTGTATGTCAGAACTATGGAAAGTTTGGGCATGCAAAGAAGGACTGTTGGGATCTTCGGGACAAGAAGAAACAACAGGAAGAAAACAAGGAGGAAAATATGGCATCGGGTAATGTATGCCAGGATGCTTTGATTCTTTCTTTACATAATATTACTGAATCTTGGGTTTTAGATTCAGGGGCTTCTTTTCATGCTACTCCACATAGGCATTATTTTGTTGATTATGTTCAAGGGGATTTTGGGCATATTTTTCTTGGTGATGATGAGCCTTGCAATATAGTTGGAAAATGTTCTGTTCAGGTTAAGATGCAGAATGGGAATACATGGCTATTGAAGGATGTCAGACATGTGTGTACATTAAGGAGAAATTTGATATTGGTGGGGCAATTGGGAAGTGATGTTTGTACTGTGATATTTATAGCTGACTCTTGGAAGGTTACCAAGAGTGCTCTTGTGGTGGCAAGAGGTAAGAAGGTTGGAACCTTGTATTTATCCAATGATAGTACTAATGATTGTAATCTTGTGGCTTCAGATGTAGATACAACATTATGGCACTATAGGCTCGGTCATATGAGCCATAAGGGCATGGACATCATAAAGAATAATTTTCCTAGATATACAGAAATAGGTTTGGAGTTCTGTGAGGACTGCATATATGGGAAACAAAAGCGAGTAAGGTTTCTCAAGGTTGGACCTACAAAGAAAGAGAGTAAGTTAGAGCTAGTGCATTATGATATGTGGGGGCCAGCTCAGGTATCATCTCTTGGGGGTTCAAGTTATTATGTTACTTTTATTGATGATGCAACAAGGAAAGTTTGGGTTTATTGTATTAGAAACAAATCTAATGTATTTGACACTTTTGTTAAATGGAAAGCCTTGGTAGAGAATGAAATAGGTCTTAAGCTAAAATGTCTCAGGTCAGATAATGGAGGGGAGTATTACAACAATGAATTTAATGATTACTATTCTAAGAATGGAATCCACAGGCAAAAGATGGTTCCAAGAACTCTGCAGCAGAATGGGGTATCAGAAAGGATGAACAAAACAATAATGGAATGTGCTAGGAGCATGAGGATACATACATGGCTGCCTCTTTCTTTTTGGGTAGAAGCGGTGAGCACAGCTGTGTACTTGATAAACATAGGATCGTCAAGTGCCTTGGATGGAGGCATACTTGAGGAGGCTTGGTATGGTAAGAAAGTTGATTATTCATTTCTTAGAGTCTTTGGATGTGAGGTGTTTGTTCATATAGACAAGGATGATAGGACCAAGCTAGAGGCTAAATTAGAAAAATGTACTTTCATTGGTTATGGTGGTGATGAATTTGGATTTAAATGTTGGAGTATTAAGGACAAGAAAATCATTCGGTCTAGGGATGTGGTATTTAATGAGAAAGTCATGTATAAGCAACAGTTACAGGAAAATAGGGAAGAATCCAAGAAAGAATATGTAGTGGTAGAGGATCTTCCGGATGGGACAGTGACCCATGAATCAGTTCAGGAACCGACTCAACAGGAACCCCAAAATCCTATAGTGAGGAGGTCTTCTAGGGTAAGAAAAGAACCTGAACATTTTTCTCCTTCTCTTTATTATTTATTACTCACTGATAGTGGAGATCCAGAGAGCTTTGATGAAGCAATACAGGTAGATGTCAGTAAGAAGTGGGAGCAAGCCATGGATGAGGAGCATAAGTCTCTCATGGAGAACCATACTTGGGATTTGGTGAAGCTGTCGGAAGGCAAAAGAGCATTGCAGAATAAGTGGGTGTACAAAGTTAAAGACGAAGAAGGAGGAAAGAAAAGATATAAGGCCTGGTTGGTGGTCAAGGGGTTTGCACAAAAACAAGGTATAGATTTTGATGAGATATTTTCTCATGTAGTAAAAATCACTTCTATTAGAACTGTTCTTGGAATAGTGGCAGCAGAAGACTTGCACTTAGAACAATTAGATGTAAAGACTGCATTTCTCCATGGTGATTTGAAGGAGGAACTATATATGCAGCAACCAGAGGGCTATGAGGTCAAAGGTAAAGAGGAGATGGTGTGTAAACTGAAGAAGAGCTTGTATGGCTTGAAACAAGCTCCACGTCAATGGTATAAGAAGTTTGATAGCTTCATGATGGAGCAAGGTTATATTAGATGTCATTCTGACCATTGCGTGTATACAAATAAATTTGAGGATGGAAGTTATATTCTTCTTTGTTTGTAAGTTGATGACATGTTGGTTATAGTTAAAAACATGTATGAAACAAAAGTACTCAAGAAACATCTAAGTGAATCCTTTGATATGAAGGATTTGGGGGCAGCCAGACAAATCCTTGGTATGAGGATAAATCGGGATAGGAAGGAACGGAAGATGACTTTATCTCAGGATGAGTACATTAACAAGGTATTGGATAGGTTTAACACGCAGGATGCTAAACCGGTTGGGACTCCTTTGGCAAGCCATTTTAAGTTATCAAAGGAGCAGTGTCCCAAGACAGAGCAGGAAAGAAACCAGATCTCCAAGGTACCTTACTCATTAGCAGTTGGTAGTTTGATGTATGCTATGGTGTGCACTAGGCCTGATATTTCCCATGTAGTGGGAGATGTGAGTAGATTTATGAGTGATCCAGGTAAAGAGCATTGGAAAATAGTAAAGTGGATCCTTTGGTATTTGAGAGGGACCATGGGGACAGTTTTGTGCTACAGTGGACCAAACACCACTTTACATGGTTATGTAAATTCAAACATGACTGGAGATGTAAATAGCAGGAGGAGCATGACAAGTTATATTTACACTTTAGGTGGGACAACAGTGAGTTAGATTTCACGACTACAGAAGCTGGTGGCTTTGTTAACCACGGAGGCTGAGTATTTTGCTGCCACAGAGGAAAGCAAAGAGATGATTTGGTTACAACAATTGCTTGAGGATTTGGGGCATAAGCAGGAGGAATGTAAGCTGCATAGTGATAGTCAGAGTGCTATACACCTAGCTAAGAACTCTACTTTCCACTCCAGGATGAAGCATATACAGTTGAGATATCACTTCATCAGGACAACTTTGGAGGAAGATAAGTTGAAGTTTGAGAAGATTCATACCAATCAGAATCCTGTAGACATGATGACCAAGGTGGTCACAAGGGATAAAATAAAGCTATGTTAAGCTTTGGTTGGCCTTCGCGGATGACAGTGAAGGGTTGGGAAGCTTTGTCAGTGGAAATCAATCTCTAAGTGTGAGATTGTTATATTTGTGGAGCCTATTTTCATGCTAGAGTGTGGTACACCTTCTATGTGTTACACTTGGGTATTTTTATGGTGGTCCCGCTCACTAGTGAGTGGGTCAAGGGGGTTTGGGGGTGAAGCCCCTGAAGCAAATTTTCATGGGTGGTTTATTAACCCATGGGTAATGGGTAACCGTTATGGGATGTTTTTGGGCCCATGGTTTTTCGGTACCCATTGTTTTGATACCCACGGTTTTTTGCCCATGGTTTTGATACCCACAATTTTTTCCCATGGTTTTGATACCCATGGTTTTGTATCAAACTACTTAAGAAATTGTCTATTTATATGGTCTTATGCATATGATACATAGACAAGCAAATGCAGTGCATATGTGATTTGAATTTGGGTGTGAATTATGTAGATTTTGTTGAGCATAGCTCCAAATGGATCTAGGTATTGTATTGAGAGAGTGGAGGCCTGTAATAAAATCTGAGCAAGTGATTCTTGGTGGACGTAGCCCAAATTGGGTGAACCATGTTAAATATTGTCTTTCTGTGTTGTGTTATTTATTCTACACTTTTATTTGAGATCTGTAATATTTTTTGCATATTAGTTTCTAGTGTTACGATTCTGTAAGGGATTATTCTACATATTTTATCTCTTATTCCCTGACATGCATCTATTGGAGTTATAAGAGCCTTGCGTCCATCCATTTAAGGTCATTATGATTGTTTGCATTATAATAAAACTTTGTATTTCCTAACGTTTTTATCCTTTAAGTAAAAAAAATAAAAAAATATCATTGTTTGCTTACTATTTGTAAACATTACTATGAATCAAAACTTGTAGATCAAAAACATGTACTCTACAACACAATCTCCATCCAATCAAAATTAGAACTTGTGTTCCACAACAATCCCAATCAAAATCTAATCCAATGTAAACTTCAATCCACTATAATCTAATCTAAATCAAATCCAATCCAACCAATCCTACTAAACAAATCTATCATTTAATTTACAAACATTGAATATTTAGGAAAATTTGGCTATCTTAAACACTATTACAACACAAACATATCCAAAATCCAACGCTTATCCATTTTCCTAGTTTACTAGGACTATTCATAAAAAAATATTCCTAGACTCTTATCTTTAGAAAAATTGAGATTAATCATATTAAAATCCATAATATCTTTGAAAATTTTGACAAAACCAATCCCCTTCGAAGAGATAGTTTTTATGAAGAAGACAATGATGCTAGACAACTTGAAATCATTGAAGAAGAAAAATAAAAAATTGCTGAAATTTTAAGACAGAAAAAATAAATACCTATTCACATCCTAGAAATGGGAGAAAATATACCATTATATTTTGGTGATGATAATTTGAACCATCTTCTACACAATCCCAAATCTAGAAAAAAATCTAACAATTCAACAAAAACTCTAATGAGGCCTTGTTAGCATAAATCCATGAGATGACACAACAACTTTCCCACATGGATTTTAAGGTTTCCAAAAACGCAAAAAATGAAGAAAAATAACAACCTAGTCTTAAAACCAATGAAATCCACGATGTCATGGACATCCCTCAATAGAAATATTCATCCACACAAGAGTGGACTAACATGAAATAAATGTTAATGGGAATGCAAAAAAAATGAAACAATTCAACTTTGAAGAGATTTTTCCTTAACCATTTTACAAAGACATGTTGAGCATACCATTTCCTCCATCATTTGAAACCCCAAAACCTGATAAATATAAAGGAAAAAATGGTCCAAAAGAACACGTGAAATAATTCCTTGTGGAATGCCAGGAAGTAGGTTACAATTATATATATCTTTTGCATCTATTCCCTATTAGTTTAGGAGGACAAGCATTAGTTTAGTTTTTACATCTTCCCAAAGGCTCCATTAAGTACTTTCAATGACTTGTCGGAGAAGTTTGTCAAAATTTTCTCTTTTAACTTATATTCTGAAGTCACTATGATGGAAATTTGCAACACAAAGAGAAGAAATAACAAAAAACTCACATCCTTCCTTCAAAGATGGTGAGGAATCGCAAGTTGATTCCCTTGTTCAATACCTAAGAAATAATTGGTTAGCATTTTCATACCAAATATCAATTTGATATTATCATTCCAAATGAAAATGCATTGATTAACCAACTTGAGGAAGTAATCCTTAAAGGAACAAAAATCGAGAGATCCTTCGTTGCTAAATGCCTCATTAAAGATCTTTTTAGGGATCAATCTAATAAGGATGGTTATCAAATTTAAGACAATTTAAAATTCATGAATAGAAATCACAATGTTGTGAACAACCATATCACCTATTATTGAAATGTTCAAACATCTCATTAAAAACAAATCAATTCCACTAATAAACTAATTATCATTCCTAGTAAAGAAAACACTCGTGAATTTAATAAATAAAAATTCACACCACTTGGAGAAATTCTTTCTAGTGTTTTTAATCACTTATAAAGTGTGGACACAATCATTTAACCAACATAAAGACCCTTTGAAGAAGGGAAATCAAAACCAACATGGTACACATAAAACAAATATTGTGAGTACTATTTAATTCAATATTTAACTGATTATGATGATATTGATATTAAAAAACACATAAAATTCCAAATGAGAAACTAAAGGTGTTTCAAAACCCCTTTACAAAACATGGTACAAATGATAAAGATAAAGATAAGGGCCAATCCTCAAACAATGTTTAACTTGATTCTATCATTTCATTTATAGAACATGCACCTAAATATGTTGCCACTATTAATATCCATGATCCTAATTATGAAGTAACTTTTATCCATTATCACCTCCTGGGTGAAAATGGGAAACGAGGAGCCTTGCATGTAAGTAATGTTAGGGGGGTATAGGCTAATCTGGGGCCCACTTGTGAAAAAATGGAAAAATATGGTCTTGTGGCTCTGGACACCATCTGAAAAGATATGCACATCCCTAACACACCTAAAGAAATGCATAAAATTTGGAAGGAGTTTGGAAAAAATTAAAAATGGGCTTTAGGCCCTTGACCAACTCGCTGAGCTGGTCAACGAACCAACTCCACACCTAGTGAGTTGAACCTACTACAAGCTAGTTGGAGTCACCTAAGTCGGGATGAGTTGATCAAACATGGTCACTGAGCTAATCAACCATTCCACATGATGGTGAGTTGGATGTTGAAAAGGAGAGGAACTTGAGCACCTAACTAGGCAGGCTCTTGGACCAAGATATGTATGATGGAGAGAGCCCAAATATGGCGGTCGATTTGGTTAGAACTTGGAGCCAAGCTACTTTCAGCCCCTAAGCGAGTTGTTTTGGTCAGGCATAGGTATGGAAGAAGTGAGTTGGCATACATTTTCATGTGGTGGATCTCATCAAGCTAATTTAGTAGCCAGGAGGAGCTAGCAAGGAGCGAGTTCAATATGGCAACGTATTATGGTGAGCTACTTACACTTCATGACAAAGTTTAGGTAAGCTCTTTGGCATAGTGGCCGAGCTATTCATTGTAGAGATTCAATATGTCTCGAGACATGGTAATGACGAAGGGAGAAACTCAGGCTTGACTTGGATCAACAAGATATTCAAATGTGGAAGAAGTGGCTCAGACCTCATAGATGGGTAGGTTTAATGTTACAATGGTGCCGAGCTTTGAGTCTTGATGGGTAAGTTAAATTCAATGTTGGAAAGAGTAAATGGATAAAGGGCCGAGTTGTTTTTTACAATGACAGAGAAGTTGTCTAGACTCAAGCAAGATCAGTAAATTTTGGGAGGTTGTCTCACCGAGACAACTCGGCGAGCTAAGATAGGTTCATGGAGGTGTCCCCTTGGCTAATGCAAAATTCTTGAGCCTGAGTGGCCTGATTGAACTAGGGCCTCATGTGCATCGAGAACATGATATCACCAAATCAATGCAATGTGGGGTTTTAGGAGGTCCATGGCCCATGTAGGCGGTTAATGTGGACCATTAAATCGATGTGGGTCCAAGCTAGGCATGTGGCACATTGTGGAGCTAATGATTGGGCTATGAACTCTTCATGGAGCTGATGCGGGTTGTGAGACCATCGATGCGTGTGCGGAAATACATGGGAGGACTGAGTCAGCCGATGTAAAGGGTGGGGACACAAATGGGATGGGTTGTGCCAAGCCAAGCTCTCCACAAGTGTGATAGGCCCAAAATAGACTGTAGAGGAGTCCCGAGGCACCTTTAATGGTCAGTGCTGATGAAAGGGATGTGGTCCTGCTGAAGTCAGTGAGACACAAGCCTAGCTAGTGTAAGGAAAAATACGTGGAGCTTGATGGGGTTAACAAGATTTAGTTAAGGCCCTCAGGTAAAAATTTATGTGGAGTGAGAGGAAAATGTCAATGGTGTAATAAAAAATCCCAATGCAAATGGTAAGGCTCAGCGATGAAAAGGTGCTAGCTCGACCGAGTTGGCCTAATGTAATGTTTTAAAATATAAAATTTCAACCACCCCAATGTATGCAAGGCCAAAGAGATGAAATTGATGGGTCCCACGAAGTATTTTAAATTCCCTAATATTTTAAATTGAAGCAAGGGGCATTAGAGAAGGAGGGAAATATCATAATAATCACTTCCAACCATAATGATAATGAGCTGGGTACACTTAGGAGGCCATAAATTTTGTATTTCTTAACAAAATTACACAAAAGTGGATTCCTTATAATCATGTATCTAATATCTATGCACACCACTCAAGAAATTCAAGGATTTATGGAATTTTGGGGGTGAAATTTGTAGAAATTGATCCCAGTTCAGAATAACAATTTCTAGGTGGTTGAAAGTATAATAAATGATCATGGGCAGCCATTTTTCCACTATTTAAAATAGTGGGACACCATGGGATTGATTTTGCAGGTCACAAATCATCATTTTCCCACATTTATGGTACCTTGCAAGTGGTTGGAAATGAAATATGATATTGAACTTCTCACTCTATCTTTTCCCATTCTATAAATTGTAAAGAGGGGCTCATTTATAAAGGAGTTAGATAGTATTATCTATGCCCCCCTCCCTTCTTATTTCTGGGATGAATGTGGGAGTTTCAAGCCCCTTCTCCAAGTATTGTAATGAAATTTTCTTTCCTTTTTCCCACCAATGATGTATTGTGCATACTTTAATGAAGTAATAGATCTATTTTCTGTGATATCTTATCTATCCTCTACATGATTTTATTGTTTTGGATTACCTCTCTTAATTATTTGGGTATTCTGTGCATATATCTTGTTCCTTATAGGTTTGGAAGAAGCTATGTTTAATGGGGAATGAAATGGTGTTCTATATGATTTACCTTTGGTTTGTGGTGCATCTTGACCACCCTCTCCATTTCTCACCTCTTTCCATTTTAGGCACAAAGATTTTTTCTAGCAACCCCTTCTCTTAGTGCTATCACCGCTTCTAGTGTAGGTCTATTTCATGTAGTCTCTCTCCATGTCTCCTTGGAATGTTAGAATAGTTTTAGGTAGTTTTTCTTCCATTAGGAGTAGCTGTAGCAATAGGATCAGGAAGAGGAATCCGACCTTGTTCGAAGGGTTATCTATCTCAAGCATGCAAGTCTCACAACTTGAGAGATAATCCTATATTACCCTATCAGACCGTGAGCTCAAAAACACACACTTGGAAAAATCAGAGGGTACCATGATTCTGTGATAACAGTTCTGGAACACCCCATGGGACAACATGAAGGAGTGAAAGTTATATCTTTCTAATTTGTTCCACTTCAAGCAGAAAATCATAGCCGCCATGCAACCTTCATTGCTTTATAACAATTCTGGCTTGCCCAATAGGACTACATAAAATTTAGAGTTATATCTTTCATAGGTGTTCCACTTCAAGCAACAAATCCTAGCCACCATGTGACCTTCACTACTTGATAACAATTCTGGCACACCCGATGGGACCACTTTGGAGTTAGGATCTTTTGTAGCTGTACAGTTCGACAATTGGAATAAATTTTTGTTTCAACAAGTTGGTGTGTTCTTGTTGGAATTTTAGCCTTTGGAGGCACATGCAATACATATCTGGTGACTCCACTAATCCAAAAAAACCCATTATTTGAGATTACAGACCTTTCTTTCATCCATTTCCAACCATTTTCTTGCCATATCTTTCACTTTCCTCTATTCCATGAAGTTATGCAATCATGACTTCATTTCCAGCGCGGGATTCACATTTGTAGTAATGCAATCAACCTCTAATGTATTCTGCAACTCCCATAGATTATTCCTATGATCAAATTTAGAACCACTATGCTTACCCCTATGAGCAATGTCAAAACCAATTTGGCTATGGTGCCCATCAAGAAGTAGGGGTATGCATATGGTGACAACAGTTATATGGAGAACACTAATTTGCAGGAGTAGATATTCAAATAATGGAGGCTAAAATGGTGTAGTTCAAGGGATACAACTCAAATTAAAGCATTCAAGATTTGTTTCAGGGCACCTTTTCCATGGGTGGGCCCTTTTCCAAGACATTATAGCTCATAGTAGAAGATTGAAATCATGGTTGAAATGTTGCCCCAACTTACAAAATGGATCAAGGAGATAAAATCTTATGAGATTGGTACAAGGAAAAATTGTCAATGGATAAGTCCACCATTATTTTATAATCTTTCTTTTTCTCCTTCACAACCTATACTATCTCTACAAAACCATGAGTCTAGTTTCTTAAATCTTTCCCCAAGTGTTGAGTCCCATTTTTTATCTTCTAATATCCCTCCCCATCTCAATTATTCTACCATTTTCCCTTCCAAGAAATCTTCCCCTCCATAGAATCAAGAAGTTATATCTTCCCCACAACCTTGAGCATTACAAAATATTGTTGAAACCCAACCCTCCCCTCCTCTTGTAATCCCAAGTCCATGTTGGTAATATAATCAAAGAACTAGCCAAGGGCAATAAGACGAGGGGCCCAATAGAGAAGAAATGATAAGGAATTTGAGAAATTTGGATCTAAGATTTAGAATTGATAGAATTACGTTGATGTTTAATCCTTCAAAGGAGGTTAAGTTTGAAAAACGGAAGGTGAAGAATGAGATCGCAGCAGAAGCAGAACAAGAGAAGGTTGACTAAGATCAGTAGTTAGTGTTCTTTGAGTGAAGTGTGCATGATGGCATTATCTTTGTAGAGGTTTTTGATCCATTACTAGCTCCAGAATCAGTCAGAGAGGAGGAGAAAGAATCGGCTCTAATTACAATTGAAGAGGATCACACGGAGGAGACCAAATAAGATTTGGAGACACTTAAAGAGGATGAAATCATTGAAAATTTTATACTTTCATTTGAAGGATTTGATTTGATTAATAAATCCGTGGTAGAAGAGAGCATTCAAGAAGACCTTACTGCCCACAACAATCCTCTAGAGCAACAGACTGAAGATTTTGACTTATCAAACTTTGTACTAGAACAAGAGGTCACTTAAGAACAATATGGTCTTCAAATAATGAAGGAGGAACTCTCAAGCAAGCAATGTACTGCAGCTGATTGCAATGATCCAAAAATAACTTCATTAGATACTCCCAACAATCATAGTGAGCTTCATGTTGAGGAGGATTTCCATATTTCCAAGGAAGGAAAAGAGGATGAAGATGCCATCTCTATCATATTATTCACTAAGGTGCAACATTAGTTATCTATAAATGTGTAAAAGGATGAAAATCAAGTTACAGATAATCACCTTTTCCAAGAAAGTCTGCAAGAAACCTTTCTTATTGAAATTAGAACTCAGAGCAGTGGGAGAATCTAATGAAACAGGCCATGTCCCATCAGATATCTAGCTTCGTTAGAGCTAGATTCAAAAATTACACAATAATTCATGTTCATCTCCAAATATGAAGATGAGTCTCACGGTGCCAAGGATCAACTACATTAGTTGCAACATCTTTAGGACCCCCATGTAGATCATACAGAGGAGGTATTTGTCTTGTTTTCAGCTGATACCTTGATGTATGGAGTGGAAAATCACCTTGCATCTAGTTTTTCACTCCTAACCAAAGTTTTACTTAGTGACAAATCATCCACATGGCTGAAAATTATGAGAATGGGAAAATATTTCTCATCGCCAAATGGCAGGATTTGTTTAAGTTGCTCATTTCTCTAGTTAGTGTAGGCTAGGAGTAGGATTTTTAATTCCTCCAAGTGCTTATGCAAATTGTATTGTTTTTAGAGTAGTTTTCTTTTCCCTAAGTTCATTGAGCATATGCTCTATTTCTTATAGTATGTGCTTTGTATAGTTCATTATGCCTCCAAACAGAGAAAACTACAGTAAGAAACTCAGAGTTATAAGTTTTAGTTTCCATCTTCAAGAAAATTCAAATGCAGAACAACTAAAATTTAGATCAAGGGGTAGATTTCAAAGATTTCATTCTTTTTCTCTTTTAGATCAACAATTGAGTTTATCATACCCTTCACCGAATCAGAAAATTAGTCTTGGCTCAGCTTGTGGTGATTTAGCAGATGATAAGATTTTAGTGCCTTGCATGTTCCCAATTGTTTCATCCTTTCAGGAGTATCCAAGAAGCCTATGGGATGATAGAAATCAGTTTTATGTCAGATTTGGTGTGCCTCATAAATAAGCATATGCTCCAAAAGTTCCATTGTCTCATGCTTGATAAGAAACTATTCATCATTGTGTCTCAAGACTTGACAAGAAAATCAATTTGTAGAGAGATTCAAACCTGTATCTTAGCTTGCCAAGTTGCCAAGCCATAGTTGCAGAGGGAAAGAGTAAAGAACCTAATTTCAAGAAAATTTTCCACTCTCACAAAACAAATTTCATATTTTCTTACAAAGAAACAGAAAATCAAGTAGCAGATGGTAGCTTTGGTGGTGTCTCAAACTAGTTATGGGGTTAAAGTTTTAAGATCAAGATCAGTTAATGTTAATCATACAGACTCCATGCCCAATGGATGCTAAAAGGTAGTTGGTCTACTTCATCTAGTAGGCAGATGACCCTACGAGTCGCCAAATTATTATCCATTTTTACCTCCCAGGTGAAAATGGGAAACGAGGAGCCTTGCATGCAAACAATGTTAAGGGGCACATACTAATATGGGGCCCACTTGGGATAAAATTTCAAAATATGGTCTTGTGGCCTAGGACACCATCTGACAAGATATGCATAGCCCTAGCACACCTAAAGAAAAGCATAAAATTTAGAAGTTTGGAAAAATTTGAAAATGAACTTTGGACCCTTCACCAACTCGCCGAGATGGTGAGTGAGCCAGCTCCCAGCCTGACAAGTTAAACCTTCTTTAAGCTAGTTGGAGTCACCTAATTTGGGACGAGCCGATCAAACATGGCTGTTAAACTAGTCCAACATTACTCATGATGGCGAGTTGGGTGTTGAAAAGGAGAGGAAATCGAACACCAAACCACGAGGGCACTTAGACTAAGCCGTGTATGATGGAGAGATCCCAAACATGGTGGTTGGGCTAGTTAGAGTGTGGATCTAGGCTACTTTCAGCCCTCATAGGTGAGTTATTTTGGTTGGGAAAAGGTATGGAAGAAGCGAGCTAGCATACGTTGTCATGTGGTGGAACTCACAGATCTAATTTAATAGCTAAGCCAAGATAGCAAGGAGTGAGTTCAATATTAAAATATATTATGGCAAGCTACTTATGCTTCATGAAAAATTTCAGGCAAGCTCTTTAGCACAGTGGTCAAGCTATTCATCACAGAGATCCGAGCTATCTGAAGACATAACAGTGACAAAGGGAGAAACTCAGGCTTGAGTTGGCTCAACATGGTATTTAAATGTGGATGAAGTGGCTCAAACCTCATATATGGGTAGGTTCAATGTTGCAAGGGTTCTAAGATTTGAGTCTTGATGGGCAAGTTGAATTCAATGTTGACAAGAGAAAATGTATGAAGGGCCGAGTTATTTTTTACAATGGCAGAGGAGTTGGCTAGACCTAAAAAGAGTAGCAAAGTTTGGGAGGTTGGCTTGCTGAGCCAACTCAGCAAGATGAGACAGGCTCATAGAGGTGGCTCCTCAGTTGATGTGGAAGTTTGAAGCCTAAGTGGCCCGATTAAGTTAGGGCCTCATGTGCATCGAGAACCCAAAATTGCCAAATCAATGTAATGCAGGGTTTTAGGTGGTCCACAACCCCTGTAGGAGATCGTCGTGGGCCGTGAAATTGATGCGGGTCCAAGCCAGGAAAGTGGCACATTATAGAGCTAACAAGTGGGATGAGAACTTGTCATGGAGTTGATGTGGGTCGTAAGAGCATAGATGTGTGTGCGGGAGTGCATAGGAGGATTGATTCTGACGATACAAAGGGTGATGACACAAATGGGATGGGTCATGCCAAGACAATTTCTCCACACATGTGATAGGATGCAATACACTGCAAAGGATTCCTGAGGCACCTTCAATGGTCAGTGATGATGAAAGAGATGTGGTCCCGCCAAAGTCAGTGAGACACAAGCCGAGATGGCTTAAGGGAAAAGACATCGAGCTCAGCAGGGTTAAGGAGAGTTGGTCAAGGCCCCCATATAAACATTAAGGTGTAGTGTGAGGAAAATATTGGTGGTACAATAGCAAAGCCCAATGCAAATGGTAAGTTTGGGTGATGTAAAGGTGCCAACTCGGCCAAGCTGGCCTAATGCAATGTTTTCAAATATAAACTTTCAACCACCCCAATTCATGCAAGGACAAAGAGATGAAATTTATGGGTCCCACGAAGTATTTTAAATTCCCCAACCATTTAAATTGAAGCAAGAAGCATTAGAGAATGAGGGAAATATAAAAATAATCACTTCTAACCATACTTTTTAAATGCCCAGTCCTGTAGCAGAGAAGCTAAGTTTGGAGAATGATAATGAGCTGGGTGCACTCAGGAGGCCATAAATTTTACATTTCTTAATAAAATTTCACAAATATTGACTTGTTAGAATCATGGCTCCGAGATATACGTAAAAAATTCAATAAATTCAAGGATTAGTGGACTTTTTTGGGTGAAATTTGTAGAAAACAAACCCAAGTTAGAATAGTAATTTCTAGGTGGTGTAATAAATGATCATGGGCATCCATTTTTCCATTACTGCAAGTAATGGGACACCATAGGATTACTTTTGTAGGTCAAAAATAATCATTTTCCCACATTTATGGTACCTTTCAAGTGGTTGGAAAGACAAATATGAGTTACATTCTCTCTCTCTCTCTCTCAGTTTTTGTAAATTGTAAAGAGGGGCTCATTTGTACAAGAGTTAGACATTTTCTTCTCTGCCCCCCTGCCTTCTTCTTCTGAGATGTATGTGGGAGTTTCAAGCCCTCCTCTCCAATATTTATAATGGAATTTTATTTCCTCTTTCCCACCAACGATGTATTGTGCATACTTTAATGGAGCTATAGATTGATGTTTCTATGATGCATTTTGTCCATCCTTTGCATGATTTGTTATCTCTAACTTTCCTCTCTTCATTACTGTTGTCCATTTTTTCTCCCTAAGTAAAAATGAACAACGATGGTCTATAGGCTAAAATTGTCAAAGTTGGTGTATAATTTTTTTCCGGAATTCTTCTATACCTTCATGATGCCTTAGAAGGATTTTCAAACACATGGGAAGAAGGATCTTCAAACATAATTTAGTTGAGTTAAATGGACACGATACGGGTTATGTTGATAGCTCAACGAGCTTATAATACATCAAATATTTTACTCCAAGTTATCTCAATCAAGCTAAATGAAATTGACATGTATGGAGCTTGGGATATTTGTAAAAGGATTGAGCTAGGGCTCAACTCGGGTCACCAAGGCATGCTAAATAGTTTGGGTGGTTACAAGAAGAGCTCGTAGATCGGTGTTACAGAGAGAGCTCGAGCACGTCGAGCTACGACTTGATTGAAGAGCTCGAAGTATGGATGAATATTTTGACGTTATGGGTTGAGATAAGGAGTTGGATGACTCTATAGGGAAATGAATCACCCATCCAAGTGAGTCAACGTGATGATGCAAATAAGCTCTTCAAATTCGGGGAGAATGGAACATGACACTCACTGTGGCTCGACGGGTGGTGTTGAGTACACAAGTAGGAGCTAGGTCATCAACTCGATGCATAGTTCCAGGAATAGCTCGGTCAAGCCAAGCCTTAAGGCTGAGCTCGATGAGTCTTAGCCATGATAGCAAATGAATTAGATGTCATTTCGATGACAACTTGTTGGTAGCTCAGATGAGAGCTCGGCTAGGAGAAGAATGGATCAATCGATAGAATGGGAGACATCGGCGAGCCACTTTGTGTATAGCTCAACGGGATTGTTTTGTCGTAGGGGGAAAGTTGAGCACCGATCGAATGAGATTACCAAGTGGATAGGATGGACATTGAAAGTGTGAAGGAGATCAAATTGGTGGTTTTGATCCTTGAACTAGGAGCTCAGATCATCATGAAAATAACTCAGAACGTGTCATGATCGATTTCAGAAGGTAACATGCCTGGAACTTTCCAAAGGAGATAAGATCAGTCCTTTGAGCCAAGGAATGGCCAAGCCTGAGGTGTATAGGGAGCTTGAGGAATTTTAGGAATCACCCGACTGATATATGCTTGAGCCTCATCGTCATTAAACTCAGCTCGAGTATGAGCTCGACTCGAGTAAGGCACGAGGAAGACTCAAGTCAGAGCATGGGGCATATCATTTCAGTAGAAAGGGCTCAGGATCAAAGTATAAAAATCCAAGCTCAAATTATAGTCAAAATCAACTATGGATACTTGAACAAATCGTTGAAGAAGACGAGCTCACTAAAAAACTATTACAGGATAATGGAATGCAAGTGGAACATGTAGGAGCTACACATCAGACGAAATAATTTAGCATTCGAAGAGATATCGTGTTTAACTTGAAGGGTACCGAGTGAGTCGGTCGATGAGAGTTTGCATGGAGGATGAGTTGGCAGACTTGTGAAGAATAGATGGGTACATGAATGTTGGCAGCATTCACTAGGAAAAAACTAAGGTGAGTACATGGATGGTTTAGTAAGCCCACTAAATAGAGCTTGATCGAGTTCAAGTTTTAGTACGGGGAGCTCATGAGCATGAAGCCGAGTTGTGGAGATTGGTGAGTCTTGGGGTTGATACATAGTTTGATCTAAGGCTCGTTCACCGAGTCACAAGCTAATTTTAGGGGTCTGCGGGTTCATAGGTTTGAATCACAAAGAATGTGGATTTTTGTGACAAATAAGCCATGC
Source organism: Taxus chinensis (assembly GCA_019776745.2). Lineage (NCBI taxonomy): Eukaryota > Viridiplantae > Streptophyta > Pinopsida > Cupressales > Taxaceae > Taxus > Taxus chinensis. Next base: position 474,169,702 of record CM034156.1, on the reverse strand, counting down.
CTTGATGGCGAGACAATCCTTAGGTTATGAGACTTAAACTTCCAAGAATGTGGGGATCATGAAAAACATTATCATGTGGAATTTGGTGGTGGAAATCCAACATGAGGAATCCACATCAGGGAGGTTCCAAAGAAACACGCTAACTCTGTAGAGAAATGGGGCCGAACTGCCAAAGAGTGGGATTTTTATGGAATGAAACCCATGCCAACACAAACATGGCAAATCAATGTCTAGACTCCCAATCTAGAAAATCCATCATGAGAAAACAATTAGGGTAAAGGTGGAATTAATATCCATTTTGACTGAGTCGTGGAGATGTCGAATCCGTCACCGAGCTATAAGAAAAGTCATCTGGTGACTTGATTTTTGTTTTAAGATCCACGAAAAAGTAACGTAGAGGAACTTTCTTGCAAATGGTTAGTAGGTTTAACACCGAGTTGCTTAGCCATTGAATGCGTGAAAAATTTGATCAAGCATCCATGTAGGCCTTTGACCAATTCATGAATGATCGAGGTGACACCTGGTTAGTTTTAGGAGATCCAAGGTAGAATTCTTTGGATGACCAATGTTGGAAAGTACATGAAGTAATCAAACAATGGAGAGATTGATTCTAGGCTCATGGAGTGAAGTCATTTTTTGAGAAGGTAGGGAGGACTGGTTCTTGAATAAAATTGAGTCACGAGTTGTACATAAGCTAACTTGGGAACCATCACTTGGGTAGGGAATACAATGATATATAAGCTTAGCTATCAAACCGTTCTAGAATATTTCATACAATTTCTGAATGAGTTAAGGGACATGCCTAACTACGGCCAAGACCAAGCATCCATCAGGTTAACCAAGCTCACTGGATAGAGATTGAAATAATTAAGCTTGTAGATCAGTTCATTGAGGAGTCATGGATGAAAAAAGAGAGGAGATTGAGTTATTGATGCCAAAGCATAGGAAGAGTACATTACAGATAATGCATATGAGAAGCTCATATTCAAATTTTAAATGGCTATCGTGATGAAAATCGCAGAACTTGATAACTTGAATCCATGAGGAGGTTGCTCAAGGTGAGGAACACGGTGGGTGCTCAGGTTCATAATTCAAACATGGTCGATGTCAGGGAGGTTTTTGACGAGTCAGAGAGAAGCTCTTGTGAGAGTTGTGAACATCAACTCCATTGTCATACTGTGAGGATGAATCCTATAGAGTGGTGGGAGATCTTGGAAATGACCAATGGGGTCAACTTAGAATTAAGATCATGTGAATTGTGGCCCATCACGAGGAGAGAATAATGGTCAATTTGTTCATTTGAAATCATTAATCTTGTGAAGTTGAAAAACGTGGGAGCTTGGGTCTGGTGTTCCAAGTACTCCATATGAAATAGCTTAGTGAGCCATGCATCGAAGGATGGATGCATAATCAAGTGTAGCATTTTTGAAAGATTCAAGATATGGATCGATTCAGGAGAGCCAAGTTAATGTCTATAAACGGCACAGTAAGAGAACTCAGATTCATAGGAATTGTAGTGACCGAGTCATAGAAAGGCATGCAATACAATAAGTCAAATTCAGTGCTGGTGAGCTCAGGCCAAGATATTTCAAACATGAATTGACACACAATGGAACAACTCAATGGATCAATGAGCAAGTCACTCAAAAGGTGAGTAAGCTTGTAAAAACAATGGACTTGGCCAATAAATAGGTCGGTAACATAACGTGAAATCAGGATAATGAGTAAAAAGCATTACTCATGTGAAGTTTTCAATAGGATCCAAGTCAAGCTCAAAGTTACATTACTGACTCAGGATCGTACGAAACATGAAGATCTCAACTCGGTGAACTGAGTTAAAACCAAGATAGAAACAACTCAACGAGGTGTTCAAGGTACAAGCTCTGTGGGGTTTGTGGAACTAATAAGGTGAATTCACCCAAGGTAATCCAACACAACGTAATAAACTCGACACATAGTTTAGTGGAGATCCTATTTTTAAGAGTTCAGCGTGGGGGGTCAAGTTAGTGAAGATTCGATGAAGGATTTCCTGAGCCAAACCTGAGCAAGGTGGGCCGAGTCAGAGCAGCTACAACAAGCCGTTAAAGATGGAGCTCGACTTTCCATACAAGTAAGGAGCTCATGTAAATTCGGTAGTGAGCTCAATTCAACAAGTAGCTCAGTCGATGGAGGAGCTTGATTCAATGAGATCTTGGTTGCGGTGGAGATGAAAAATCTTGAGCCCAACTCAATGAGTTGGGTTGGTGAGCCAACCACCGAGCTCGGCTATTTTTGGCCTTTTCCCATAATTTCCCCTTCAGTGTAAACCAATTTTTAGTGGGGCCCACTATAATTAAATTAAATTAATATTTTTATTTTAATATTTTAATAATAATATTTATTATTATTATTAAAATATTTTATTAAAATATTCTTTTAATTAATTGTGAAGAATAAGTCAAACCGGGCATTAATGGCACATGATGGAGCCTTGTCCAGTAGTTCAACCAACTATAATAAATAAACCATCATGTACCTTCAATTCAGGAAGGGAATTTATGACTCCTCTCCTCTCTCTCAATTTCTTCTATAAATGTAAGTTTCAATAGGTCAAATGGGGGTTCCAATAGGTCAGATAGGGATTCTAACAGGTCAGATAAGTTGGAAATTTATACATCTTAGGCAAGTGTAATTTTTTAAAGAGTCCTCTCTCTTGTACAAGTTGTCCTTGTGTGTTGAGAGAAATTTCAATGCCTCCTCTTCAAAGACTATAATGGAAACCATTTCCTCTTCTGAATGTATGATGCATTGTGCATGTTATTGAAGCAATAAAAGTGTGTGTTTTGTGACTAATCTCAATCCTTTCATCCTTTTATACTTCTTTGTGCCTTTTCTCATGCTTGCAGGTACACTGTGTAAGTTCATGTTTCTATTACAGGTTATTAGAGTTCTATGCTTATCGAGTGGTGGAGTATCGCATGTAGTTAAGTTGTGGTGTCCATTCACCATTCTTAAGTTCATCCTTCTTCACTGGAAAACTGATATATTGATCTGTTTGATCAAGTTTAACAAAGGGAACACTTGTTTCTTAGTATATGGTATTCTATACCCCATCTAAGTTGTAGTAGGTGAAGTTGACCTGTGGTACACACACCCTCTTCAAATTAACCCTTCCTGAGTCTGGAAACACCCTTTATTTGGTGCATCACCATCCTTAGTATAGTTTCATTTATGCAAATCTCTTTCCCTAAAACCCCATGAAGATGTTAGCATAGGACTAGATAACCTTTTTATTACACTAGTAGTACATCACTTAGTTTAGGAAGAGGAAACCAACCTTCTCCGGAGGTTCACCTCGAGCCCAAGTCCCATAGCTTGAGAGGTGATCCCATGTGTCCCAATAACACCAAATGTCATGTTCACATTTTGGCCATTCGGAGGGTGTAGTGATTTAGTGACAACAATTACTATGGTATAATGTGCATACTCTTGATGTTATTACAGATTTGTGGGAGCCGTGTTTAATGGGAATGAAATGGTGTTATGTGTGAATCCATCTTTGGTCTGTCATGCATCTTGACCACCCTGTACATTGCTCATCTCTCTCCATTTCAAGCACAAAGATTTTTCTAACAACCCCTTCTCTTGGTTTTATCACCTTTGTAGTGTAGGATTTCCCTTTTTATGTACTCCTTTTCTCCCTGTCTCCTTAGAATTTTTAGATTAGGAGTAGTTAGTATTTTTATTTCCATTAGAGTTAGTTGTTGCACTAGTTTAGGAAAAGGAACCAACAAGTCCCACAACTAGAGAGATAGTACCCATGTTACCTGGTCACGCCGAATGCCTCAGTCAATGCTAGTGATTCAGGGGGTGCTGTGATTTGGTGATAATAGTAACAACATGAAAGAAAAAGGTTTGGGTAGATGCACAAAAATAACCACTGTACCAAAGCAACCATCCAAATACACAAATTTGGTTTCCAGTATAACATCCCAAAAAGGCCCAAGTGCATATGACATAAAGTGGAGGGCAAGGAGGAGAGATGGATATACTTGTTTTTAATTTATAATTGAGGATAGATAAATCTTTCTCACATGACCAATCCTTTGGGAATGACAGGGATGCACCCTATTAAGGATGTGGTTGTTATCCTATTACTTTATGGCTCTTTTTGAACCAAGGTGAGAGGACCTGAGGGGTGGCTTGAAAGAGAGAGGGACACATTATTTTTTAAAAACTCAATCTTATTAGAACATTAGTTTGAGATAAAATACAACCATAGAATGTAATGCTAATTCAAAAGAGTGGTCACACAAGCATTGCAAGTGATAAAACCTCTTTCCTAAACATAATTTTTCATTGTTGACCTTCCTTATTTACTTATCCTTATAGCTAACCTTGGAATTGGTTATATTGAGGGTGATTCTCTTATAAGGGGAGGGATATATAACACCCCTTTTCTTTCCATGTTTCTAACTTCATTTTCAAGAGCTCAAGTTGGAGCATAGCAAGGTTGAGTTTATTTTGTAATAATTGTGCTTACGATTTGGTTAATTCGGAAAATGAAATAACAAAAATTATATTGGTAACTTTATATATGTCCTTCCTTAAACAAACCATCTATACATGATGGAGTGTCTTCATTTTTATAAATGGTATAACAAAGTCATTTTCATTTTTAATTCGTGTAGTTCAAGATCACTTTTAAATTCTTGATTTTGAAATATTATAATATCAATAAATTTTGATAAAAATAAATTGTTTTTACAAAAAATAATAAAGATAATCCTTATAAATTTGAGATGAAATTATTTAATCACGTAATTATTCGGGAGTTGGTGAGGTTCTGGGTAGAGAAAATAATTTTTGTGGTTTTAAATGTTTTGGGAGTATAAAAATAATCACCGCCCTAACCAACCACTCTCTCTTTGTTTGTACCATAACGGGGGACTTTTGTTAGATGTTGTTATTACAATTTCTTGGCATGCGTGTATGCCAAAGGTGAATTTTTGATTTTAGACATCTATTAAACTTTTTTGGTCAAATGGTGTCAATTATGTGTCTAGATGTGTATGTCATTTATTTTATTTCTACCCTAGCATGCTATATGGAGATTTCATGGTGTGAGGGCATAGTTTTGTAGTAGGTTTAGTGCCTAGTGTGGTGGAATAACCCCATGCCTCTTCCTGTTATGATGGACCTTGGGAGTGGTGTGGGTTTGTTTTCAGGTTCTACGTAAAATGGATTTGTTGAAAAGGCCTTGGAATCTTACAAGAAAATGCAATTGGCAGGTGTAGTGCCAAATTTCAAAATCTTTTCTTTGGTTCTATACGCATGTAGACTATAGATTCAGTAGATGAGGGCTACTCATACTCATGTTCATGAGAAAAAATATTAATTGGCACCTAAAATTGATCCTTACGGGTGTGTGGTTGGATTTATTTCTTGAGCTGGCTATCTTGGGGATCACCTAACCTTTATTTTTATAATATTCCATTTAAACCTATGACAGCTGTGAGGATGTGTTGGCTTAGTATTTGGGGAAACTATGTAAATTTGGAAGCATCCGACAAGGCACATGAAATTTATGACAAAATCCCCTCAAAGTATAGATAAAAAAGGCCATGTGAACTATTACAACTACAAGAAATGTGCATCCATGGTTGCAGGATATGAACAGGCTGGACAGGCTAAAAGGGTTTAGAAACTTCATAGCTAATGTAATTAGCAGTGTTAATCTAAATTTTACATCTATTACCGACATCCTAACCTTCTGTGCCAAAATAGGAGCTTAGACATAGTATGCACATCCTTCAAAGAATAACAAATAGAGAAAATTCATCAGATGTTACAGCTGGAAGTGTTACAATAGGCATACTTGCAAAATTTGGAAGTGTAGATAAGGTATGAAAGTATTTGTTGAATGATATAGAGAGATGTGGCTCATGGAATGTACAAAATGGGCTTGTTGAACAAATATTAGATCAGTTTATATCCTCACCAAAAGATAAAAAGAAAAAAATTGATATTTGGTATGATGTTTTACGATTATATGGTATGGGCTTCATGCGAGTTGTTGGTGCTGATAAAGGCATTTATAGTTACAACTGTGCTAAAATAAGAAGAATAAAAAAGTGTTGTACGATAATACATGGGTGTCAATTTTCTCTAGTTTACAATACTCATGATTACAACAATTTATGCATGAATAATTGGGTGATGTGTGGAAATATTGTTATGGTGTGGAACATGAAAATTTTATCCTTGGAAGATAGTATTTTTATTAAACGGATTTATGTTATTCAATAATTATATCATCACATCCACCCTAAAATATATTCTTCTTGTTTTCTCCTCTTCATGGGAAATACTTTAACCATTCTTATTCAATGTTAGACAAGCATGACAGTACAAACATCTATTGAGGTAAGAGATGGGGTTTACAGGATACAAAAAGTGAAATTTTAAGTGGGACTATATTTAAAAATAACTCTTGAATATATATTTTAAGAAAGGGGTTTGTTTTATGCCCGTGAAAGGTTTGACAAAATGATTGAAAAGTTGGGGACCTCATGGAATGCACGTGTGGAACCACCTGGAGCACCTCATTCATCGTCTCATTGATTTATAGGAATGGTTATCTTACCTCTCTCTTACATCATCTTATCATTTCTATTTTCATTTTTTTAATTGTAACACCCTTGACAATTGTTATATTCCTCCTTTGCATTTCAAGCGTTGACATATGATTTTCTTGATAAAGGTGTGTTCTTTTTACTGCTAAAGATCATGCTTGATATGGATAAATCATTTTTTTCTTAAAATCATTAGACTAAAATAGTATGGCTTTCAATAACTCATTTTCACTTTGGAAAGGTAAGCTACAATCTGGCTTTAAGAGTTGCAGACTTATTCCTATTTTTGACTCATCCTTGGATCAATTTCAGTGATCTAAGGAATGTTTTAAATCTTCTTCATAGACTGAATGGTAAATTGACATTTAGTAGTTTGAGGGACATAGTGGACTGAACTTTGTATGTTACAAATTCTTTGGTCTTTTGTGAACGTGTTTTTGTTCAGCTGTATGATTGTGCTCAGGTCTTTGGGGATTGATCTTGGCAGGACATAACAGACATAAACAAAAATTCAATTTATTTTATGACAAAGGAGGAATTTGGAGTCTAAAAACCAAAATATTATCCTAACAGTATCCTAAGCTAGGTAAGAAAACCTATGTTCTAGCTACGTCTACTTATTTGGATTTCATTATAATCTAAGCCTCTTATTCTATTTTGTTGGGTTGGCATCCTAACCTAAGCTTTGTGCTAGATGAATATGGGAGAGATTACTAAAGTAATGCTAGGATATTTTAACTAATACCTAATACTAAATGGTTATGAATTCAATCTAACCTAAGGTGGGAATTACTATTGGTAATGTTTTAAGACCTAAGGTGGTTATTGCTAGACTAACCTAAGTTTTATGGGATCCATCCTAAACTATTGAAAGGGAACGTAAGGGTCACATGTCTCTAAGGTGACGGTTCTAATGACATTTAAGCAAGTTGATAGGGTTTAATGGATGGTGGTACTACTAGTTTTGGTAGGGGCTGGTTGACTTTAGTGGAGGCATACATGGAAGCTCCACTAAAGATGGAATTACATGTTTGGATTGAATTGGCATTCGCCAATTTTAGGAGGTGGTGGAAAGAAAAGATAAGCAAGAAATTTGGAATTAATGACATTGATGGACCTTGGTTTTTGTGTGCAAACCATCTTGGAAACTTGGAAGGCGGGTTTGTGGGAGGTTATTTGGTTTTGCATGCATTGCAGATTTTTCTCTGCATAGATCTATCTGGTTCTTTAAACCAGTAGTTCGACCTTCAATTCAAAGCTATTATTAGTTTCTATGGTCTATTTTTGATTGAAGGAAAGTATATGAGGCATAGGAAGAAAATATGTTTGATTGTTGATATTTCATGGAAGAGAAAAAGAGTTGGAAGCTCAGCTGGAAGTCTCCTTTGATTTGGAAGAATCACTATCAGGCATGATAGGCTCTACCCATTAAGATTTTATGCTTTCTTCTAAATGATTCATTAGAATAACTCTGTTCTTATGCTTATTAATAATTGCATGATTTGTCTGGTTGATTACTTGCATGCTTTTAGGAATATGTGTGATTTTTGGATATGAATCCATGGCTTAAATAATGTTGTTTTGGAAACTCTCTTTATCTGTGCAAGTTCAGTGATGTCATGCATGTGAAGCTTGTATACAAAACTTATTTTTTTGTAGCTTTGTTTTTCATTCTGGAACTTGCATTCGAGGTTGTTTGGTTTTGAACAGGCCTTCATTGCAATATAGGGTTTTGAAATTTATGGGAACCTTGAGTTCTGTTTGATCTTGTATTAGGGATTCGTGTTTCGATATAAACTTGTGTTAGAGATTCGTGTTGTTCTGAACCGGTGTTTGGAAACTTGCATAACTCTAAACTATTGCTTGAAGTTCATATTTGACAATGTACTCGTATTTTATTGCTTGTGTAGTTCTAAAATTTTGTGAGAAGCTCATGTTAAACACTATACTCATATTTGGCACTTGAGTGTTATGAGATTTTAATTGGATCGATGAATTCAATTATGTTCTGGTATTTCTGTGTTGGGTTATACTTGTATTAAAAGTTTAAAGATTATAATTCTTTTATTGAGCAACTTACTCACAAGAAAACTAAGTGATAGTTTGAATGAGTTGTTTGGTAATCCCTTCAAGATCTTGAACTGGGAACGTATTGTTTAAATGAATATTATATTTATAGTTTTAAGACTGTATCGTCTTCTCTGATATGGTAATGGTGTAAAATTTGGGGGTATTATTTTCCCCTCTGTTTGAGGGAACCCACGTTCTGGGTTGATTTTTTTGTTTAAAACTAAGTCTCTTCTGTCGTAATTTTGAGGTTGTGAAAGTCTTGTTTCAGATTTCTGTTTTAGTTGCATTGGAGGTAAGAATGGGACATCTTCTGACTTAAACATCTTTGGGTTTCTTGCTCTCTCTTTGGATCCTTTAAAATAAGTTTTGGGTCCCATTAGATGGATGTGCTATTACCCTTATAAACTGAACTTATAAGGGAAGGATTATTTCTTCGTTTGGCTGTTTTGTGTATAGTTATTTTTGATTCAAAAACTAATTACTCTCGTATTGAGTTGTTGTAGCATTAATAGACTTCATTCCTTAAGTTTGTGGATAATTCTGAACTTGTTAGCTTACTGTTTCGGGATTCTATCCTTATTAGATACAATGATTGAGTTCTTGGGTTTCTTTTAAAGATAAAGGAAATATACTCTCTTGGGATCAGTATACTATTTTTGGGACTGTAATATGTTTTTCATTCTGATTTGGATTAAAATATGAAATTCATTTGTTAAGTTTAATGAAATGATTAATTATTTGGACCTTTCCTATTAGAGATTCTTTTTTTCGGTTGTTTGGATAAGCTCATTGATTCAACTTCTCTGCACTTGATTATCTTATGAGATGGTGATTTCTATATGGCTTGTTGGTCTACTTTGTTTGAATCATTTGTTGTAATGATGTAGAAAGATAGTAGCTAAGTCGGTTATGCTAATAAGTGAATGTATACTTGTTTGATCGACTATTGTTGACTAAGCCTCTCTTTTTTTGGATGGATAGGAGTAGGTTTTATCTCTTGTACTCTATCTTTTTGGGTGAACTCAAGTAGAGATTAACTTCTGTATGAAACTACTTTGATTTGTGAATGTTGGTTTCAAATATTTGAATGCTAACTTATAACACACAAAAGTAGATTCAGATTTTTAGTTAGACTGTTTTGATTCTCTTTACTATCTTGGATTGATATGGAATTTTGTTTAGATGTATATCTCAAATGTTGAATTTATAAGATTGTTATCCCTGAAAGGAAATAGTTAATTCATGTTATGAACGTGATCTATTTTTCAGATGTTTTGAGTTTGGGTATGGTACGTAATTTTTCTTCTTATTCTTTGCTTAAGATTTAGATGAATCATCTTAAAATGAACCATGCTGTAAACACTTCTTTTGTCTTCTAGAAAAGATAAATGTTGTATTCTATTAGGATATAATTATGATATAATGGGATGGTCAGATCTATTGTTTGTTTAAAGGTAATTGATATGATCAATTAAACTTTAAGTTTTAAGATAGATGTTGTGGATTATATTATGCTCTTCTCTTAAAAGCGGATCTAGATTTATTATTGTACTTCTTTTCTGGTTGGTATCACTTATGCTTATTATATGATATATTAATTGTCTCATTAAAGAAAATTTGTTTTAACGAAACAATTAGTGGAATGCACTTCGTTTTAATGCTTAGTTTTTATCATGCTCAGTTCATTGAACTGACCCGTGCTAGCAATTTTTGTAGATGGACATCGTAAGTGATAAAAGATGGCAAAAACTTATATGATGCATTGGCTAATATAAGTCTGATTCTTTGTAAAGAATTATGATTCATTCTTTAGTTGTATTGAAAAATAAAAGTTGTATACTTTTTAGAATGAAGGTTGTTGTTATTCAGTACGCCTAAAGTGTATAGTCTTGTAAATATATAAGTTTATAATGATGAATTGTGAGTTGAGATTTACTTACATTGGTTGTGTAAATTATCTTGTACTTTTATAAAAGAGATGGAAGTTCTATCTTGTTGATATTCTTCATATTATTTATATGCTTATCTGGTTATCCTTTGATAAGATGGATATATGGAGTTAATTCAATTACCCCTATAAGATGTAGCTTGTAAAGTTGCATAAGATGATTTTTATTATCTAAACAATTTAACATAGTAATGTGATGTGTACTGAACAAGCAATATGAACTATAGAAATGTGAAGGATAAACCCTAACACTTAATCATTTAGAGGAAGAATCTTCCTCTCTTAAATGAATGTAAACCAAAAAGGATTGGAGATATGATTGTAAATCATAGGACTTCATTTTGTATGAAGTCTACTTTAGCTAGACCTATGTGGCTGCTACACCTTCTTGAATGGTTAAGTTACATTTAATGGAACTTATGATGTTGTTGACCTGTCCTTTGGATATCTGTTTGTTAAGCCAAGTAAAATGAACATTAAAAGAAATCATGAGTTAAGGAAGTTCTTTAATGAATAAATGAATCAAATTTAGAAAAGAATTTATGGAGTGTTGGATTAGGGTTTAGCAGGTTTGCTGTAATCGATGTAATAATCCAAATTAATAATTTATTAATAAAATCCTTGTGGTATGTACATGTTGATGAGGTAGTTTCTATAGGATGTTGGCACATGCCAACAGCACCTTCAAGAAGACAAGGGTCTTCTCGAGGATACCACGTTGCAGTTGACATGTGGCAACACCCTTCTGCATTAATCATCTAGATCTACACACAAATAAGGACTTGAACTTAGTTTCTCTCTAGTTCAAGTTAGTGGCATGTTTAGGATAGGCGGTAGCTTTCAATGGCTCAGGGTACCTTGGCACATCCGGTTGACTTAGGTCAACCGAGTATGCCCATATACCCTAAGACATTGTGAGTGTCTTCCTATAATAAATTATGTTTCTAACCAAGCTAGGGTTAAACCTTGAACAAGTGGACTAACAATAGTCAGTAAAGACCATTCTAGATAATAGAGGAGTGAGGTGAAGGATGTATTCCAGAATGATGAGTATGCCATCTAGGAATAGTAAATGAACAATATGTTGAAAATATTTTGCCAAAGTATCGCAAGCTGCTGGTTGTGTTTTCCTATGTCACCTAGTTTAAAGCAACATGATATCAGATGAATATTGGTAACAAATATTTAGATAGGTTCTTTAAACAGATCACTCAGTACCTGGTTTTGGGTAGGAAAACCAAGTATACAAAGTATACGATAAGTATTCAATACTTAAATTTAACATAAATAGATCGGTAGATCACCGAGTTATGAAATGAATAGATCAGTGGACCACCGAGTCATTTACAACTGCATATGGTTATCTGTTATGAGATTGATTGGCATGGAATGTGTGTTCTAATTGATGTTTTATTTAGAACAAAGAACATTGTGTAAATTTTTTTTTTTTCCTTGTTTCTAAAGTCTTAAAATGGGAATGTTACTTTAATGGTGTTGAAAACAAAATTAAAGAAGATTAATCTTTCTGTTAATTAAATGAGACGTAACACCAAACAACAAATAATTACCTTTTTATACACAGCTAGAAAGACTACTTGAATTTAAACCCGACTCCTGGATCACCTCCTGATATGATTGGAAACCTTAGTTAATAGCATTTGATAAGTGAATCCACTTGGTTTGTAAGTTGAACTTGAAATTTAGTAAAACTAGCCCTTAATGAACTTGCGAAAAAGTTAATAAATCCTGTTTTTATTGACACACAAAACACCTCTTTGAACCCCATAATGGGAAAGTCAATATTTCACCATGTTCCTTGTCACGCAGAGTGTTACAATGAACCTTGGAATGACTTAGAATGTCCATTTGACCATTTATTATCATGGGTTTAGGAGCCCAATTGACCATTTCGCGGCTTTAGAGAACTACTAAAAGTTGAAAGTTTAGATTGGTTTCGACCTGCAGTTTAGGCCATGGGTTGAGAATTGGAATTATGACTCCACATACCTATATTATATCTCTATGAAAATCATAATCAACCATTAATTTTGAGAAAATCACTTCACAAGCTAGTTTTGCAAGTGGTTTTTATAGGCCTCCATTCATTTTACAATTTGGACGAACTGACGTAATTATGATAACTAGATCTAGAAAGATATTCACACTTTAAACCCTAGATTCCATATTTGAGTTTTTTCAAATTTGAGAGTTTCCTTTTGGATATAAGACAGGGAAAATATTAGTGGTGAATATTCGTAATTTGGTGAATATTCCAAATTTGGAGAATTTTAAAAGGTGATCATTTTGGAGTACAAAAGTGTACCTTTCACCTAAAATTTTCAATATAATTATTTTACAGTTCAGCTTTGCCTACTATTTAAAACTACTCTTATATAAATATAGGTAATTTGCCTAGTAGTATACCTTTACTAGTAAGGTACCATCCAAAGTATAAGGATAAGGATGCATGACAGTAAAGGTTAGAAACACAAGACAAATAAGGACACATGCCAATAAAGGTTAGATATGCAAGACAACAAATCCCGAAGATGCATGAAACCACATGTAGACACCTAAAATTTGTATCTATGCCTTCATATGCCCGCGTATACATATTTATTTAATCATCCCCCTTTCCTTTAATTAAATGCCCATCCCAATCCTCATTAAGTAATTAAGCAAAATTAATTAATTAATCATGTTACATGGCCAATTATCCCATCCACATTAATCTTTAGGCGCATTAATTAATTAATTTAGATTAATTAATTAATCTTCATTCATTGCCCTAACCAACCTTCTAATTAGGATGCTTTTATCCGACACAAAATCCCCCTTGCTTTTCTAGCTTTTATCCTATCTATTTTTATGCCCTAACTAACTTAAATTCATCTCCAAGCAACCTAATCCTACCTACATGCTTTAAAAAAATTGGCCAATCCTTAAAAACACAAGACATCCTGTCAAAAGTATAAAATCATGCCCATTGGGGAGCATTTCCTTGGAATCAACAATGACCCATTTTGGTCACCGTCAACCCTATAAAATTGACTTCTTCCTTTCTATTCATCATGAGGAAATTGGAAAATCAGACGCTTGTAATCTTCAATCTTTCTCCTAGCTTGAGTAGTTTTGAGACATCCATAGACTTCTTAGACATTCCTCTAGCGTGCTTGCATCATGCGTGAGATCTTCTCATCATTTTCACATTCCTTTCCATATCTCTATTGTGTTATTGTATATGATTTGTTACTAATATCTTGTAGGTACAAATTAACTTTGGAAACATTCAACAACATTCTCTTACAATTCTTATTACTTGCAGGTTTCTATTTTCTTCCTTTCATCCTCAACTTTCCACTTTTCTGATACAGTCGTCGTCAATCCCCCATGGTTGCCATCGACTAGGGCCTTATTTATCCAATAACCTATCTAAATTCTTATTTTCCATACTTTTCCCATTTTTTCCTCTGGTTCCCTTATGCAGATCCTGTTACAATAGTTACATGTTCTTATTAGCTTCAGATCACTCTCAGACCTTGAAGGTCTGCATACTACAGCCACAAGTCCACAATCATCCTCCTAGGTTACCATCAACCTGCCTTTACATAGTATGGGTCATCGTAGAACTAGACTAGGTAACACTTATTTTACAGTCCTTTCAATCAAATCAGCTTTAAATCCATCTCAATCAGTCTCTAGATTCAAAGTTGTTTTTGTTTTTGCATGTTATTTATAATGATTTTTTAATTTATCCTTTCTAAACAAATGGGGGTTGACATCTGCCAAGGAAGTTAAAAGCTTCTTCAAACCAATTTGTTGTGAAACCCATGCATATATTTATCTAATCAAAATCTTGTTTTCAGTCAATCTTATTTGCAGGTCTCACAACGAATAACCATCATTCAGCGCCCATAAAACGTTAAGCATCCGAGGTAACATAAACCCTCCATTTCTAAGTTGCTAATTTCTTTATTAACTAGTGGATTAATTTGATAACGAACAAGAAATTTGGACAACATTCATGGCACGCTCAGTGGGACCACCCTTTAGGTAGTTTCTTTCTTTTATATATTTTTTCTTCTACTAACACTGCAACATGAGGTTTTGATTTATTGTTTGATTGTGTTGGGTTCATCACTTGGATCGCTCATCATTCAAAAGTGCTAATAAATAGGAAAACCAATATCTAGGTATTCTATTTTTTTCCCTATTTGCTCCTTTTTGCATCACAATCTTCCTTTCCTGTCTGTGTTCTCATCGAATATAACATTTTGTTTTGGCTTAAAAAGAACCCTTCTTTTCTACATCCTGCTTGCAATAGAGTTTCAATCTTCTGCATCACACGTCTTGTCACACACAACTAAAAACAACATAAATCAAATCACCTATCAAAACACTCCCTTTCTCGATATACTGATTGGGATTTGATCACCCAAAAGCAAGCCTCAAACATTTCCTAGCCATAACTTACCCAAAACCAAACACAGATCACCTTCTTCTAGGACCTTTTTTATTTACCACCTTTTTTTTCTTCACATTTTTAATCAAAACATAGAAGGAATTGTTTGCTTGACTTATTTGTTTGATAATGGAACCAAATGTTACCTCAATCACTTCTTAGCACTCCACCATGACCCCATCTAGACCATTGGTTATTTCCAGACCTTTCTCTCATCCCATCTATGATTATATCTACCATAGGCCCTCTTATTTTCGATCACATCGACCAGTAGCCCATGTTTTACCCCCATCAAATTTGTCTCCATCACCTTACAACATCGTTGTTTCTACCCCAACATCTTTGTATTCATTACTTGATTCTCTTCCCAGATCATCCAACATCACCATACATACTTTATTTATGGATATTCCTCGTGAGAACCCCATCCGTGATTTCCTCCTCCGTAGATATCGATCAACACATGACATATCCCCTTCATCCAACATATCTATCTCATGTAGGGATATCCATTATGTGCCTTTTGTATCATATTTTATCATTCTTACCCCACCCTCATCATCTTATTATGCTCCTACATCTCCCTAAACATTACCATCTTCATCACATGAAATATTTAGATAGCCATTTCCTAATCCCGCAACAACGAGTTCATCTTCACCTCATACATCACATCAATTTAATCCATTCTCAATCAACACCATACATCAAACATCTTCTCCCACATCCATTTTACCATATTCATCATCTGTCCCTATCTTAGATATTGTGCCAACCACCCCTTCAAGGGCTATCCTCACATCCACTATATCCACGATCCCACTACCTACCACCTTGACCTCCACTACCTCTCTTTAATCTACAACTAGTCCTACTCTTACCACATCAACATTAGCCTTAACCATACCTGCCTATACTTCCACACATGTTGCCACACTTATGTTGACATCATTATCAATATTTCTCTACCTATGCCCATATCACCTAAAATTGTACCAACCCCGACATCTCTACCACCTATTTACTCGCTTATGACTACCCTACTTATCCCGTCTTCCTCATCCGCTCCTAATATCTAGAAATCTACCATGCCCACGTCCACAACTGTTATCACACCTGTTACTTCTTCTCAATCCATCTATATGCTACTTTAGAGACCTAAAATAAATGTAGTTAACAATCACCCCTCTTCCATCCCTACCCCAATGCATCTTCTATCTACACCATCTCACATAGACATTATTAACTGCATGATCCAAACATGCCTTTTTATATCCACATCTACTCTTGCTATTGATTACACACATAAACCTACTCAATCCACTATATCGGATGATGTTCCCCCAACCACATGTCTTCCACCTTTTCCTATTGTGCCATCCTTAGATTCCATACCGGTTCCTCTTTCTATGCTTCTGCCCACTCTTACCGCATCGACTATCGTGACCACATCCCCATTATCTCCTTACTCTTCTTCACCATCTACATCATTTGAGAAATATTGGATAATGCTTCATCTTTTAATATCATAGGTGATCCTCTCATCTTATCCACACAACCAAACCTTTTGACATCAAACCAATTCCCATCCTCCCTAGAACAGATAATGCAAAAATTACTTCCTCCATCAGTCAAATCCCCATCTTTTGATCCGAATGTCAAATTCATTGTTATCCCTACCAAGGGAACCCTCCATCAATCCAAATACCAAAACCTTGGTTTCCTTTCACAATGATCCCTTGAACACCCTCACAATAAAATCGACATCCCCCCTATCAAGACAAAATCTACATCTTCCATCATAGGGCCTCATCCCTCTGTCTTAGGACCCCCTCCTCCATTGTGACTAATCAACCAATCCAAATCCAACCAGTCTGATTCCCTCCCAGGGCCAATTCCTCTATCAAAAATACCTCCAATTATCTAGCCATCTAGACCTAAATCGTCCACCTTTATGTCTTCTTCCAGACCACCTATACCTCGGTCCCATCCAACTTCACCATTGCCATCCACATAATCCTATAGAAACTTCCCTAGTGTCTACATCCAATCATATGTAGAGGTCCTCCAATATTTTATTCAGACTTCTTCCATCACGCTCCCACCTATTAGGGCATTTGACCCAAGCCATCTAAAGCCCTCATGGTTCGATCCCTATTGCATATGTGCTTATCATAGCACCCCGGGCCATGAGACCAAGCATTGTAAGGCCCTTCAGACCATTGTCCATGATTTTATTAAGTGATAGGACCTCCTCGATGAGTCCCCTTCTCCATCTACCGCTTCATCCACAACACATCCAATCTCTTTTACCGCATCTCCATCCCATCATCTCCCTACATCTCTTCACCCATATAATTCACCTCCCATCACTCCTCTTGACGAGGGTCTTCCCTTGTTCATTGATATTATTTGCCTTTTTATACCATCTTCATGACATCCATATCCTTTGACATCCATTATATTATCTACATCTCTTTTGCTAGGGAATATATTACTCCCTGTTATTGATCCTTTAGCATCTTTCTTCTTGTCTTCATTGACTCATCCTCCTATGGTAGGGGTACTTCTTTCTAGGACTTGTCTGTTTACAAATTAATTTATTTCCATATTCAGCATCATTCAATCTCATCTAGCTCGGTTTTTCTAATTATACTTTCATCCCCTCTTCCTATGACCACATTTGAGGCCATATCTTTGTTTTCCTTTTGGAAGCACCATGACTTTAAATCCACCATTGCAGTTCTTATTTCATAATATTTACTTAACTCATCTTTTCTAATCTTGGTTTATCTTGTCCCTCTGGGGGTACCATTTTTTCATCTTAAACACATACCGTTTGCTTTCATATTAGGAATCTCTTGCTCTTATTTTCACTCATCTTATCTTCTTAACACGATGTTAACGTCAGCGGTCTCATAATTTTATCATAGTGACACTACTCTAGAAAGGATCCAAAAGGGAAAGTTTGTCTGTAACTGGATCAAACCATATATTGTTACACACAAGTATGGGTCGGGAGACTATCGTCTTGCCTCCCTTGATGGTAAAATAGAAGTGGAACCTCTTAACGCATTGCACTTGCAGCCATTATATTGTTATCACATTTACCAATGTGCCTTTACTCATGTCTTTAGATCATTTCCCCATCTCAACCCCTTCCATATCTCATCGTGATGATTTGGAACTATGTGATCCTCCGTCACTTCCTAGATGTGACCTTAAGTATAGGCACCATGGATCTGCGCCTAACATATTCCTTATGGATAGGTTCTCCCCTTTGGTGAAAAATCCATGATAATCATATCCATCACCTTCTTATTCACCTATTGGAACCATGCGAAGGGTCTAGGGATGTCTCTTGTACACTCTTTATCCCCTCCTAAGTGGTCTAATTAGCTAGTAGCAGATCTCGCCTATGTAAAATAAAAATACATGGATGCTTAAATCAAAATCAAAGCTATCAAAAATAGACTAATCCCTCGAAAGACAATTGTTCATGTAAAAAAAAAGAAATCAAAAGCATGAAATCAAAATCAGAATCAAATAAATAGATTGATCCCTAGAAGGATGACTATCATATATGTTATTCTTGCCATCTATATATTGTATAAAGTAGACCATAACTTCGAAGGATGGCTAATCCTTATGGAATTTGAAGGCTTCTCACATTGACCAACCTTCCATTTTATCAGAAAGCTTCCCACATTGATCAAGTTTCTCTTTCCCCTTTTCAGAGATGGGGCATAGTTTAGGGAACACCACTTTTGGAGAAGACTCTTTCCTCTGTAAAAGTTTCATCTCCAACCCATTTTGTCATGTAAAAATTAGGTTTATAAGATCATCCCATCTATTTCTTCCTTATGATCTATGAAATGACTAACTATCATTGGTTATTTGCTAACATATTATTTGTCACATGTGCTTTACGTTACCTGGATCCATTTTTGTTTACCTCTAATGTAGTTAGAGGCACCTTTTCCTCATATGTTCCTCACTATAACGTAGTGTTGTTTGCGCCTATATGTTGCCACCATTGTGAGGAATATTTTTCCTAATCTTATCACATCTGCCTTTCAACACATATTTCTTCATATCTATATGATGTCTATCTATCTTACAACACATCTATCATTAATCACGTTCATTCTTAATTTACTTCCATCACATCTTACCCATATAAATTTTAATCATCATGATCAAATTTAAACACAAAAAATATTACCACATTACACATTTATATCATCATCCATACACATACATATCCAAATAAACATTAGATCATACATCTATCTCACCATCATCATTAAATATAAAACAAACGTATAATCTAAAATCGCCATGACATCTAAATCTAAAAATCATCATCATATCATCTTAAGATCCATCATATCACATAATACGCACATGATAATCCATAAAAAACCCTATATCATATATCAAAATGTATATCAATACATCATGGCCCTCTAGGGGGCTCCCTTAAAGCAGAGATACTATAAAAATTTGTAAAGTGAATATCTGAGGCTCTCAAGTCCTCATTTCCTCAAGAAATCACAACACTTGATCCCTACACATCTCCACCACCCTTGTGGCCTCCCTCTACTCATTGTGTATGTTCCACACTAGCTATAATCCTAGATGGCCCCGCTCCTTTGGCCTCCATCCTATGAAAATGCTCCCAATAGTGTAGGGTCTTCGGTAACTTCTCAAAAAATATCCTCATAATATCTAGCCTCTGTAACAAGTGCTTTGTATCTATCCATCAAAATCATGTCAGGGTGTGCCATCTGTCCCGATCCTTGTGGTGCTTATTAAACACCACTAGCAAAATTTGTCACTACGATAATAGAAAAATCTCCAAAATAGGCCCTATAGGTCTCCCTCTACCGACAATAGCAGCCCCTCTCTTGAATAATTTGGTTTCTCTCTTGAGTGACCACATCCCTCTACTGTAAGGTTGTATCCCTCTCTACTCTCATCTAATCTTCCTCGACATGTAAGTGTACCACCTTTGTAGTGTCTCCTGATCCATCTCTACCACCTCTTGGAGCCACCTCAATCTCAACCTCGATCTCCTCTATTTCCTCCTCTCCTCCCTCCTCAACCACCCAAGATGCCCATGCTGCAGTGTGCCAATTAGAGTATCCCAATCCTACTCCAACATCATCCCATGATGCAACATTATCCTCCAATGGGTATACCATAGTAGGACTCATTATCTCTCTATCAAACTCCTTCCTCCTATCCAAAATTAGATCATGAGACACTAACTGAATGACTCCAAACTGTCCTATCACCCTGTCAAACTGAACAACCTCTATCATCTCAAACCGTCTCCCCTGTACCCATCTCATCCTCCTCATCCTCACTAGCTCCACATCCACACCAGGACAGGTGAGGAAATCCCAATATGTCTGCCACCTAATCTCATCATCATCTAGCTCTGTAATATGATCTACATACAAATCCATCCCTCTTGCCCCTGTCTCTGAAGGATTGATCAATCCTCCATCTCAAAAATCCCATCTCTAGTTGAATATGGTTGCATGTGACCCATGGAAGCCCTATTTGCCTAATCACAACAATATGCTAAAAGGCCCAATAGTGTAACAAGAAGCCTACATCCAACCTTGACCTCCTACCCGCCCTGTATCCAGATATCTCATGGTAAACCTAAGCCAATAATGCAGTCCCAAATGAAAATATAGTTTGGTGATAAAAAATACCAGCCACTACACAAGTCAATGCCCATGGAAACCAAGCTTCTCCTAAGTCTGAAAAATGATAACAGAACACTGACATCATAACCATGAAAATCAATCGGCTATGTCCCACCCCAGCCTCATATTTTTTCTCATAGTAAAATGCCCCTAAAGAAAATATGATAAGGTGCACATCATCTCTAAATAACCACATCAAAACTAGTAATCTATCATCACTAGTAATGGGAACTATCTTCTCCCCTATATCGGAATCTTGAGAATCTGATACACATCCTCCACAGTGATAGTAATCTCCCTTGTTCTAAACCAGAATATACATGTCTACCTATCCCACCTCTCAACTAAATCAATCATAAGCCCCACATCCCATGGAATCCTCTTATAGTGTCTGAATCCACCTAATCCAGTTGCAGATAGATGGTCCCACTTAGAATCTATCACATCCCATCTAATATGCTCATACAAAGCTAACACCTAATCTCTCAAACACAAGGTCTCTCAGGCCTGTTATCACAAATAGAACATACAAACATTAGACCTCTGAACCGAAATCCATCCAAATTTTAATCCAAATTTCAATCTAAACCATAATATATCTAATCTAACTATATTCGATGCCAACCCCTATTAGGTCGACACATTTTTAGCTCAGTCGACATGCCTTAGGGATGGGTCAACGTCAACCCACCTGAGTAGCCACCAATCACCCCTGGCGTCATCCAATTTTTACTAAAAATGCAAAATAAAAATAAAACATGAAATTAAATAAAAAACATTGTGAGTTTTATTACTCACCATCCTCCGCACCTTCTAGTGTTTCCTCACAGATTTGGAAGCCTCAATCTCTCTTTTCTTTATCTACTCTCTCTCATTAACTCCACGTGTGAAAATGAGATTTTTCGGTCAACCATTGGGCTTATATAGACCATTGACACCTAGTCACCATCAATCCCCTTGGATAGCCATCGATTGGCCTCAGTCGCCATCAATTGGCCTTTACACTAACCATTTTTAGGATTTTTGTCTTCTTTGTTACATTCCTTTCTAGAGCATCATCTATTATTGACCTTTAAATCCACATTTATGGCAATCTCTATTTTTTTCCCCTTTGGAAATTTTCATACAACATTTTCAACTATTTCTTCCTCTGGGCATACATATTCTTTAAGTCCACATCCATGGCCATAATCACTCTTTCTTTGGGCATCTATACTCTTCAAGTCCACATTTGTGGCCATATCTTTTTACTTCATGAATGTTAATCATATTTATTCCATAAGTCCACAACTGTTGCCATAATCATTCCTCTATTGGGCATTTTATTTCATAATCCTATCCAATATGTGCACGAAGTCCTCCTTTGAGGTCGTGCTCGTATTTCTATTTGGGCATTGAATTCATTCTATGAAGTCCACCTATTGTGGCCATACTCGTGCCTTCCTTGGGGCACCGTTATTTTTCATCAAATTCTACCTTTTTGGCCATGCTTATCCCCTCTTGGGGCATACCTTTTTCTTTTTGCCTTTGTGGCCATGATTATCCCCTCTTGGGGCATACCTTTTTGTTTTTCCTTTGTGGCCATACCTTTCCCCACTTTGGGAATATTTTAATTTTTCTTTTTTTGCCTTTGTGACCATACTTTCCCCCTTTGGTGCATATTATTTTGTACTTACTTTTTTATCTTTCCTTATCGACCATTATTTGTGTCCCCTTGGGAACCATATCGTTCATCCTCATCCCTTTTGGATTCATACCTATTCACTCAATTCCTCGTTTATGAAGGATTTATCATACTTTGTTCATAATTTGATGACTTTCCTATGACCCGTTGGTCATCCTGACCTGCATCCATAATGCAGTGATCTTCACCCACTCATTGGTCTTTAGAAAATTGTTTTCCGTCTCCATTGAGACCATAATTTTCGCATACTGATGTGATAATAAAGTCATCACCATATTTTTCCATCATTATTACAGTCCTTTTTTCCTTTGGAATCTTTCCTTGGTTATGATTTCACCCATCTTTTCATCACCCACCCGCCCTTCATCATCTACCTTTTTAAAACACGTCATCAATTTCCCTTGGCATCATTGATCCCCATTTGAGAGGGAGCCTATAATAAATCCTTTATCCTTATCCAACCCTTCTTGTTTCTATCTCACGACTTGGTAGAAAAAACCACTCAACAAAAAGGGGAAAAATGTAGACACATAAAATTGGTATATATGCCTTCATATGCCTACGTATGCATATTTATTTAATCATCCCCCTTTCCTTTAATTAAACACCCATCCCACTCCTCATTAATTAATCAAGCAACATTAATTAATCATGTTACATGACCAATTATCCCATCCACATTAATTTGTATTCCCATTAATTAATTAATCTTCATTCATTGCCCTAACCAGCCTTCTAATTAGGATGCTTTTATCCTACACAAATCCCCTTACTTTTCTATATTTTATCCTATCTATTTTTATGCCCTAACTAAATTAAATTCATCTCCAAGCAACCTTATCTCACCTACATGCTTTAAAGCATTCGACCAATCCTTAAAAACACAAAACATCTAGTCAAAAGAAAAAATCATGCCCATTGGGGAAAATTTCCCCACAATCGGCGGCGACCCAGCCTGGTCACCACTAACCCTATAAAATCAACTTCTTACTTTCTATTCATCATCAGGAAATTAGAAAATTAGACGCTTATAATATTAAAGCTTTCTCCTAGCATGAGCTTCCTCGTGCCTAAGTAGTTCTAAGACATCCATGGACTTCTTGGACATTCCTCCAGTGTGCTTGCATCATTCATGATCATTATTTATAAGATCTTCTCATCATTATCGCATACCTTTCCGTATCTCTATCATGTAATCATATATGATTTTTTTATAACATCTTGAAGGTACAAAGTAGCTTCAGAAACACTCATCAACCTTTTCCTAAAACCCCTCTTGCTTACAGGTTTATATTTTCATCCTTTCATCCTCGCCTTTTCAACTTTCTAATATAGTCACCGTTGATCCCCTTGGTTTCCATAGACCAAGGCCATATATATTCAATAACCTATCTAAATTCCTCTTTTCCATAATTTTCCCATTTGTTTCCTCTGGTTCCCTTCTACAAATCCTGTTACAGTAGGTACAAGTCTTTATTAGCTTCAGATCACTCTCAGACCTTACAGGGCTGCATACTATAGCCATAGGTTCACACTTATCCTCCCAAGTTTTTGTCGACCTGTCTTTACACATTATGGTTCATTGTTGACCCAAACTAGGTAAAACTTATTTTATAGTCCTTTTAATCAAATCAAATTTAAATAAGTCTTAATTAGTTTCTAGATTTAGTGTTGCTGCTAATTCTACGTGTTATTTACAACACTTGTTTTTATTTATCCTTTCTAAACAAATAGGGGTTGACATTTGCCAAGGAAGTTAAAAGCTTCTTGGAACTGCTTTTGGTTAGTAAAAATATGGCACTTAGTGAAAAACATACATAAGGTTTGCACGGAAGAGTAGAGTGCATTCAAAAGCGAGGGAGGATTAGGAAGGAATCACACATTGAGGATAAAGATAGATTCGGGACTTAGCCATTTTCATGATGATTAGCTATTTTTGGAGATAGCATGCTGAACACAAAAACTAGTTAAAGAATTGCATGACACACATTGGCTATTAGTGGAGGATCGGCTACGAAGTACTTTGTATGGGTATAGGATGAGAATGGATTTACTACCGAAAGTTAACTAGAAGAAGCCTATTGTTAGTGCACTTGTATATGTGACTATTATTTTAATGATGCATGGCTAATAATAACATACAACCTATTTTGGGATTATATAAGTGGAGAAGGGAAAGTCCCCACCCTTATAAATATGTAGTGAATTGTGTAGCATAAAATGGTATGTAATAAATGAGTTATTGTGAGGTTATGCTGCCAACTATGATGCATGCATAAACTATGCTAGTATCTATTGTAATAAGCTTATGTGGATTTATCATGTTTAAATGCAATGGATTATATTGACTAAAACAAAGTATCAAATATTGAGTATTATTGGTTCTTGAATGCTTGATTTCATCATGGTTATTATTTAAGGTTGTTATTCTCTAGATCTAGATCTGAACATGAACTGTAGAATGATATATTAGTCATGGATATGAATGCTTTAAGTCTTCATCATGCTAACATCTTGTAATAACAACCCTAACAAGGGGCTTGCTACCTTTACGTGTTTCAGGTGAGTGCTTAGTCTAGACTGAGTGATGTGCTAGCGCACCTGGGCTTTTACTGGTGAATTCTAGGCTGCATCATTGTTTCCTTTTTCAGGATCTCTCTTTCAGTTGTGTTTAGGATGGTTCATGATGAAGACGTACCGGTTGACCCTAACAAGTGTTGAGGAGTGGATACATGACCTAGAAGAAGAATATGCACAAAATTTCAACATTGGATCTGAGTTTAATGCACATACTTTGGTGGAGCATAGTCTGTATGATTGTTTATACGAGAGATTATTCGTTATCTTTTCGGTAGAACTGTATGAGTGGCTGGTTACTTATGTGTCTAAATGGGATTGGAGGTATCACACACTTGTTTGGATGCAGGAAGAATTTCAGGCCCTTTATGATACTGATCTGGTTTGGACTCACACTGTTGATACATGGTTCTATGGTGTTTTGAGCAACTATATCTTGGAGTATTTAATTTCCACTTATTCATGCCCAGAAGTAGGTGTAGACACCAAAATTGGGTCACACTCCCCTTGGTCCCTCAATAAATAAATACCTTGAACACATCCACCTAGCCATGGCCCCCTTCACCTCACTATAATATTAATTTAATTATTAAAATTAAATTAATTCATTATCCTCACCATATTTATTATTTAAATCTCCTAATTGGGATGATGCCCACATAACCACCTCACCTAGACACCTCATCAAGCCACGTCACCCTAAGACCTATTCTTAGTAAGTTGCTATAACTAACTAAGACTTACCCAAACCCTAAAAATCAATGCCTACATTCCCTCTAACCACATTCCCACATGCTTAAAAGAAGCTTCCATCCTAATCCCTGAGTTAACAACATGAGATCCCATAAAATCAAGGGGTTCTTCCTAGTTTAGTAAACCTAGGAAATCCCACCCTAACCTACACCGGTTACCCTTAACTACCGCCGGTTAAGTCAAAACCTCCGTCAGTCACCTTTTAACCCCTAAAACAACCTTATTTTCGAGGTTGGCCAAAGTTGGTAGATGCCTGAGAGATATCACATCTTTTGAGAATAATTTTCTGTAAGAACATGCATGCAAGGAAGGAGATCAAGCATTTTCTCTTATACAGACATCCAGTATTCATTCGGTAACCACACAACACGATTATGATCCAATCAGGCAAGAAGGAGAGCACATGCATCTCATGTAAGAGCTCCCCAACGTTTGGTGATCCTCTGCAGCATTCAAACTCTTATCAACACCTTCATTCCTCACTCATAGATGTCTAGAACCAGATTCCAAGTGAAACATTTTACTCCTCCGGTTCATTCATTTAATCATTGAATATTCATCCATTGTTCTCCTAGCCACCTATTGACCTCTTTCAATACTCACTCTTCCATATCCCCATTAAACCCTCGCCAAATCCCAACCAAACAACTTAATACCTCATTTTGACCAGCCTAGTACTTTGTGCAATCATAAGGGAGATCTAAAGCTCATTCTAGGATATTCCCAGTATTCCACAGTAACCGGCACCGGTTCTCCCCAACCGGCATCGGTCTCTGTATTTACCAATACAGCCTAGAGCAATAACCTACCTACCTATTCTCACATCACCCTTATGCATCTGTGACCTGCCTAAAACCTATGTTAGATATGTAGAGACCTAGAACAAGTTACTTGACCTTAGGATCTTATTTTAACCCAGCCTATTAGATTAGATATTTCTTATTGTGTTTTGAATGAGATACCTAAATCATTTTAATTACAATAGGATTTAATTTATTACCAGCATTAAATTGTTTTAAATAGTGGAATGACAACCGTCTAGGAAGTATCACACTTCCCGGATCTAGCACACGCTAGGCAGTTCACTGCATATACTATTTAACTCTTTTTGGTGGTCTTATGTTCCATTTCGGGTAGTTCCTCCTAGCCAAAAGGAAGCTCTCATGATCAACTATGGATTCAAAAGTCATACGTGCACAACAACCTATCAACCAAAATTTCAACATTTATTCCTCCTACACCCATTACCCTATCTGTTTCGTCATTTTCAAAGAAACATCTAAGAATAAGGTGAAACATTTTGGCACGCCCGGTGGGACCTATCGGGGTTCCTTGCATTTTATTCATTCCTAGGAAAAAATGTCTATTTTTTTCCCTTCTAAAAAGCATACACATTAATTTTCTTCCTTAGTAACCTTCTTTTTCTTTCTATTTGCTCCAAAAGAAACCTTTCTTTAAGTGTACTTAAAAAGAACCATTTCTTCTTGTTTTCTACATTTTAGTGAAAGAGCATCCCTCTCCCTCTTCATCTACTTGTGTCATCAAATTCCATATTTCAATTTGGGCTTAAAATCATTGCATTTCATTCCAATTTTCTACATAAGCTCACATTAATTAAGGGCAACCTATATGCTGGAAGTCATGCCCAACTGATAATTGACAAACAAATCGTAGAAAACACATCTCTGTCTCTCTGAGTCTTACCAAATTACACAAATTCAAAACAAATACATATTCTTAAATAAAATCTTTCCTATGAACACCTGTCAACAATCACACTAATATGAGGATTGACAGGTG
Organism: Taxus chinensis; assembly: GCA_019776745.2. Lineage (NCBI taxonomy): Eukaryota > Viridiplantae > Streptophyta > Pinopsida > Cupressales > Taxaceae > Taxus > Taxus chinensis. The sequence goes on along the minus strand of CM034156.1, from coordinate 474,142,071 downwards.
CTCCCCAACTCACTGCTCTATCGAGTCATACTTTAGAGCGAAGCCCCACCCCCGCCATAACATACCTGAAAACCTCACCTTTTAGATCTCCTTCTTCGTAGGAAGCCATCCTCACCAAAAAGCTCTATTCTATAGTTCAAGAGTTAGTACTTAAATAGCATAAGCTAAACAAACATAATAGAAAATGCACTCTTAGGATCACATTTTTCTTAGTGTTTTTGCTTGGTTTTACATTTTGAGGTGAGAGGTCACGTTCTTCATTTTTATGGTTTCTCCTTGCATGCTCCTCATCATAGTTGGTGTATTCTAGCTTCATCTGAGTGTGCCTGGACCATATTCTCATCATTCTCAGGATTTTGGGTTTGATTCCACATCAGATTTTAATTCACAACCAATTTTCTTTCATCACTGTTTCAATTTCACAGTGATCAGTGTCGGTCCAATGACCATCGTTGGTTACCCTCTGACCGTCATCGGTTATACTCAACCGGCATCGGTTCCCAGTTCTTTTGGTTAATCTACCTAAAAGGACACTTTTTCACCTTCTTTGACTATTCAGAGTCCCTGTCACTATTGTTATTCTCATTGACCTGGTAAATCTCATCAGTATTTGGCATACTTGTTAGATTTAGCCTTATACCTTGTTTTTGACCCACTGTCCACTTTCCACAGTGATCGACCTCAGTTTCCTGTGATTGGCGTCGGTTTACCCTAACTGGCATCGGTTAGCCTGTGTCATCTTCCAACTTCCATTTTAGCCGCAATTCACTGACCACTGTCTATTTACCATGTATGTCTTGTATTTCTATATCACTTATAGAAAGCAGTCTTACCATGTTAGTACTTGTTCACATGGTACTGATGCATTGACAAGCTAGCACCCTCATATTCCATGCTAGTTGTCAACCCCTTCCACCTAGCCCTTCACCACCTTCCATTTTATCACCCACCATGGATCCTATCCAACCTATCACTATCGCTATTGGAGATGAGAAATTCGCATGACTCGACCAAAATTTGGTTGCCTTGTAGTTTTACCTTTCCCACTCATCCACTCAAGATGCGTCGGGTCAGTTGATATACGACATGCCCGTATATATCCCCCCAACTCTCGTTCCCACTCCTGCGTTAGCCCCATCTAGCTTCGTGCTACCCGCATCTACCTTACCCCTAGTCGTTTCAGAGCTAGGTCCTATACCCGCTATGACTGCAACGTTTGTTACATCTGTGGCACCCACCACATCCACCATACCTTTGATGACCACTTAGCACACAACTTCATCCGCCCCTATTATCTCACATATACCCATAGCTACACAACCACCTCCTGTGTTGGTGACCCCTACCCCCTTTCAAAATGTGGTCCTTTCTATTCCACAATCGTTAGCCCACATTGCCACTAGAGTTACCGTGACCCTTCCACCTCCATATACGTACTACTAATAGCCTCCTATTTCATCTATCATTCACTCTGGGTACATACCCCCTATTTCACTACCTTCTCCTCAATCTATCTACATGGAAGCACCATATATTGGAATGACACCCTTGTTACATGCCAAACACCAACCCTCTTATGCTACAGGAGGCACTCAACCATCACAACCTACCAACGACCTAATAAAATTAATGATGGACAAGATGTAGACATTGGAGGCATCAGTTTCTTGCTCCCGTAACACTCTCACCTATGATGAGATTTGTAATGAGCCTATACACCCATCCATTCCTATCCATCCATACCCCATACATTGGGAAATGCCTAAATTCAACCACTTCAATAACAAGGAAGACCCACAACAACATTTATGGTTGTTCAAACATGGGTGTCACCTAATTGCTCATGATGATGCTTTGCTCTTGAGGACCTTTCCCATGTGTCTAACTGGACTTGCATTAGATTGGTATAGTGGGTTACCTAGACACTCTATATTTTCATTTAATCAGGTAGCCCAAGCCTTCTTGGATCACTTCTCCATCAATATCATTAAGAAGGTTACCATGATTGACGTATACTCCACATGTCAGTATGATGACGAATCTATCACAGATTTTGTTACTCACTGGTGTAGCCTGATCAATCAAATCACATTCCAACGACAACAAATAGAACTCATCGAGCTCTTCACATGGGCTTGTGCTAGAAATATCTCGCCGACCCTATAGGTCCAGACTTTCCAAACATTCGATGAAGCATTCACCATGGCATGAAAGTTAGAGATTCGGGCCATCAAAGATAAGAAAATCCAATTACGCAATAAGAATTTGGCATTCAAGTTAAATGATACCTCTTCTTCTTCCAAACCATAGAACAATTATTCAAAAGCTAAGGACATCACTAATGCAGTGGTACTCAAAGTTGGCCTGGTTTATCCATCAAATCAGGCTAGCCCCTCATCTAATCTCTCTCACCTATTCAGACTTTTCAATTTAGATGAGAACAACGAAAATACACCCTAATTGGGGAAACTTATTCTTATGTCTTAGAAAATCTCATCAAAGCTGGGGCCATCACCCTTGTGCCTTTAAAACCACACATTAGTTTTGACCCTGCTCGCCCCATGCCCGCATGGTATAAAAAACATGACTTCTATAATTATCACTGAGTAAAGGGTCACAGTGACAGAAATTGCATCACTTTCAAAAACATTGTCCAAGAAAAGCTCGAGAAAGGTGAGTTAACTGTGGATAATCCTAATGCACTTGCCAATCAAAACCTACATATCTTCAAGAAACCATTTCCCAATCATGCCTCTTCGTTTGATCAAACCGGAGAGACCTCAACTCACGATAGCCATACCCACAAGGTCCATGCTATTTTTAGTGATGAACCTGTTGCTTCCCAATTACCCCATATTCCTTCCATAGAGGAAATTATAGCTCGAAGTCCTCCTTCTACATTGGAACCCACCTCACCTATTCCTCTACCCATAGAGGAACACCTTTCACCTCCTTCCTCACCTGTGGAGGAGGCTTCTGCTAATATCAAGACTATTTTACCTTTGGCTTCTCCACCTAGGGAACCGTTACCCATAGTACTTCTTCAGTCCATGGAGGAGCACCCATCATCCTCTCCACCCATAGAGGAACACCCATTTTTTCCTCCGCTTATCCAACACCTAGTAGAGATACCCTTGCCTCTAGGTGACCATTCTCCATCAGCTACCCAAGATCCCGCAGACCTACTTTTGGCTCTCTTACCCACGGAAGCTGAAGCCAACAAATTTCCTGTCTCTAAGACACATTTTATGGGAATCAGCATTAGATCCTCATTAAACTCACCTACAACAGTTCCATTTTCACGCCTAGCCGATAGCCTAGATTATGTGGATAGTGCCTTACTTTGGGGGTGTCTTCTACTTCTTGTCTCCACACAAATGCAGATGTCACTTGCTGATACTTCCACCATCTACCCAAAAATATTTTGACCAATCAAACCAAACACAACCACCTCTGTCATAACTTCTTCCACTATACCTATCACAGGTCAACATACACCCTTACCCATATCCCAACATACATCTAAATCCAAACCCGCACTTACATCATCTTCCTCAACTAAACCTATCACTACCTTAGGGGTCACCCCAACCACTAGCCTTACACATCCACCTATCAAACTAGATTTAGATACATCCTCCAAATTCAATACCACACCTAATCTGACTCCCAAACAGAAGAACCACACCCATAGAACTCATACCCTAGCTACGCCAATCATATCTACATTACCTTCAAACTTTTTGTCTGTTTTAGGACCTCAACCTCCCAACACAATCAAGAAATCTCCTCCCGTCAATAAATCAAAAACACAACAGCCCATTCCTTCCTCACATACCTCTAACATACCCAGTCACCTGACATGAATTAGACCCACACCTACAACATCTTTACTACCCATACCTCTAATACGCTCAGCAACTTCTTCATTACCCACTACACTTCAGTCTCTGTCCCTCACACCCCCTGCACGACCCGCATCATCTACCTTCACAGAACCTCCATTATCCCCGTGGGTAACTCACCCTCTTCCCCCATCCAATTTTCCCTCTAGATCTCGTATACCCATATCACCTTTACCTAAGAAGGAGCAACCCAAAGACAAAAATCTACTACCCTCCAATAAGGTAGTCAAAACAACCATACACCCTCCTACTCGATCATCTACCATACCCCTACCTCAACAAACATGACCAACACCCAAGATCACTCCAGCACCCAAAACCATGGTTTGACCCACTCCCCCTCATGCAAGGACTGTTCCTCAATAATCATCTGCACCTACGCCCAAATCCACTTTCACTTCCCATTGCAATCCCCTAGCAGGGTCCTATGCTAAAATTTTAACCAACCTCCTTAAGACTTCTGTCATCACATTACCACCGCTCAGACCTTATGTCCCCCTCAAACCCAAGCCAAAAGGGTTTGATGACACTAAAATCTGTACCTACCATCGTGTGCCAGGGCATGATTTGGAGAACTACAAGGCTTTAAAAACCATCCTTATCTAGTTGTGTCCTCCTAAAGCCAAGTTTGACGATGACGACCTTCTTGATGAGGACCCTGCTTAACCAACACCGATTCCCACAGTCCTTCCCTCATTTCCTACTCAACAACCACAACCTCCACCCCCATAGCTCCTAGAACCACCCCCAAGATTTGAAATTAACATGGTTCACATAAGAGAACTTACCACACTATTACCTACATGTCATTGTGCCTAACTCACCTCACAAGGCTTTTCTCCCCCAGTAGGTTTTTGCCCGTCATGTCGTTATACCACTCACCCTACACCTTATCCATTTACCAACTCCCCTTAGATCAACATGATCCACGTTACTACCTGTGCTCAAAAGGACAAAGGAAAGGAAAAGGCAACTGACCAACCAACCAATCCTATACCCAACATACCATCTGCACCCAAACCTAAAATCACTATCCGCGGCCCCAAATACTCTATTTCTAATGGGGTCACACATCACGCCATGCTCAAACAATTACACCAATCTCCCCTCAAAATGTCCCTATATGACCTCATCTAAACCTTAGATGCTCATCGTCAAGATATCATGGAAGTCCTGCAATCTATTGAGGTTTTACCTAATGACTGATGGGGGTAATGATCGATGGGGGTGCTAGAATTAATATCATTTCATCCCATGCATTCGGTCAAATGTGCATACCTAACAATTACATGCATAAACATCCCTTGATGTTGTATTCATTCAATGATGCTATCACATCTACAGTAGGCACTGTCATCCTCCATGTTCACGTGGGCTCCTACACTGTTCCAAAGTTTGGGTTTGTGACTTGTTGCTTGGCAGACCCTGGATTCATTTCATGGGTTGTGATCCTTCCAATTTGCATCGGCGTGTAAAGTTTGAGCATGAAGGGCACACCTATACTATTCCAGCTAATCCATCACCTTTTAAAACATGTAACATGCTCTACCAACCCAATGACGTGCTCATACCCATTAAAGCCTCTACAGCCACTACTGCTTCAACTACACCTCCACTTGCTTGTGCTGCCACTACCTCAAACACACCTCCATCCTCCATTCCTACTACTGCCACAACCTCCACGGCTGACCCATTATCCTCCCAATACGTTAGTTCTACCTCTACATCAACCACCGACACATAATCTATTCCAGCTACCCACATACCAACCACCAATCCCTTAGAAGGTATTTTTTAATGCCTCACTCTGGGAGAGTATCGCTTATATAGTGTCAACACATTCCTTACTCCACAAGAGTATGGAAGCCTTCACCAACACCCTCACTATGATCACCACATAAGAGAATGCATCCTTTATGGTCCTCCTCATCTCTGTACCAGTCTCACCTGTGGAGGACTTGATACTACCACTTACACACCCAAACCACCGTCACAAACCCACCCATTTGCCACTAACTTCTAGTCTCTCACCAATCGTCGTTTCACCCACACCTTCCTACACCGATGTGCATGGAAGGGTTTTGGTTTTGAATTTTATGAATAAGGCCACCATACTATCATTCCATGTACCACCCATAAACATAACGATCATAGTGGTATCAGCTTTGCTGAACCACCTACTAAGCAAGCCCACATTGAACCCATCGAGAACATCAGCCCTTCTCCACCTTCTTCACCCGCTCCACCTTCATCACCACCTTCACCGATGGAGTTGATGGATCCTAAATCTATCCCTCCTATTTTTTTTTCAGAAACACCATTTCCTTGGGGCCTTTGACTTATCAATGTGAGGGCGAGGCTCCTTCTTGTCTTCCCTTCCTATATCCTGAAATGATTGATGATGATACACCTTCAATTAATGTCGTTCAATGTTAGGATGATGAATCTATACTCACCTACCTTGGTGCAGAAGAATCATATATTCATTGGTCATTACCCTCTAAGACATAAACCATGTTGAATGAATAACTATCGAGATCAACATTAATACTCAGGACGACCCGCACATCCTAAAGATTGGTCAATCTTTAGATGCTGCTGAACAGGAAGCCATCACTTCTTTTCTCAAAGATCATAACCACACTTTCACTTGGTCTTATGTAGACATGCCTAGTATTGACCCCACCATAGTGGTCCATAATATCGTAACCGTTCCTGATGCCAAACCCATCAAACAAAAATTGAGGAAAATGCACCCTCACATTTCCCTTCTAGTCAAAGAAGAACTTCAGGGCCTTCTTTCCGTTTCCTTCATATTATTCATTAATTATCCTCATTGGATTTCTAACATTGTCCCTGTCACCAAGGCGACAGGGGGACTCCACATTTACATGGACTTCTGTGACCTTAACCTCACCTACCCAAAGGATGACTTCCCTCTACTCGGTATTGATCAACTGGTTGACCTTACCGCTGGTCATGAGATGCTATCACTCATGGATGGATTCTCGGGTTATAACCAAATCTTGCTTGCCCCAGAGGATCAACAAAAAACCTCATTCATCACCCCTTGGGGGACCTTCTACTATTGATTCATGCCTTTTGGCCTTAAAAATGCGGGTGCCATATATCAACAAGCTATGACTTACATCTTCCATGACATCATGCACCGTATATTGGAAGATTACGTGGATGATCTCCTGACCAAATCTAAACGCCACTCTGAACACCTTTCTGTCCTCAAAACTATTTTTGACCACCTTATTAAATATTACGTTCGCCTTCAGCTCAAGAAGTGTGTCTTCGCGGTTCTCTCAGGAAAGCTCCTAGGATTTATCATTTCCTTACGTGGTATAGAAGTTGACCCTACTAAAGTCAAGGCCATTCTGGAAATGCCTTCACCCACTAACCTTAGATAACTCAGTAGCCTACAAGGTAAGTTGCAGTCTATTCACCGTTTCACTTCACAATTATTTGATCAGTTAACCATTTCATCATCTTCTCAAGAAGGATGTCTCCTTTAAATGGGATGATGACTACCACAAAGATTGTGAGGCCTTACAAAAATACCTTATACAACCACCCGTACTCATTCCACCTAAAGACGATCAACCTTTCTACCTATATATCTCAGTTACCGATCATTCCTTGGTAGCCATGGTTGCTCATCGGGATGAACAACATAGAGAGTAGGTAGTTTATTATATAAGCCGTACTCTCTTGGACTATGAAACTTGATACACCCATCCTGAAAAAATTTTCTTAGACTTAGTTTTCATTGCCACAAAACTCCTCCATTACCTACTCAACCAAAAAACCTATGTTGTGACCAACACTGACCCCCTACACTTCATGTATGCCAAACCTTATCAAAATCAGTGTGCCACACGATGGCGTATGCTTTTAGCTGACCTCGACATCAAATTCATTCATCAAAAGTCCATCAAGAGAAAAACTATCGCTGACCAATTGGCCGACACACCTATTTTTGGGGATCAACCCTCTAATTTTGACTTTTTGGATGAGTCAATTACTACCCTTTCCTTGGACAAACCCACTTATCAAATGAAACTCTTCTTTGATGGTTCCAAGTGTTAGCGTGGGGGTGGAGCTGGTGTTATCCTCATTCCTCTTAATGGTGAACCCATGCCTTTGTCTTTCAAACTTGATTTTGATTGTACAAACAATATTACTGAATATGAAGCATTCGTATTAGACCTCCAAGCTGCCTATGCTCTCGATGTCAAAACAATCAACATCTTTGGTGATTCCCAATTGGTCATAAACCAAGTCAATGGTATATACCAATGTCATAATGAGATACTTAAAAATTATAAACATCATGTGGACATAATTTTGACCATTATGACCTTTAGACCGTCCCCCATTCAACTAATAAATTTGTAGATACCATGCCCTGTTTGGCCTCTCAAATACCCGCTTCACCCGCATATTCTAAAATCGTTGTCACTATACAATGACTCTAATCACCTTCTTATTTACCTCACAAATTTTACTCCATCAGAACCGTTACCCCTGACCCTAGTGACCTTTGGTATAAACAATATTCTGACTATCTTTCTCTCTCCATCTTACCCCCTGATCTCACTCATAATAGACAACGCGCCTTCCTTAAAAAGGTCTCTCGTTATGTCATCATGGGAGGCCTCCTGTATAAGTGTGGCTTTGATGGTATTCTCTTACAATGCCTCATGAGTTCTGAAATTCCTTATACCATTAAGGAGGTTCATGATGGCATATGTGGAGGTCACTTCAGTGGCCTTGCTGTTGCTAAGCATATTCTTCACCTAGGCTATTACTGGCTGACCCTTAACCATGATTGTTGCGACTACGTCAAACGTTGTGTAAAATGCCAACCTTCATCATGCACCCAGTCACGCCTTACAAGTTTCCCGTGACCTTTGACCCTTCTCTCAATGGGGTTTGGATCTTGTTGGAGAGATCAACCCCCATTCTTCCCAATGACATCAATGGATTATTACCGCTACCGAATACTACACAAAATGGGTAGAGGATATATCACTCATCTCCATGAAAGCTGAGAAAATATGTGAGTTCATCAATCACCACATCATTTGTCACTTTGGTGTTCCTCATCGCCTCATCACTGACAATGGAAAACAATTCAAAAACAAAACATTACAAAAAATTTGCGACGCCTTCGACATTCAGTTAAGTTTCTCCTCACCTTATTACTCATAGACCAATGGCTAAGCCGAATCCACTAAAAAAACCTTAAACAAAATTCTCATGAAAGTGGTTAATGATACTGGAAAGGACTAATATACACACATTCCTTTTTCCCTGTGGGCATACCGCATTAGTATCCGTACTTACACTGCTGCCACACCATTTTCTCTGGTCTATGGTACCAAGGCTATTCTACCCCTCGAAGTCTAGATTCCCTCACTCTGCATTTCTCTCCATGACATGCTCAATGACGATGAATTTCGTCAAGACCATTTAGCACAACTGGAGTTAGACAAAAATCATCTTAACGCTCTTGATCACCTCCAAGTTTACCAAAAACTTATCAAATGTGCCTACAAAAAATGTGTCTATGAACGTACCTTCCAAGTCAATGACCTTGTCCTGAAAGATAATGAACATGTAACCAAAGCAAAAAAAAATAAATGGGGAAAATTTGCTCCTAATTTTCTTGGACCATACATCATAACCCATACTTATGGATTAGGTGCCTATCATTTATCTTCCCTTGATGGTAAACCCGAGCCTAAGCCCCTTAACACCTTGCATCTTTGACTGTTCTATTGTTGACTTTTAGTCCTACATTACTTTTTGCATCTTTCCATGCTCGTCCCTTGAGTGCTATCCACTTCTTACACCTCACCAATGATTAAACCAGAATCATGTGAGTACCCATCACTTGTTATCTTTTCTTGAATAGGTGTACCACAACACTGCACATAGCATGATTCTCATGGATACTTTTTGTCTACCTTTAGATGAGATCCCATGGTCATTTAACCATTTTATTTGAAGAAGAATCCTATTCCTCACCTTGAACTTGTCCATGACTTTGAATCCCTCACTTGGGACACAACTCCTTGAGTCAAACTTCTAATAAAAAGATGAATCCCTCAAAAGGACATCTTCCTCTCCGCAATCCCTGATATAAATAGACTACTCCCTCTAAGGACAACTATGTAAATCTCTTTCAAAAAAAAAGAGAGAACTTGAAGCTTCTGACATCGATCAGTTTCACGAAGACCTCAAGGAGTTAATTTCATCATCCCATATATACTTCCCGCATGTATCAATCTATCTCAAATACAAGTCAAAACACAAGACTTCTTGTCATGGACTTATCCATTATGACCTCAGATCTCTTGCCCAAAGAGAATGCTACCTCATACCATATAAAAACTAAACCACCTTTTTCACCATTCCCATTCCCATTTCCTACCACCTCAAGGGACCTCTTAGAACCAAGACATTTGGTGATCACGTGTCTATCACTCATATTTTGAATAGTCAATCATGCAATGCCTTTAGGGACTCACGTTCATCACCTCCTCCAAGGTATGATCTACTTGGTATGATCCTAACCAATTAGGTGGCTTTATTGCCCCCTAGTACCTTTTACCCATCTTTATTTATGTTTTGATTACCTTATACAGGACTTGGTCCTCAACACTTACCTTTGGGGTAACCTTCTTCTTTTACCACAATTGACATCACCTATACCATTTTTCCTATAACCCACTCACACCTAATAGACCTAAACCCAACATGCCTAAAACCTACCAACTCATTTTCATACCTCCTCATATTCTTCCCTAGCTTATGGGAGAACTACATTGGCTTGAGGTCCATTTTCACTGGGACTATGTAGGTAGCACTCCGAGGGCATGGGGCCCTTGGAGGTTAGCTCGTCCACTCTCTACCCTAACCACTTCATCTTTCATCTTCTCAAAATTACATTTTGCCCCTACGTAGTTTCCTTTTTATATCACAGAATTGGAAATTAAACCTAACAAACAACAAGTTGTTTAACATTTTTATCATCATCACAACATATATTTATTACAACTACCATTTCTCTACCATCATCATGCATGTATTATAAACATGACCTATATCACCATTCATTGCATAAATTAATGAATCACAACTTTAGCCCATTTAGACTCGATCCATGCCTAGACCACAAACCTAACTCAACCATGCCTATTACCTAACTCGATCCATGCCTATTACCTGACTACCAAAATTTCACTAGAAGAAGCCTATTATTAGTGCACTTGTAAATGTGACTATTATTGTAATGACACATGGATAATAATAACATGCAACCTATTTTGGGATTATATAAGTGGAGAAGGGAAATTCCCCACCCTTATAAATATGTAGTGAACTATGTAGCATAAAATGGTATGTAAGAAATGAGTTATTGTGAGGCTATGATGCATGCATAAACTATGCTAGTATCTATTGTAATAAGCTTATGTGTATTTATCATGTTTAAATGTAATGGAGTGTATTGGCTAAAACAAAGTATCAAATATTGAGTATAATTAGTTCTTGCATGCTTGATTTCATCATGGTTATTATTTAAGTTTGTTATTCTCTAGATCTAGATCTAAACATGAACTGTAGAATGATATATTAGTCATGGATCTAAATGATTTAAGTATTCATCATGCTAACATCCTATAAGAACAACCCTAAAGAGGGTCCTGGTACCGTTGCATGTTTCAGGTGAGCTATCAGTCTAGGCTGAGTGATGTGCCAGCGTGCCTGGGCTTTTACTGGTGAATTCAAGGATGCATCATTATTTCCTTTTCCAAGACTTCTTTTTCAGTTGTGTTCAAGATGGTTCATGATGAAGACGTACCAATTGACCCTAGCAAGTGTTGAGGAGTGGATACATGACCTAGAAGAATAATACGCATGGAGGTTTAGCACTGGATTTGAGTTTAATGCACGCACTTAGGTGGAGCATAATCTGTATGATTGTTTATACGAGAGCTTCTTTATTATCTTTCTGGTAGAACTGTATGAGTGGCTAGTTACTTATGCTTTTAAATAGGATTGGAGGTATCACACACTTGTTTGGACGTAGGAAGAATTTCAGGCCCTTTATGATGCTGATCTGGTTTGGACTCACGTTGTGGATACATGGTTCTGTGGTGTTTTGAATAACTATATCTTGGAGTTCTTAATTTCCACTTATTCGTGCCCAGAGGTAGGTGTAGACACCAAAATTGGGTCACACTCCCCTTAGTTCCTCGATAAATAAATACCTTAAACATATCCACCTAGCCATGGCCCCCTTCACCTCACTATAATATTAATTTAATTATTAAAATTAAATTAATTCATTATCCTCACCATATTTATTATTTAAATCTCCTAATTGGGATGATGCCCACATATCCACCTCACCTAAAAACCTCATCAAGCCACCTCACCCTAAGACCTATTCTTAGTAAGTTGTCATAACTAACTAAGACTTACCCAAACCATAAAAATAAATGCCTACATTCCCTCTAACCACATTCCTGCATGCTTAAAAGAAGCTTCCATCCTAATCCGCTAGTTAACGACATGAGATCCCAGAAAATCAAGGGGATCTACCCAGTTTAGTAAACCTAGGAGATCCCACCCTAACTGATGTCAGTTACCCTTAACAGCCACTGGTTAAGCTAGAACAGTTGTCGGTCACCTTTTAACCCCCCAAAAAACCTCATTTTTGAGGTTGGAAAAAGTTGGCAGATTACTGAGAGATATCACATCTTTTGATAACAATTTTCCATGAGAACACGCATGTAAGGAAGGAGATTAAGCATTTTCTCTTACACAGACATCCAACATTCATTCGGTAACCACCCAACACATATTTGATCCAATCAGGCAAGAAGGAGAGCACATGTAACCCATACAAGAGCTCCCCAATGTTTGGTGATCCTCTGCATCATTCAACCTCTTATCAACACCCTCGTTCCTCACTCACAAACATCTAGAACTAGATTCCAAGTAAGTGAAAGATTTTACTCCTCTGGTTCATTCATATAATCATTTAATCTTCATCCTTTGTTCTCCTAGCCACCCATTGACCTCTTTTAATACTCACTCTTCCATATCCCCATTAAACCCTCACCAAATCCCACCCAAACAACTTATTATCTCATTTCGACCAGCTTAGTCCTTTGTACAATCATAAGGGAGATCTAAATCTCATTCTGGGATATTCCCAGTATTCCATAGTAACCAGCACTAGTTCTCCCCAACCGGCGTCGGTCACCCTTAACTGACATTGGTCTCTATATTTACCAATACATCCCAGAGCAGTAACCTACCTACCTATTCCCACATCACCCTTATGTACCTATGACCTGCCTAAGACCTCTATCAGACATGTAGAGACCTAGAACCAGTTACTTGACCTTCAGATCTTATTTTAACCTAGCCTGTTAGATTAGATCTTTCTTATTGTGTTTTAAATGAGATACCTAAATCATTTTAATTACAATAGGATTTAATTTATTACCAACATTAAATTGTTTTAAATAGTGGACTGACAGCCGTATAGGAAGTATCACACTTCCCGGATCTAGCACACACTAGGAAGTTCACTGCATATACTATTTAACTCTTTCTAGTGGTCTTTTGTTCCATTTTGGGTAGTTCCTCCTAGCCAAAAGGAAGCTCTCATGATTAGTTGTGGATTCAGAAGTCATACGTGCACAACAACCTATCAACCAGTATTTCAACAGGTATTCCTCCTACACCCATTACCGTATATGTTATGTCATTTTCGAAGAAACGTCTTACAATCAAGTGAAACATTTTGACACACCTAGTGGGACCCATTCATGGTTCCTTGCATTTTATTCATTCCTAGGAAAAGTTGTGTGTTTGTTTCCCTTCTAAAAAGCATACACATTAATTTTCTTCCTTGGTAACCTTCTTTTTCTTTCTATTTGCTCTAAAAGAAACCTTTCTTTTGGTGTACTTAAAAAGAACCATTTCTTCTTGTTTTCTATATTTTAGTGAAAGAGCATCCCTCTCCCTCTTCATCTACTTGTGTCATCAAATTCCATATTTTGATTTGGGCTTAAAATCACTGCATTTCATTCCGATTTTCTACATTAGCTCACATTAATTGAAGGAAACCTATATGCTAGAATTCATGCCCAGCTGATGGTTGACAAACGAATTGTAGAAAGCACATCTCTCTCTCTCTCTCTTTGAGTCTTACCAAATTGTACAAATTCAAAATAAATACATATTCTTAAACAACATCTTTCTTGGGAATGCCTGTCAATAATCACATTGATATGAGGATTGGTAGGTACTCCCCAGCTCGCAGCTCTGTCGAGTCATACTTCAGAGTGAAGCCCGCCCCTGCCATAACATACCTAATACCTCACCTTTTAGATTTCCTTCTTCCTAGGAATCCATCCTCACCAAAAAAATCTTTTCTACAGTTCATGAGTCAGTCCTTAAATAGCATAAGCTAAATAAACTTAATAGTAAAGGCACTCTTAGGATCACATTTTTCTTAGTGTTTCTACTTGGTTTTACGTTTTGAGGTGAGAGGTCACGTTCTTCATTTTTATGGTTTCTCCTTACATGCTCCTCATCATAGTTGGTGTATTCTTGCTTCATCTAAGTGTGCTTGGACCATATTCTCATCATTATCAACATTCTGGGTTTGAGACCACATCAGATTTTAATTCACAACCACTATTCTTTCATCACTGTTTCAATTTCACAGTGACCGGTGTCAGTCCAGCAACCGTCGTCAGTTACCCTCTGACCATCATCGGTTATACCCAACCGACATCAGTTCCCAGTCCTTTTGGTTAATCTACCCAAAAGGACACCTATTCACCTTCTTCTATTATTCAGAGTCCCTATCACTATTATCATTCTCATTGACCTAGTAAATCTCATCAGTATTTGGCATACCTGTCAAATTTGGCCTTATACCTTGTTTTTGACCCATTATCCACTTTTCACAGTGACCAACCTCAGTTTCCTATGATAGGCATCAGTTTACACAAACCGACATCAGTTAGCCTATGTCATTTTTCAATTACCATTTTAGCCCCAATTCACTGACCACTATCTATTTACCCTTCCTGTGTTGTATTTCTGTATCACTTACAGAAAGTAGTCTTACCACGTAAGTACCTGTTCACATAGTACTGACACGTCGACAAGCTAGCGCCCTTGTATTCCATGTCAGTTGTCAACCCCTTCCACCTAGCCCTTCACCACCTTCTATTTTATCACCTGCCATGGATCCTATCCAACATATCACTATTGCTACTGGAGATATGCCATTTAAACCATGATGCTAGTTGCTCCCATTATTACAATGCCCGATAAGGAAGAACATTTCTTGTTATTGTAAAATCTTCAGGTCCATGACTCATTATAGGGAAGATTACCAGCTAATTGGTCAGATCCAGGATGCTATAGATATTGGTGTATGATAGACGGGAGTTTCAGATAACTCTAAAGGCAAGAACGTGCATCATGATCGGGAACAAAATCAGGCTCACTATGATTAGAATGAAGGGAATTTTGAAGGCAGTCTTGGCAGAGGTTGAGATACCATGGTGGATTCGAAGGATGAGGATTTGGTGGTGGAAGAAGTGAATCCCCTCGTAGAACATGTTATACATGTAGATTTGCTAACCACTACATGCACGAATGTCCTTAGAATATTACATGTTCTTTCTGTGGAAAGAATCATAGTTAAGAGGAGTGCTCAGACTTGTATGAACATCTTATCAAGAAACATAAACATGAAAAAAAATGCGCAGGGATGGTTAGGATATAACGCATTGTGGAAAATCAATGGATGCCCAAGTTGGAATCATAATTCGAGGCATTGCAAGTAAAGATCACAACCCACACTGAAGCGGCGCACTCTAAAGAAGCATTGCAGCAGAGGCCTACCATCACTAGGGAGGATGTTCTACATGCATAGTACCCAGATCCTACCCATCAAAAGGAGGTTTACTAGGAAACCATGGAGGTACTCAAGAATCTTCAGGGTGAAATACAATAGTTAAAGGAGAAATTGTGGAAGATGGAGCAAAAGAAAGCATTAGAGATGGTTCAAAATGATATAGATGACTTGAGAGAAGTGTGAAATTTTTTGCATCGGGAGAATATCATTCCACTGTTGGGTAATTGGTTAAAAGGAAACACTCCACGCGTAAGTACTAAGACTGGATGATAGATACTGCATGCAAATCTTCCCCCTCACAGCCTAGATTATGTCAAGGAAATCAATTTGAATGTTGTTGTGGATGGGCGGCTTTTGAGTAATATACTAATTGATACTAGCGCAAAAGTCGATGTTCTTACCTTAGATGCATGGATATAAATGGAGATACCTCCATTGTAGCCATCCTCTAACGTGTTGTTTATTTCTAACCGGACTAAGGCCACTCCCATTAGAGTTTTAAACGATGCATCCATTACCATATAAGGAGCCAAGTTCACTGGATATTTTGAGGTTTTAGCACTGGAAGAGTCAGATAGCTTCCCAACTCTATTGGGGTGTCCTTGGTGCTATACAAATAATGTTGATCTTCGATTCAACAAGGGTTATACCAGATTTGAAAACAAGGAGGAAAGAGTTATCATCCCTTTAACAGATGGCAAATTTATGTCGTATGTTGAGCCCTTGAGTGAAGAAGACCTCAATAGGATTTATGTATGCACCATGTGGGATCAAGAGGTGCTTGAGCCATGTAAAGAAGGGATCCTTTAGTGGGAGGATGCATAATCTATTAGTGATACTACAAGTGTTTCTTGTGATAATTGGGCTCATAACACTTATGGGTTTGTAGGGCGCAAAGTAAAGAGCATATTTCCTAGGGTCGGTAAACTGCGTTATATCAGGATAATAGGTAAAAGCTTGATACCTTGTTACACCAGAGAAGGAGACCCTATGGTGTTCCTGTGTGCCATGGAAGAACAACTAGTAGACCCACTAGAAAGAAGGAATATGCTAGCATATACCCTATGCGGGATAGTAACGCGCTAGTGGGTGGTCCACAAGGATAATCTTGTAGGATGGAATGCAGTTAGGATCACTCTTGCCACTAGGTTCTTCATGAGCAACGCACCTACTCAAATATGCACTTATCATGGTAGTCAACCTATTTAGCACCATGTTCAGCAGTGTGAGAGACTTTGGATAGAATGGCACGAAGCTTTGCCACCTTAGCTCTGGGTGCACAAGTTTTATTGCACTTTACATGACTGTGCACGTGCTTGGTATGTATATGCAAAACTCTATAGAGAGACTATAAATTGGTAGGATTTAATTGAAGGAATGACTTAGACGTTTGACTTCTTCTCTACCAAGCCTCCGATGAAAGAAACATTAAAAGTCATAAAATGCTTAACTATGGGAGATAGTGACAAGGATGAGGAACTCCTTCAGGAGTTATTAGATGAAGGAAACTTAGGAGTGTGTCTTGTTGAAGAGATAGAGGTTTATGCCACACTACTTTAGCATGCTTGTCTTGAGAAAGAAAAAGGAAAAATGGTCTACTTAGTGGATGACGAAGAAGTAGAAAACTTGGATATAAACCATTCAACAGGTAGGCGTGAGGTGTTGGACAATGCAGATAAGACCACACCTACCTATCATGAACCTATGAAGACAAAGAAAGTAAATATTGGATAAGATGTTGAGCCTAAGGAGGCCATAATTGGAGACTATTGGTCAAACTCTAAAGTGGCAAAAATCATAGAGTTACTATGGGATTATCATGATTTATTTCCTCAGGGGTACCATAAACTTAAAGGCATGCATGAATCATTAGGGGAGATGAGGAAAAATCTTAAAGAGGGTGCTCATCCTGTCAGAAAGAGACCCTACAGGATGAACCCCAACTTGCGTGAAAATGTCAAAGAAGAGATTGTCAAAATGTTGAAGTCTGGAATCATCAAGCCCCTAGACAAATCATAATGGGTTAGTCCAATGGTGATCAATATCAAGAAGGATGGTCAGATTAGGATATGTGTGGAATACATGGAGTTGAATGTTGTATGTGTGACTAATCTCTTTCCTACAACATTCACTAAGGAAATAATAGAAGGCATCGTAGGGTGTGAAATCTATTCGTTTACAGATGGGTTCTATAGGTATCATCAGGTTAGGATTTCCCAGGAGGATCATGAAAATAATACTTTTAATACTGACTGTGGTAGCTTTTCCTATACTATGATGGCTTTTGGTCTGAAAAACATGCCTATTGTATTATTGTGTATAGTTGTTTAGGCATTTAAAGAGTTTATTCACAACTTCTTACATGTTTATTTAGATGATTGGATGATGTATGGATTGGTCAAAGATCATTGTGACAATCAACGCTTAATGTTTGAAATATGTAGATAGTTGAGTATCTCTTTGAACATAAAAAAGTTCATATTTTCTACACCATTTGGAATACTATTAGGACACATAATCTGTAAGGAAGGTTTGTTAGTCGATCTAGCTAAGGTTGCAGTCATTATAGGCCTCAAAGAGTCTACCAGTCAATGTGAGGTGTGCAAATTATTGGGTCACATGGGGTATTATAGGAAATTCATAAAGGGATATGCCAAGGTTGCCACACCTTTAGAGGAGTTATTGAAAGTAAAAGGTACATTCTACTGGGGAGAACCACAACAAAAAACATTCAAGACATTAAAGGAGAAACTTACTACCACGCCTATTCTATGTTTTCCTTCATGGGACCAACCATTTCATGTACATGTGGACACCTCTAGCATGACCATTGGTGTAGTATTGGCTCAACCTGGAGAAGGTATTATAGATCATCCTATCTGTTTTTCTAGTAGAAAGCTGACTCCTTTAGAACAAAATTACACAACTATAGAGTGTGAAACTTTTTCAATGATCTATGCGCTACATAAATTTTGACAGTACCTACTAGCTACACCATTTATCTTTTATACAGATCACATGGAATTGTGGTATTTGGTAAATAATCCCATTTTACAGGGGCACATATGTAGATGGGTACTCTTATTTCAAGAATTTGATTTCATAGTTGTGGTAAAACCAGGGAAAAGTATTTTTGGACTAGACCATTTATGCAGAATACAGTCAAGAGAAGAGGCACATGCCATTGAAGATACCATGCCCGATGCATAATTATATAGGTTACAACGAGCGCCATCAAAATTATAGGACATTGTTGTCTTTCTATGAATAGGCATGACGCCAAAAGGAATAAAATCCTTACAGAAGAAACAACTTGCCATATGTGTGACACCCTATACGTTGATTAGCAATGACTTGTCCAAATCAGGTCAGGATGAAGTATTACATCATTGTGTATTGGAACATGAACACACGAATATCATGGAGGAAGCTCATGGTGGTATTACAGGTGACCACTATGCAGGTGATGCCACTACGTGTAAGATTTTACTCCCTGGATTATGGTGGGAGACCTTGTATAAAGATTGTAAGGATTATTGCAAGGCTTGTGATCACTGTCAGCATCTTGGGAAACTAGGTCAAAGAGATGAGATGTCATTAAGGCCTATTACTAGTATAAAACTATTTGATAAATGAGATATATATTTTGTGGGTCATATTTCACCAGCCACGCATAGGACTAGATCACGTTATATCATAAATTATACAAATTATCTAACAAGGTGGGTAGAAGTAGTGCCTACAAAGGATTGTACAATAGCTATAACAGCCAGGTTTCTATGGGAAAATATTATTACAAGGTATGGATGTCCTTTAAGTTTGACAAGTGATAGGGGGCACACACTTTCTAAATGATACAATTAGAATTTTATCGGATGAATTCATGATTGTACACCATAAGACTACACCATATCATCCTCAGGAAAATGGGACTGTTGAGGCTTTTAACAAAATTTTGAGCCAGACATTGACAAAAATATGTGATGTTGAAAGAAAGGATTGGGATGATAAAGTATCTACAGTTATTTGGGCATGTCGCACAACATATTAAAGGTTGAACAAAGCCACACCATTTCAGTTAGTGTTTGGCACATAAATAGTTCTTCATATGGAATTCATGTTACCATCTTTGCATATTGCACACATTGGAGGTCTAGCTGATGAGAAAGCATTAGAAGAATGGATTGAAAATTTAATCAAGTTGGATGAGCAACGAGAAATAGCACGTTGGAGTCAAAAATAAGAAAAGGCTAGGCAGAAAGCATGGAATGACAACCACATCAAGGATAAAAAGTTCACAATTGGATAGATGGTGCTCCTTTATGATTCTAAATTTTTACACCATCTAGGAAAACTCAAGGTACATTGGTTGGAGTTGTATGTTATCACTCACATACTAAAAAAAGGCACTTGTTAATTAGAGGTGCTTAATGGAATACGGTTACCCAGATACTTCAACGGGAGTAGGCTGAATCCCTACTATAAATAAGTATTCTTGGTGTTTGTAATAAGGCAGTGTTGCCATTTAGATTAGGTTTCCAATTCTACATTTCCCTAATTTATTTCCTTCTTTGTCACTATGCTTTGTCAATTTAGCTGGTGTTTTTGTGTAATAATCGCATTTACGCACCAGAAGCTAATTACTATTTGAAGCATTTTTTATGCATAGAGGACTGCACATACTGTTAGTGTGGGCTGGTTATCGATATCCAAGTACAGGACTACTAAAAATAATTACACATGAAAGGAAAAAACTGCTACGGGTGCTATTCAAGTTGGAGAATTGAAAAAAAAGTGCTTATGGAAATGAGGACCATAAGTGGAGGTGAATGAAGAAATAAGTATAATGCATAGTGGCAAGGTACTCAGGCATGTGGAGGTGTGTTGAAGAGAATTCTATGGCTAGAAGGTAGGAAGGTGTGCTAGAAGGTTATAGCTTGGGTGCAAAGATGTACCACGTGGAAGGAACGGAAATGGTCTATTAATGAGAGGATTGTTGGTAAGTGGAGGAGCAATAAACACACTAACTTTTTGAAAATCTATATAAGGATGGGATGTGAGTTCATTTTTACTGTTGTAATTGAGAGAATTTGAAAAGAGCTAAGTGAAAATGAGCTAAGAAATCATGTTGAGGTGCAAAGAGTATGAAACTAGATGTGGAGATAAGTTTTGTGAGTAAGAAAAGCTTATGTTCCCATAGGTGATGGGTTGGAATGAAGCAGATGCATTACAAAAGATCGAGGGAACGTGATTTCCACTAGGGCACGAAGATTTGAACTAGGGTTTTAACTTTCTCAATTACAGAGGGTAGAAAAGAGATATTTTTCAAATGGAACTGAAGAAAGCACCCGTGGTAGGAGAAAAAGGGAAGAAGAAGGTAGAAGTGGGAGAAGAAATTGCTCCCGAGAGTAATTTCTCAGAAATGCAGTATCCAGAGGGTGTGATTGTGGGATAAGAATGGGATTCCCACATCTGTAAATGTAAAATCAATGATTACAACCATTGTACATCAAATAATAAGAAGGAACTAGATGCATTGTTGAGCACAAAAAAGAACAAGTGCACATAAGAAGATATGCTAGTGTATAATGACACCGGTGAGAAGTTACTAAAGCATACTAGAGTCTACCAATTATACGAGATGCCATACTTTGGAAAGTATGAACCATTGTATTGATGATTGATTAGCAGAGTCCATGAGGACTTCTTCTACTTCATCGGACGAAGGGTTAGAATCACAGCTGCCTTAATTTCAATAGTGACAGGACTAAGGGCCCTAGGAGCAGATCCGGAGAGTGACTTAAAAAATAAAGCAGTGATCTCAGGGAAAAAGAAGGAGCTGGGGTATACCAAGGGTCTATGTACCATGGACATCAACAAATTGAAGAAGTACCCATTAGTGCAGGCAGCTGCACATCTTGTAACAAAGTTGAATAACCAAGAAAGGTGGTCACATGTGAATGAACATTGTAAGGAAGATGTCTCAAGGAGTGATCTATAATATCATGGATCACTTAGAAAAGAAAATCATTGAATAAGCGTGTACATGTGAAAAAATTATTTTTGGTGTTATTTTATTGTCTTTGGTGTTTATGGAGATTGGAGTGCCCGAAGGTCCAAAGGAGAATATTTGGGAGTACCCCACGGAACACAAATCTCTAGCAGAAAGATTTAATAAATACTTGTGCAAAGGATCAATAAGTAGACCATTCAAGTAGAGGGAAGAGAAGTGGTATGATAGGCTCTACACAACGTTTGAAGAAGAATGGCACATACCCAAGGAGTTACCTTCGGTAGTAGGGAAGGAAGTGCACTTCATGGTATACTAATACTTTTGCATCGCACGGTTCACCATGAAAGATGGGGCTTGGAGCCCATGGTGTAATTTACCATATGCCTTCACAACATGATATTTCCAGGCATCATTTCACTAGTTTTTGGATGCACACTGCCTAATATTCAATGTAGATAAGGTAGATTGTGATTACCATACACTAAGAAAGACATATGTATATCAAGGATAGAATGCCTCCATTGAGAGGCTTATCTCAAATATAATAAGCATAAAGCCAGTAAGCTTGGCTGTTGGAGATGTTAGAGAAAAACTTGTGTACTTGTAACTTAAACCCAAGATGGAGAACAATAAGAATTTGGAGAATGAGTTCACGCTCCCAAGGCTGCCAAAAGGTAAGCATACAATGGAGAATGTTCTAGCACCTAAGTGCACAGAGATAATAGAAGTAGATGATGAAGAGGAGGAGCATGCATATAGTGGTGGTTTGGAGCAAAGAGGTAGGAGGTAGCCTACAGATAGGGTAGAAGTTGAGGGCGTGACTACTCCACCCTAGCCATAAGAGGGAGATGATGAGGAGTTGGATGCAGTCCAAGGAGAGCATCATTTTAAAAGGGTGTTTAGGAGAACTAGGAACCAAGGTGCTACTAAAAAATCAGTGTGCAGATCACCTCGACTCTCTCCGCATAAGGAGATATATGGGAAGAGAAGAAGGAATTTAAAAATGAATGAAGAGGTGGAAGAGTCTGAGGAGAGTGCTTTTGAATCTACTACACCTCCAGAGAATGTGGAAGAACCAAAGGATGAAGAAATGAAGGATGAAGAAGAAGGAGAAAAGGAGGTAGATGAGACAACACATGAGTCTGCTCAGGGCATATCAGAACAAGCTCCAAATATTGAAGCCCAAGTTCCTAAGGGGCCAAGATAAAAGAGAACAAGTGGAGTATATGTTGCATCAGTCATGGGATATGTTGGGGACACATGTAAGATTATTTGCACCCATTTTCAAAGCATAGTGACACCAAAGGAATTGTGTGGGTGGGAGCTGATGGATGAAGATACAATGACCATGCACACAAGGAAGCAGTTGTCATGGTCTATGCACACGCACATGGACGGACCGAACTTTGATGTATGTGAATATTCGTGTGTATCAAGGATGTTGAAGAAGACACCTTAGGCTAGACACATAACAATAAAGCCTACTATTATATTAGATGAACAAGTGAGTAATGCTTTGGTGAAAGTATTGACAGAGGTGGCATGACGAAATATGGATAAGCCTGCAACGATTAAAGTGCTAAGAGAATAAATAAAAACTAAGGATGTAGAAATATCATGCCTAAAGCAAGAAAAAGACTTGGCATAGAAGAAGAACACTATTTTCATTAGCATGGTAGAGGAAATTAGGGACAATATCATGAAAGAAAATCCACATTTACAGCCTAAGGTACATAAAACATTTCCTTCGGTAGTGCATTATGTACAAACCTTGGTGGAATTGGTGCTTGAAGATGAACCTCTGTGCATGCTAGCACCAAAGGATCCAGCACAAGAACCGAAGAGGGAAAAGGCGTTGGTGATGAGGAAGATTGCATCATATGAGGCATTGCTCCAGAGCTTGTAGGAGGAGATGAAGAAAGTAGATCAAGCACTAAATATTTATATAGCCCTAAAAGCCATTATAAGAACTAAGACCATTGTAGAGGACAATGAAGTCCTCAAATCCATGAAGGATGAGACCTTGGGCCACGCAGAATGATTAACACTTGTCAAGGAGAAGTGTGAGGCCCTTACAGCAGCTCAAGAACCACACAAGGAAAGGATGGATGAGCTTAGGAAAATCATCACACAAAAGATGGACTTATTAGAATGAAGAATGACTACAATGTCCAACATTGTTTTGGTCTTACAGAATAAGAAAGAAGAAATTACACAAGATGAGCTAGAGTCAATTATAATGGATATCCTAGAAAAGGCCGAGGCTGTGCTCAATGATTAGAAGACTTTAGAGGTGGAAATAAAAGAAGAATATCCAGAATTGATTCTTCCTGTTGAACCAGAAGATGCTGCAGGGTAAAGTCATTCTTTTATTCATAAAAATTCTTTATATTCTTCTATTCATGTTATTTGATTCATTTTGGAGATAACCATTACTGGGGCAGCAATGTAATTAGTGTGGGGTAATGTTGGTCAATCAAAATATGGCACTTAGCAAAAAATGTATAGAAGGTTCACACGAAAGAGAAGAGCACATTCTAAAGCGCAAGAGGATTAGGAAGGAATCACGCACTGAGGACAAAGACATATTTGGGACTTAGCCGTTTTCACGACGATGAGCTATTTTTGGAGATAGCGTGCTGAACACACAAACTAGTTAAATATTTGTGCGACACACATTGGCTATTTTTGGAGGATCGGCTAACAAGCGCTTTGCATGTGTACAGGCTGAGAATAGATTTACTACTGAAAGTTAACTAGAAGAAGCCTATTTTTAGCACACTTGCATGTGTGAATATTATTGTAACGGTGCGTGGCTAATAATAACATGTGACCTATTTTGGGATTAGATAAGTGGTGAAGCGAAATTCCCTGCCCTTATAAATATGTAGTGAACTATGTAGCATAAAATGGCATGTAAAAACTGAGTTATTGTGAGGTTAATGCTACCAAACTTGATGCCCATAAACTATGGTAGTATCTATTGTAATAAGCTTCTTTGTATTTATCATGTTTAAATGTAATGAAGTGTATTGGCTGAAATAGATTATCAAATCCTGAGTATAATTGGTTCTTACATGCTTGATTTCATCATGGTTATTATTTAAGTATGTTATTCTCTAGATCTAGATCTGAACATGAACTGTAGAATGATATATTAGCCATGGATATGAATGCTTTAAGTCTTCATCATGTTAACATCCTATAATAACAAACCTAAAGAGGGGCCTGATACCTTTGGGCATTTCAAGTGAGTGCTTAGTCTTGTTTGAGTGATGTGTTAGCGCGCCTGGGCTTTTACTAGTGAATTTTAGGCAGCATCATTGTTTCCTTTTCTGGGACCTCTTTTTCAATTGTGTTTAGGATGGTTCACAATGAAGACGTACCAGTTGACCCTAGCAA
Source organism: Taxus chinensis (assembly GCA_019776745.2). Lineage (NCBI taxonomy): Eukaryota > Viridiplantae > Streptophyta > Pinopsida > Cupressales > Taxaceae > Taxus > Taxus chinensis. The sequence goes on along the minus strand of CM034156.1, from coordinate 474,116,780 downwards.
GTGTTCAGGAGTGGATACATGACCTAGAAGAAGAATACGCATGGAGGTTTAGCACCGGATCTAAGTTTAATGCACACACTTGGGTGGAGCATAATTTGTATGATTGTTTATACGAGAGCTTCTTCATTATATTTCTGGTAGAAACGTACGAGTGGCTGGTTACTTATGCATCTAAACAGGATTTGATGTATCACAGACTTGTTTGGACACAAGAATAATTTCAGGCCCTTTATGATGCTGATCTAGTTTGGACTCGCTTTGTGGATACATGGTTCTGTGGTGTTTTGAACAACTATATCTTGGAGTACTTAATTTCCACTTATTCGTGCCCAGAGGTAGGTGTAGACACCAAAATTGGGTCACACTCCCCTTGGTCCCTCGATAAATAAATACCTTGAACACATCCACCTAGCCATGGACCCCTTCACCTCACTATAATATTAATTTAATTAATAAAATTAAATTAATTCATTATCCTCACCATATTTATTATTTAAATCTCCTAATTGGGATGATTCCCAATATCCACCTCACCTAGACACCTCATAAAGCCACCTCACCCTAAGACCTATTATTATTTAAAAGGAAATGAAATTGCATATGTATTAATAACTCTCTTTATATCCATGCAAAGCGTTTTATTAATTATGAGTGGAAAAATATGAAATCACAAGTTGTGCTAGATTGAAGAAAGATGTTATGTCAGCTTTTGTTCTGATCATATGGTGGTTGCATGTACCTTGGATAGGAGGAAATCAATAACATGTTTAATACGTTGATAACATGTACCATTGAGATAAAACATTATATATTATAAATAATAACACTACTTGATGTGAATTTATTGAATGACATTGTTATATTAGGCAAGAGAAAATTTTATTATTCTTGTGATGAAATGATAACCTTACTTGTATGGATATATAGTTGAGTTGTATTTGCATGTGTGTGTTTTGGAGATTGTATGTTAATTATGGAAAATTTAAAATGAAGCAACGTAATTGTAAAGGATAAATCAACAATATTTTTATAATTATAAAGGTTATTTATTGGTTGTTGTAATGAGTGCAAAATTGTTAGCAAATTGGGGTGTTGGAAAAATAGGTATTATATCATGGGTGTGAAATTGATATCAAGATTATATATTGTTAATGGTATGGGTATACTTGTTAGTTAGAAATTAAATGAACATTTTGTAATATGCCAATGTGTCAAGTTAATGAATGTATTCTTGGTGTGTCTTATTAAATTGGGAACTTAGAAGAAAAGAACCAAATTGAAATGGACATCCTTAGAGGAAAAAGTCCTTTTTAGTATACCCTTATTTTTTGAATACCTGCATGATATAAAGAACTAAAATTTAAAGAACATGCCTAGTTTTCTTAACACTTGTTGGTACTTCCCATCTTAGAGGAGATAAGATCAAAAATTTAGGTTATCATTTGAAAATTAATGCTTATTAACAAAAGACACGAAACCTCCTCATATAGGAATTGATATGGTTTTTCACTATTAGGATGTTATCTATAAGACATCAGGATGACCCTAATTTTGTAATCCTTGTCAATTTTATCCTTTAGTCAAAATCATAATAGTATGTCCCACTTGGTCACTAAAAATATTTTAAAATCTAGTTGATAAATAAGTCTTTAAAAATACTTTTAAAAACTCAAACAATTTAGGTAAATTATGGATCCACAACACCTTGGTACATTTAAGCTCTTAAAAATAGATGTTTGGTCATTTTATATGTGTTTAGCCATGTTCTAGTTGTCTGATATATTTTTCTCAACTTGTACAGAAAGCGCAAATAAGTGGGACACAGTTATATGTTTTGACCCGTTAGTCGAGTGTCATTCGCCTTGATGGGATTTAAGTTAAGTATTTATCTAAAAATAGTTCAAGATGGACATGTCTTGATAATGGGTGACTTAATTTTAGAAACTATCCTTCACGTGTAGTCCTAGAGACTTAGTGGAACTATTTAAGTGTGTGATAGTGTGTGAGATGATATAGTTAAAAGGTAGTATCACTTTTCTGTATGAGGGACAAAAATTTCTAATCAACGTAATAGTATGGTTTTGTTGAAACTAAGATTCAATAGAGGAGATTAACAATGTAAGTGCATGGTATCATAGGGGTAATTAGGAAATGTAATTATACAACTTTAAAATATGATCAAACAAAAATTGGTGGATAGTAAAGTGAGGTTGGTCCCTCACATTTATACCTCAAAGTGAATCTCGACTCTAATTAAAATATAGGAGTGATTTGGAGGGTTTAGGGTGACACAAATATGAGTTTTTAATTGAAATATATCTTAAGAGTTTTGGTTACAGATGATATTTGCATTTAATTCCATTTGTCAAAATTGAGTTTCCATAATACAACATTAAGAGTTCAAATGTGGATAAAAATTGTTATTATCATTTAGATTTTCAAATTGTATTTATGAGATGTTGGTTTAGAAAAATGTAAAACTTTGAGTTTTCTTCTAACTTAATGTAGTCATCTTATGATGTTGGAAATGAATATAAACTACTCCATGTAAGTTTAAGCATTTGAGAAAACATGAATTATTTTGGAAAACAAAACCTATGACATGTAAATATTAATAATGGCTCTAACCAATTATTGATTATAGAAGTTAATTCCATGAGGAATAAATGAATCATACTCAAGTGAGTGATTTTTTTTTAAATTTTAGGTTACCTAGGGAGAGGGCCCTAGCCCATTGTGGCATCACTAGCCGACACCGGCCGTGGAACCATCTAAGGATTGAATTTTTAAGCTCTTGGCTAGCCCACATTATTTTGGTACCCTATCACTAGGGTATCCAAACCGTTGGCAGTAAGCCGCCTTAACACGAAGCTGAGATTTGACTCTTGGACCTCTGATTTAAAAGGAGAACTAGGAACCATTACACCACTACCTGTTGGATGAGTGAGTGAAATTGTAAATGAAGAAGGAAAACTTGAATGTTTCCCTATTTAAACTTAATATTCTTCCCATTTTAACTCCATGGTAATTTTTCCCTTATGAGGTAAAATTGAAACAACATGTCAATAAAATATGATGTAGGGAACATAAGCCCTAGTTTAAGACTATTATCTTCTCTAGACCATTTCTATTATTAGCTCCAGACCATTTCTAATATCATCTCCAAACCATTTCTATTATCATCTTTAGACCATTTCTATTACCAGCTCCAGAACATTTTTATTATCATCTCTGGATCATTTCTACTATCATCTCTAGTCCATTTATATTATCAGCTCCAGACCATGTCTATTATCATCCCGGGACCATTTCTATTATCATTTCTGTACAATTTATGTTATAGACTACGGACCATTTCTAATAGTAGATCTAGACCATTTTTATTATCAACACCAAATCATTTCTATTATCAATTATGGACCATTCCTATGATAAGCTTTGGACCATTTTTAATATCAGTTCTAGACCATTTATAATATTAGCTATGGACCATTTTTATTATCAGCTCTAAACCATTTATATTATTATCTCTAGACCATTTCTATTATTATCTCTAGAAAATTAGCTTTGGATCTTTTCTAATATCATCTCTAGATCTTTTATATTATCATCTTTGGACCAATAAAGTAATTTCCCTGGTAATAAAGAGGTAACAATTAAATAATATACTTATAGAACATGTCTATCCTTCAGTTCTCATGTGGGGTGGAAATTTTTTATTTTGTTCATCCTTTAAGGTAAGTTTGGTAGTAGCGTGCTTCTGGTGTTATCCTGTTGTATATGTGGGTCCATGCTTATGTAAGTGTCTCATGTGATATTGAGTTATTTTAAGCGATCCCAAGTGTTTTCGTATACCTTGTAATGAAAGACAAATTTTTTTTATCCTGGTTTATTGTGTCTTGTGTTTTGAATCCTTTATGTGTGAGAATTACATTTAATCAATTGATACATTAGACACAAGCAACTGAAGATAGATGGAATATGAGAAAAAACATCATCTCTACAGAAAATATTAACAGCTTGGCGTATGATGATGTTGAGATGCCAAAATCTACAGATAATTTAAAATACACTTGAAATATGCAGGATAGTTGTGATTTGTAGGAAAACACATGTAAAATGAGAAAGGATAATTTTTTTTACATGGGTAGTATAGGATGGTACTTAGTTAAATGAGGGGGATGTGGATTTAATTGGGAGAAGTATCGATATATACCTTTTCAGTCTGTTTCTTTTAGAATGTAAAAGAACAAATATCAAGATAACTAAACTTTCTACTACATAATCTATAAATACTTAACACAAACACTTGTGCAAAAAGATTCAATAAAATATCTTTTGCATAAACTCCATAACAACCAAAATATACTCAAGGGATGTAAATAGACATCTTCAAGTAATATTGTAGAAATGAGTTTTATAACTAAACAAATATTACAAAGTAACACTACAACACAACATTAATTCAGTAACCGATTTTACAAAATAACTAGAGAGAACTTATTCATATGTCATTAATAAAAAATATACACTATTACATCAAAATATATATTCATTCACGGTGTTCCTATTTATAATCTAGATTACCTAATTGAAGTATAACAAATGGTTATGTATACTTTAATTTGACAAGGGATACATATTCAAATGATCTCAATTCCTTCTAGTGACTATACAATGTGTAATCACCCTAGCTAGACACCAAAAATTAGAACCAGACCCTTATGTGAAAACATGCCTTCATCTTTATAAAACATTTCCCATAAGGGAATTATATATAGATACCCCCAATGAAGCACCGAATGAAATAAAATTGTGGGGTTATGATCCTTGATCTGCGAAATGGATGAATAGTTGTCCCAATTGAAAAAAAAACCATTTTGATCTACAAGGATGGAACAATTTTGAACAATGATGAAACCAATGGAGCGGAGAATATTATTTATTTTGCAAAGAAAATATTTTGTCTTGTTCTACATTGTTACCATCATATGTATGTTGTAAGGAATAGTTTGTTACTCACTGTAATAAAATCATTTGATTTCTGTTTGAAATAATAATGAATAGAAATAAATAAATAATGGGGGAGGAGATAAAGAATAAAGAAAATAGTAAGAGGGGTTGATATATATGTTCTCATTCTTTGCTTCCTCTCCCAACTTATTCTTATACATATAAATTTTTTCAAACATCCCCAAAATGGGGTCTTCATTGGCTCTGCATGGTGGAGGAATATTATTTCCATTTTGGATATAACATTGTCAAATTAAGTGGAATTAATTCTTTTGTTTTTGATCCTCTTCACCAATTTATTAATATATCTCTCCAAATGAATGAATTTACAAGTAGAAGGATAGTAAAAACATTTTGAAGGCTCCAAATCCCCTGCAATATGTTGTTGAAGAATTTTTATCATCTTGTTTGCATTTGTAGATCATGGGGTATATGTATCCTTGAGAGGAAGCATCCTTTCAAGATTTGAATCAATATCATTTACATATTTCCTTACTTTCTCCCTCATTTCTTGGAGTTTTCTTATGCAATTTTCCAAGGTTTCTTTTCTTAAATTGACAACTCTCCTATATTCATATTGTCTACCTCTGCAATCTGGGGGAAATATCCCTTCCCTCTCCACCACTTCATCATCCAAAAATGTGATGGATTCAAGCTTGGGTAGTAGTCCATCCCAATTCTCAACCTCTATATGATATTTATCAATTGATTTCTGACTCTCCTCTATTTTATCAAACACTTGGTTGTAGTAGTCTATAATATCCTTGATCACCTTGTTTCCCTTGCTCACAAGTTCTTCCTCGGAGTTTTTAGTTGTTTCTTCCATACACCTTAAGTCATCAACATTTTTAATTGTTTCAAGAAGAAGGGATGTAGTTGTTTCTTAACTTCCCTAGGGATTTTTACCCACTTTTACACATATGTTGACAATATATCAACCTTATATTTCAATTGTTTATTGTTTCCTTGTCCTTGTCCATTTTCTAAAATATTCCACCTATAAACACAATAAATTCATGCTTTAGGCCCATAGTAGTTGGATTTACAAGTGGGATCTTGGTCACTTGATAATATGAAGGTGAAGATTCATTCATTAAGAAATTATTTGTGGGATGAAAACTTACATAAGCCTTTCTCGTTGAGGTCGCACCACTACTCGTGAAAAAATTATGACTAACTTTGGTGTTTTTGATGGCCTAAATGAAATGATGTTTTCAAGGTCATCTTCTTCCACATGTACTCTTAAATGTTTCTTCATTAGGAGGGCTTATACCAACCAACCCTTAGTTTGAGTGCTACCTTCCCCTTGTTCTTGTAGTTGGGGAACACTAGGTTCTACCATTTGTGTTTGGGGTATAATGAGAGCAAGACTAGAACCTTCAATTTGTGCCTCTTACTGATTAGTAGACTCAAAAAGATGCTCTTAGAATCTTTCCTCTTCTGTCCCAAAGTCCTTCATCTATTCCTATATCATAGTTAAATATGTTTGAGTGTTTTTTCCAGTCTTTATTAATTCCTTAACATCTTCTTCTATAGATGGAAAATAATCCTTTGCTATCTCAACTTGTGGCTTCTCTTACTATTGGGTTTCTTGTTTTGAAATTTCATGAGTTAATAATTCCTTCTCAACTATCTCAAAAACTTGATGAGTGGGTTCCACAACATTATATTATTCACTCTCAAATTTTTTGACCTATTCAACTTGAGATTTATTAACTTCTTATGCAACAAGGTCCTTTTCTTCAACATTTTTTTACACCTCACCACCTTCTACTTTCTCTGTGGTAGGTGATTTTTGGTGTGCTTGGTCTCCCCCATTCTCAATTACATACATTGTATGGTTTCATGGGGGAGGTCAGCCCCAACATTTTGGTCTAAACCATGTAGTAGTTCAGTGAAGGTTTTCTCCATGGATGGGTCAATTAATGCTATTTTCTCCTCTCCTTGAGCTTCTTTCCCCTAAGTTTCCTAAGTGACCACATTGATAGGGACCTCTTATGTGAACACACTAACATATGCCTTATGTTTCATAGGAGGTGGGGTGATGAGAACTACCTCTATATCCTTAAATATAGTGGTAAATGTTTAGACCAATGGAGTTGTCTCTTGAAGTGTTCCACTTTTGGTTATTTCTATTATAGGTGCTTCCACCTTTATCCTCTTGGTCCTCAAAAAGTGTAATTCTACAATAACCTCCTCTTCTTCCTCCTCATTCTATATCATCTCAAATGTTGGATCAATCTTTGGTAAGTTTTAGGCAATGTTTCCTCTCATTATCTTTCCCTTTCTAGAGGATCCCTTTAAAGAGGTATCTGGTACTTTAACTTGAGTAGTCTCATTTTACACAGGCATATTTTTCCTTGAGGAAGGACGTGAGATTTATTGAAGAGGTGTAGCTATAATGAATAGGGAATATTACATGGTTTTCTCTAATATTTTCTCTTTCATATGTGTCAACATTGACACTTAAGTCTTTATTTTTCTTGTTGCTGCACTTAGCTCTTCAACAACCCTTGAAGTTGGTCCTTTAATTTAAATTCATAGGGAATTTCCAATCAAGGGATCCAAACATCCAAATTCCTTCCTAGAGAGGAGAAACACATCGTTGATGACCCCACTTTTTCTATACTCCCTTAATATGACTATTGTTTGTAGGGTCAAGTCAATCTCCTTACTTCTCAACCATACCAATGTCTTCCTTATGATGTGGGAATTTATGTCATGTAGGGAAGTGTTTCTTTACTTTCCCAATCTACACTTGGGATGGGATGAGATGTTATGCTTTTATCAACATTATATTTTCCCATTAGGTTCATCTCATACTAAAATCCCTTGAGGAACAAAAATTTTATAATCTCTACTTGGGTGAGGTCATCCTTGAATAATATATTAATCTAACCTCCTCCTCATCCTTGGAATCCATCAAATAACCATCATAATGAGGCTCATGTTCATACAAATTACCCAAGGCTCCTTGGAGTATCAATCTAATATCATAATTGGTCATAAGAGAAAGTTTCTACAAAGAAACTCTACCCATTTCTGCTTTAAGGAGTCTTTCCTTAACCAATGTTGGGAAAGTATACCTTCCAATGTTGATTGGGAATTTGATGTTTGTTTTGTTCTTTCTTGCAATCAACTTGTGCATTGCCACTAGCTTTCTTGAAACTTCTAAAAGTTCCCATTTATCATCTAGGTATCTTGGAAACATGTAGGGAGCATCATGAAAGCCACTTACTCTGATATATGTGAAGGTTTGGAATTGGATGAAGTAGCATCCAAATCCAGTGATCAACTTCTTTTCTTGTGTAGATATTCTATTTTCTCCCACTCAGGATGGAAAAGACATATGATGGTAGCAAAGAAAGTGTCATGTGCTATCCTAAAACAATTGATGTAATTTCATAGGTTCAATTGAGGGTATACATCATAAACTTTGTAGTTTCCAAAGTATCTTTCTCTGTCTAACCTAGGAAATGTCCTATGCCTAGAAATGTTTTACACCAGGTAGGAAGTCATGTAGAACTCCACCTTGTTCATGGAGCCTTCTTGAATTTGAACTACCAATTTGAGCATTTGTTCATGTATATAATCACTTATGAAATCTCCCCAGTGAATGTATACTTTTCCAATGAGTATAATTTGGATGAACTTGAACATCCAATCACTGTAATAATAGGAAAATTCCTTCCCCATAACCTTGTTCGACATTGTGATGATATCCCCAATCTTCTCCACAAATATTCTCTTCTCAATTTTCTAGGAATCCTGGTTGCAATAATCCTTTTCTTTTCAAGAAAATTGTTATTCAAAATATTAGAGTACTTAGCAATGTTTACATTCCATTACTCCTCTACATTTTCAATTGAAATATTCACCAAATGAATTACATTAGGGAGACCCAATAGTTATTGAACGGTTTTAATAATTAGGGATTAAAAAAGGGTGTTGCTTCCATCCCTACCTCCCTAGTTGTTAGGTTATAATGTTGTGCTTAAACCCACAATAGCTTTGGATATTAAAAAGAATGGGGAAATGCAGCTGTTAGGGAAAGCCCATTCTAGTCAATATTTTTCATGGTTTCATTCTTATTAATAACATGCAATCTTTGTTGGAATTCCACCAAATTTGCATTGACTAGGTTGGTGTATATTATCTTTTCCAAATTAGATAAGAGATGGGAAGTGGTATGGACACCATATAATTGGATCTTCATTTTTAAAGGGTGAAATTTCAGAAAAACAATTGAGGGAAACATTTCACAACTGTTTGTACTCGTTCAATCCTCCAACACAATTTACAAGGCCACCAAAATATTTAAAACTTCTTACAGACTAAAGTGAAGTTCTTACCCATGAAAATGTCATCATTTCTCTTATTCGCATTGTTAAGAAATAACTAAATCTTCCTTGGAGCTTAAAAACCACCGTATAATTGATTAAAATTGAACAAATTTAGTATCTTCATTGTTTTTCAGCCTTTAGTTCTCTGTTTTAACTTGAAATTTGGAGGAAAAGTTATGATTTTTCATGAATTTCAACCATATATTGATCTTCACATGCTTCCATTAATGAAAGAATCTACCTTCATGTTAAATTTTTTCGCATATATTGATTCCAATTTTCAACTTTTAATTTCCTTCTTACATATGGATAGATGAGCCACTTAGTTACTTTTTTCAAGCGTTGGGGCTTCACAGAAAGATTGCATTTTTTTTTAAAAAATACCAAACTACAAGCTGCCAAACTTCATTTATTTCTAAGAGTTATGGGACACTAACACATGTCCAACTCATGGAGGTGTGGGAGTGGAAATGTAGCTTGCAATATTATAGCTACTATAAACATGCAAACTGTAAAACTACATATATTCTTTCTTTATATTATGTTGTCAAATCATGGCACATGTCCCTCTGTAGGCCACGGGGATGAACTTGCAATTTTTTAGTTTTTTAACAAATGCAAAGCTATGAACTGCACAACTAGAAAATTATCTTTCTTCATTATTGATTCGATAGTGTGCCACATGTCCCTTTTTGGACTTTAGGGATTAAATTACAGTTTGAAAAATGCAGTAACTATAACGCTGCCAATGCAAGACACTAAAAAGCTACATGTTTCCTGCTGTGGCTTCAAGATTTAAGGAATATTCACTTTTGGGTCTTCGGGGTGGAATTATAACTTACAATTTTTTAACAACTTTAAATTTTCCACACAAGTGTCTAGGAATAAGAATATTATGTAAATATAGCTTTTGTGGGGTTCAGGCTTGCACTTGCAATTCACATTTTTTTACGTAAAAATGTAAAACTACTCTAAGGACCCACACCCCTTTATACCTTGAATATTCCATTTTTGGGGGGTCGATCATGGGCATGTAATTTGCATGCTTACAACTGTAAAAACATAAAGTAATTTCACTACAAAAATACTTAAGTTTTTCAAGATGGGTATTTTTGGTTCTTGTGTAATGGAAATGTGAAGATTTAGGGACCACCATGGGATATGCAACTATGCATTTTTCTCCAAAATTGAAAGAAATATGGAAGTACATTAAGTTTCATGTTGCAAGGTCCAAACATGATGCCAAGGGGGCATAAATGATGAAAGGGACTGATAATAATCATTAGTTCAACCTCTAAATATACACAATCACTCCACACTTATCCAATCTACAAGTTCACTTCTTGAAATCTCTTAAAATCCACAACAAAGCAAGAAATCAACAAGGAACATTATGAAACTGTAAGATCGTCCTTGGAACTTATTCAACCTGTAAATGAGCTTTAGGGATCCCTTCAAGACTTCTTGAAACATGGTATCAAACATCACAGGTAACCAAGGGACAATTGAAGATCATGACAAGGTTTATATCAACATGACCACAAAAAAATATCACAAGTAAGATACAAAATGAGTAACAACATGGGGAAATGAAATACCATACTAAGTAACTTTGGATGACCTTGTAGAGATGGTGCCAAAGATACTCAAGGATCAAGATGGGTACCAACATTGGTTCTAGCTCATGGATGAATATCCCCATTGGGTATTTAAAGAACAAAAAAAAATCATAAAAGATATACCAAATGCCTATCTATTGGGTAAGGATTCACATAAAAAGACTCCTCATCACTAGAAAGATGCATAGCTACGAGCATACAAAAAATAAAAAAATTGATCACAAAGAATCACAAGGGAACATAAAACAAACAAAACAAAAACATGTACACTATACAATGTTAGTGTTATCGAAATAAAAACCAATGCTTATTTACAGAACTTATTCAAGTTTTATACTTATGTAGATTTGGAAGGAAGATCCATAGACTAAAGGCCAAGTAATTATAGTATTCTACATGATTAGAGGATGATTTTTTTTAAAGTTGTTAAAAAAAAAAAAACAAGGTATGGTAGCAATGAAAAGAATCTTCCATACATGGAAAATTAGCTGCATTAGACCATATATAAAAGGGAAAGAATTTATAGAAGGTTCATTTTCTAGTATTCCGTAAGTTTAAAGTACCACAAAACAAAGGAAGTTGAATTTTAGTGTTCAGTGGGTATAATGTCTGCAGAGGTTTAGAAAATTCACGAGAGACTTTAGAAAGCAAAGTGAAACATGCATAATAAAATGTTTTCAAAAATAAATCAGTGGAATGAGGAAAAACATAAGGAATCCTCCAGTGGTTAGGAAAGTCATGGAATGAGTAAAAACACAAAGTAAAGTTTATGGAGCTATACAAAATTATGCAAATGGTTAGAAAAGATGCAAGAGAATTCAAAAAACAAAGTAAAGTCTATGGAGGTCTAGAAATGCTTCCGGAGAATTCAAAAAAAAAGTTGAGTCCACATAGGTCTAGAAATTTTATGGAAGATCGTGGAAAACATAGATATCTGCAAAAAAGGTGGAAACTTAGAAAAGTTGCATAACATAGGAAATAACGTGCAACACGAGATAACCGTGAATCTATTTTTATCTTCACATTTTCATTCAAACATATAATTTTAAAGCATGCAAAAGCTAAAAGGAAAACACATCATGCAAGAGTGTGTTAATTAGAGCATGCGCATGTTGTTAGTTTTAAGAACAAAGCATGCAGATAGGCCATCTATTTCTAAATTCACTTTAGTTTTCTGAGAATTTGTTTTTTAATTTCAAGCATGCAATTCTATTTTTGAGTGTGCATTTTTGTCTTTAGTGATCATTCTTCTTACATGTACTTCACACATTTTGTTATTTTAAGCATCAAACTTGCATGTATGTCATTTTCAACTTTTTATCTTTCTCAATTCTTTATAAAACTCCATTAATTTTGTAGTCATACTTCTTACCCTCAAACCTCTCTTCTTAACCCAAGTGTGTTGTTCTATCACCCAGTCTATAATGAGTGCTCACTCGAGGCACGAGTGGGCACCGAGCCCCTCTTTTATGTGATCTTTGCAAGAATCCTTCACCATTAATGGAGGATTATTTATAGAAACAAAAATACATGCATTTACCCTAGATCATGAATAAAGGTACTAGATCTAAGTATAAATGCACCATACAAGGAAGAAATCACTGTAACAAGCATAAAGTAATAATATATGAGCCACAATAACATGAAGAACACAAGGTTTTGCACCCATAAACCTAGATATCTAGAATAACCCATTATATATTAATTCATAAGTATTTACAGTATCCACATAACATCAAAAAGGGTCATATAGACCGATGCATCAAGAAATGTCATATTAAACCCTACAAGACACTCTGTGCAGAGAGTTCTTGAGTCCATTCCCCTAGAAAATAAGCATTTCTCTACATGCCTCTTCTATACAACCTTCCCATTCGTAGCCCCTCATCTAGATCTAAGAACTTCTTTAAATAGAATCTGGTTCCTCTTCTCAACTTCCTTAACAACCCATCATGACCAGGATGCATGTAAAATCTAATCATACCCTTCCATGATCGAGTGCTATGTTAGCTTGCTACATCCTGATAATCCTCCATTAAGTGTAATTATTCCTATCTCAAAATATTCCCTTCCTAGAATATTCTTTACTTGAGCTACAAGCCTCCACTTTTCAACCTTATCCACTCATCATGTCTAACTATATCTTCTCGTGTTTTCCATGTGATGCTATAACAAAAAAGGTGGCTAAGTTCTTAAACCATTCCTTTTTTCCACATGTGACCTACTTCCAACTTAAACCCTTTAAAATTAGTTCTCCTTGTGCAGTTTTTTCTGAGCACGTTCCTCTTGTATTTCCTTGCGCGCGCATTTTCCTGCTTTGGGACTTAGATAATTCAAGGCCCAACATTACCCCACACTACGTGTGTTTTCCATCCTCATAAACAATCTCCTCTTTTACCAAAGAATAATGAATAGGAGTAATGAAATAATCTGTAATTGAATAAAGAATAGGAGAATAAAAAGGATACCACTACTGCTATGTAAGGAGTGGGAAGTATTTCTTTACAGATGCTTCAATTTTATCCCAAGTATCTACCTCATTTTTTGTTTGTTGAAATAAATCACCCACCAATGTGCTAACTTCATCAAAAGTTAACTAATCTCCCTTAGCCTTCAGTGTATCGTTGATGTTTTCCATCTGCTTGCTAAGGTCACCCAACGCATCTATCCTGCGGGTAACATGTGGGTATAATTCCGTCAATTCATTTTTAATAAAAACCCTTAGGTTTTTTATCACCTCACATTCTTTTAAAATTATATTAGGATCATGTCCTTCTCTGTCCTATTGCCCTTGTTATTCTCTTAAAAATCCTTTAGATCCACCTCATGGGTAGCAACCAATATGCTTGCCACTCTATCCCTATCCCCACAGTTGTCATAGAGAACTCTGACCATGAGCGCCATGGTTTTTATTGAGGCAAGGAGGTTGGAGTACCAATTTATTGCTTCGCCAATCTTTAAATTTTCTTGTTCCTTTTATCAGCCTATCACCTCCTATGTTGATTCCAATGCAAGTGGTTTCCTTTCTATTGTGAGTACACGTGTCAGATCTTCTAAGTAGTGAACGGTCAACTTGTACTTATATTTAGGAGGGGCTAGATCTGGGTGCTTTAGGATAATGACATTTTAAATAACCTCTACCTTCTTGTAGAATTTGCGTACCTTTTCCTTTTTCCCCCTTAACTCATGCCTCAATTGGGCATTGATCAATTCCTTATGTTTTATCTCTCTGTCTCTCTCAATGATCTCCTCATTATTTTTCTCCAGTTCATCCTCCAAAAATCTTATTCTGTCATTACTACAGAATAGTCTCGCTTCCACCTCTACTAGTACCTTGTTGAGTGCATTACATATCTATTCATTAGATAACTGCTGGGAATCCACAATAGGATTCTTTCTATTAGTTTATTGTGTCTCCATTAATGAATCTTTGTTAAAAATAAAACTTAGGCTCATGAAGATGGGATTCGAAATCCCAGGATAACATTTTCCTTGTGCGTGGGTATACACTCTCTTCATAAAAATACGACACCCAAAGGAGTTGGTTTGTGGGCACAAAACTTTGGAATGATGTGTGTAGGAACTTATTTGGATAATTAATGTAAGTCATTGCATGTTCTTGCGCTGGTGTCATAACCTTTCCACCTGTGCATGCTACCTTGGGGAAACTTACTACAAAACTGGGATCTCCACCCATACTCCCATATTCCTTTCCTATGCTCATGATTTCCTTTGTTTCATTAAGTACTTCATTAGCACTTCACTCCACCTCGTGCTCCACTAATTCTTGTATAATACACGCCACCTATTTTTCCATTATGTCATCTATCTGTTCTATTATTGGGTTCAGGGTGTTTTTAGCATGCATATCCAATTTCTCACTTCCTCATTTCTCCCAAGAATCCTTATCCTATTCATTCCTTTCTTCATCAGACTAATGTACATCATACACAGGAGGATTTTCATCTTCCACGAACTCCTCATATTATTCATAGGTCTCGTCAATCTCCATACTTTCTGTTTCCTCCGAGTTTGAATCCTATGCCACCCTTTCCTTTTTCTTCACTGGTGACTCCTCCAATATAGGGTAATTCTCTTTCTCAAGTGACTCTTCCCCCTTGGGTGAATCTTTCATGGAAGACTTCTTCCTGTGAGTGTAAGTGTTTTTACCCGTGCTAGACTCATGTGCCCCCATAGTCTGAACGGTATGTTCACTTGGCGCCTTGTATGCGGGAGTCTCTTCTCGTTCTCTATTCTTAGAAACTACTTTATTTCTCCCAGTGGGGTCCTCTGGGATGGATACATCATGCTCAACATATGCACCCTTTTCAAACTTGGGCCTTAGGTGTATATACAACCTTGTTTCTGTCATCCCCGCAATAGGTAGTGTAACTGGTTTCAACATATGTACATCATGAGAGACATACTTCTCTACATAAGTGAACTTATTAGGATATACCAAAGTTTGGGGTAGTGTGCGATACTCTTGATCCACCTCACTTAGATCAAATCTAAGCTTCTTTTATTCCTTAAAATAGTTAACCATGCTTTGAAAGTATAGCGCTGTGAAAGATAAGGGCAACTTACACCAAGGACTCTTTGTGCCATCTGTCAAAGTAAACATACCGATACAAAAGTGCTGATATATACAGAAAACTCAGCCTATCTATTCACCAATGCAGATAATTTTTTAGGGATTCTCCACTCTGCCTCGAATGTGTCACACACTCCTTTGTACCATTTTTCTAAGCGAGCCTTATGAGCAGCCCTCATTGTGTCACAAGTGTAGGCTTCAAATATTTTAGCAAGGGAGGGGTCCTAATATGGGTATTCCCAAACATATCTATTTGGCCCATTGGGCACTCCAATATTTGAAAACACAATAGTGAGAAGGACTTCACCATACATAATATTCTCTCCATCGCGTGTGGTGTCTATGATCTCCTTTGTAATGAAGTCCAAGAGGTTATAGAATGTTCCCTCTAAAATATTCTTGCAAACATTCAACCACCTCTTATTCACTTGCGTATAACACTCTTGTCCTTTCAAATTGGTGACCAAGTTCACAGCCATCTTCATGACATGATCAGTGATCAAGCTAATATAAAAAAAGTGCAAACCCTTTTTGTACTCATATGTTACAGTTGTCTTCTTAATGGCATCTTTGTCACCTAAGTCATCATCTAGCAAATCTCCTTCACATATAAGGTTAGTGTATTTGGAGACCAGTTGAGTGGTCAAGTGCATCCTCCTTCCTGCAATGTAAAAATAGTCCTCATGTACATGTGACATCAACCACAGGTGTAACCTTTTGAGCTTTACGAAACAAGGTAACTTGTAGAGTTGTAAGAGTCTAGCCTTCTCCAACTTGGTCTTCACCTCATCATCGTACACAAGTTTTCCATCCTGTGTCCTCCTTCCCATAGGGTAGACCAACTCAAATGTCATCTCCTTCTCAGTGGTTGTCATCTTATGGTTGTAGTCACTCACAACCATATTGTGTATGTGAGATACCCATTCCCTGCCTAATACCACACCATCTGGGTACTGCATCTCCGCATACCATTTTTAATTAAAACTTGTGGACATAGTCAGTTTTCCTTTTCCTTCACCTTTTCCCTTATTTGGTGAAGTGTTTGTTCCCTTTATTGGTGCCATTTTCTTTGCCAGGTTTCTTAAATATTCCTCCTGGCATTTTTCTCTAACACTACTCAATATGTCAACTCTAATTATCTACAAAATCTCCTAAAAAACACGTGCCCTATTTCTGTAAACCCTAACTTGGATCACCCTTCTTCCAAAAGGCAGCATAATCACTCATAGGAATCCACCAAACAACCTCTTCCGCGTATGCTCATGTACTATGCTCTAAACTAGGTGACAGATTTGTCGATTTCTCACCTTCACACACCACCTTTTGTAATTTCTTCGCAAGAACACCTTAGATCACAAGAAATCTTCTCAACAAACGCAAGGTGAAATAAAATAGCTTACTCGACCTTATTTTTATAGCTTCTTCTTCTCTCTACATTAAAATTTGTTCCTCCTACCTCTATACCTCCACATTTATTGTTGAATTTTTCCACCACTACCCTCCGTGTAATTAGTCTAGTACTTTTCCTCAGTGGGAAAGTTTCCACAACCTTTTGGCGCACACAAAACTAAACTCACCACAAACCCCTTCACGGATTCTCAACACAAAAGTATATCTTCCCATGTGTCTTAAACCTAGTTATTGTTGTTTCCTACCTTACGTTGCTCTGTAATTTTATCTTTGTACATGGTTTTCTAAAATCCTTTTGACACTAATCATCCATCATGAACATTTCTAATACACACTCTCCTCCATCCTACAAGATTTTTATTTTCCAAAAAGATGGGCTGTTAATAAACATTAATCTCAACACTTAATTTTTACCACACTATTAAATGAAATGCTTATGTACACTCTCCATTCACCCCACACAAAATAAATGCGTGGTCCTCTACGCATACAATTCCTTTGGATAGTAACTGGCTACTGATGCATAAGTGTGCCCACAATGAACCAAATAGAAAGATAAAACAAATCGATGAAGAAAGTATACACATTAAAGGGAAAATGTATTATGGGAAATCCTAAGCTAACTAGCAATATTGTGTTATTTACAAACACCAAGAAGAATTATTTATAGTAGGGATTCAAACTACTCCCATTAAAAAACCTGAGAAACCATGTGCCATCAAGTGTTTGTAATTGGAAAGCACCTAAATCAAGGATGTAAGTGACAGTATAAGGTCAAAACCAATTCACCTTGAATTTCCCTTGATGGTGCAAAAAAATAGATTCATACAACAATTTAATAAACCCAACCTCAAAATTCTTATTTTTAATATGACGATCATGTCATGCCTTTTTTCATTCTTTTTCCATCTTTTGAATCCATTTGGAAATGATCCGCATCTAATCTAATTACATAATTTTATCGATGTGCTCCTCTAATGCTTGTTCATCAGCTAATCGTCTTGTACATGCAATACATAGGGATGGAAACATGAATTCCATAGGAAAAACTACCTCCACGCCAAACACCAACTGAATGGGCATTGCTCTGTTTAACCTCTTGTAGGTTTTCCAATAGAACCATAACATGGCAGATACTTTGTTATCCTAATCCTTTCTCCAAACATCACAAATCTTGGTCAACGTGTGACTCAAAGTATTTTTAAAGACTTTCATTGTCCCATTAGCCTGTTGGTGATAAGGATTAGTCTTGTGATGGGCCACCATGAACTCTACCAACAAGATTCTAACTATCTCATTTAGGAAATGAGTACCCCTATCACTCATTAAAATTAGTGGACATCCATACCTAATGATTATATTTTCCCATAAGAATCTAGTTGTTATTTCTGTTGTGTAATCCTTTGTAGGCACCACCTCTTCCCACCATGTAAGATATTATGTGCATGTAATGATATATTGCGAACCCGTCCTTCGTGCGGCTAGGGAAATATGGTCTATGAAGTCAATTTCCCATTTATTTAATGGTTCTACACTTGTGATAGGCATTAATGGAATTTCATCTCTCTTCCTTGGTTTACCAAGGTGCTGGAAATTGTCAAAGGCCTTGCAATACTCTATAAAATCCCTGTAAATTGTCTTGCACCAAAGACAAGCTAAAATAATTTTGCACACAGTCATGTTCCCTAAATAGTGGCCTCCTGCAAGCCCACCATGAGACTCCTCCATGATTATAGTACGCTCATGCTCTAGTATGCACCGGTGAAAAACCTCATCATAGCCTAGCTTGTATAAGTCTATACCAATTAACATATAGGGCATAACACATATTACTAACTATTTCGTATCTAATGCCTTCATCCCATCTGGCACCACACTCGTTCCTAATAAAACAACATATCCTCTAATTCAGAGGGCGCACATTATAATTTAAAAAATTATGCATCTAACATTGTGTCTTCAATTCTTTATGCGTCCTATCTTGAATCAATCTGAGATAAGTGGTCAGGTTTGAAATTTATCTTCTCTTGTTTCACCACATTCGTAAACTCAAACTCTTGAAACAAATGTATCCAACGATATATCCGCTCTTGCAAAATGGGATTATTCACTAGGTATTTTAATGCCATGTGGTCCGTGTAGAAAATAAAAGGTATTTCTTGCAAATATTGCCTAAATTTTTGTAGTGCGTAGATAATTGATAATGCCTTGTGCTTTGTGGTAGTATAAATTTGTTCAGCCAGGGTTAGCTTCCTAGTAGTAAAACACAATGGATAGTCAACAATCCCCTCTCCAGGATGTGCTAACACCACTCCGATCATCATACCAGATGCATCAACATACACATGAAAAGGCTTATCCCAAGAGAGAAATCACAAAATGGGCATAGTAGTGAGTCTGTCCTTTAGTGTGTCAAAATCCACCCGTTGCACCTCACCCCAATGAAATTTCCCTTGATGCTTTAACATATCCTCCAAAGGCACGATAATTTTGGCATAGCCCTTAATGAACTTCCCGTGGTATCTCGTATGCTCTAGAAATCCATGCATTGGGCTTTGATTGGTGGGTTCCTCTAACCCCAAAATAACAACAATCTTTGTGGGATCTACAAATAATTCCTCCTTATATATGATATGGCCTAACAAGGTGCTAAATGGAGTATCAAAGATACATTTCTAGATGTTAAGGGATATACTTAGCTTCCTGCACCTCCCAAACATCAACCTCAAATTGTCACTGTGGTATTTTACTAGTCCATAAACCATCCATTCATCCAGGTAGACTTGAAGAAACTTGTGAATGAATTCTTAGAAGGCATGTACCACAATGCACAAAAAAATAGTAGGCACATTCTTCAATCCAAAAGGCATAACAATATAGGCAAAGCTTCCCCACTCTATCATGAAAGTAGTCTTCTCTTAGTCTTCCTTCATAATTCTTACTTGATGATATCCAGAGAATCCATCTATAAATGAATAGATCTCGTGCTCGGATACTCCTTCTAAGATATCTTCAGTGAACGAGGTTAGGAAAGGATCAATGACACACACAACATTTAAGTCTCTATAGTCGACACAAATCCTTATTCTCCAATCCTTTTTAATACTATGACCATTGGACTCACCCATTCAGATTTCTCAATGGCCTCAATTATCCCAGATTGTAACATCCTATCAATATCCTCCTTAACCGTCACACGTAAATTCAGGTTTATTCTATAAGGCCTCTTTTGTATAGGGCACATGCCATTTTAAAACTTAATCCTCATTTCCCCTAATGAGTGATGTAATCCTTTCAACTCATGGTACCAGCATGGAAATAAGTATTGGAACTCATGTAGTAGATAAATGATCTTTGATACTTCTTGCTCCATCTAGAAATCTCCAATGATAGCTTCTTTAGGCTCTGTCTCTATACCAATGTTGAATTTCTTCATCTTTAAGGGCTCATGGTTAGTGCGCACTTGCTCATCTGCTTAATCTAACACTTCAAGTGTACCATCTGTATAGTTAAAATCCTTGTTCTATACCTCTTCATTGTCTATTAGGTGGACCAATTTTCCTTTTTCCTTCTCCAGGTAGGCGCACTCAAGTTATACTTTGTTTCTTCCTCCATGAAGTGCACCCCTAGCTCTGTTTCACCTAATAGATCTAGAATCCTATCCTCCGCCATGATACTATCTCCCAAGGTAAGACGCTTGACTACATGTAACGCCTCATTCACTAATGGCTTATTATTCTGGTACTCAAATGTTTGAACAAGCTCTGTCATTAACTCCTACCAGTTCCTTGTCTGATGCCATAACTCTGAATGAATATACCACATGCACACAGTCCTACATTATGGAATAGCACTTATGCACGCTTGGGTAAGGGGTAAACCTTTTGTGCCTCCCATACAAGTATTCTCACACTCCTAGACATGGCATGTAGTGGATCCCCTCCCATCATAGTCACAAATTTTAGTAAGTGCATTACGCCAAAGGAACCTAACAAAGAGCATAATTCTCACTTCATGCCACTCTAGAAAATTATCTCGATGTGTCACCCACCAACCTGTTATTTTTTAGTACAAGGTATAAGTTATCATATTCCTCCTTTCAATATGACAAGCCCACTGGGATTCCATTGTGCATATAAAAACATCCACGTTACCTTCCTCAGTAAATCTAGGTAACTTCCTTCGTCCTATGCACCTAACTGAGTGTGCCCTGGCAATGGGAGTTACCATGCCCTTCAATTATCTTCCCACCAACTCATAGGTCTCATGCATCCAATTCTAACATGAAACAATAGTTGTATCAATTATAGATTAAACATCGTCCCACTGAATGAAACATGCCTTTAATGTATGAATTACCTTAGGGTCTCTAATGGTGTAAACATATATCCTATCCAGGTCCTCTTCTCATAAAGGTTCTTTATAGGGTGCAGACTTCCCATGCATTAATGGAATAATGACACACTCTTCCTTGTTTTAAAATCTTATGTACCCCTTTGTTAAAACACAAATTAGCATTATTCTTGTAACACTAGGGGCACCCAAGTAATGTTGGAAAGTTATCCACCTCGGCAAGTGCTAAGACTTCAATTCTCCAATGTGCATTGCCTTTTTCCTTTTCACCATATACAACACATTCAAAGATGGTTGCAATGGGGGTCTTCAAATCTGATTCCATACATCTAAAGTGATAACATTGACCTCCACACTCATGTAAATAAAGATATTTCTCAAGATCCATCCATTCATAACTGCATTCAATGTGATTTCCTTGTCATAGTAAATACTGTGAGGAGGTAGATTAACGTGCAAGACTTTCCTCTCACACTCACCTCGACTGTGTGATACTTTTCCTCTTAGCCACTCTCCTAATAGAGGGGTGATTTTTTTTCTTGGAAAAACATCTTAGATACTTCTCTGACCTCATTATTGTCCTTCTAAGGGACCTCAACACTTTTCTTCTGCTCCAGCTTCTGTGGTTGCTCCTTTAGACATTGAATCTCCCCTTGAAGGCTCCAAATCACCTCCATGGTCTCTTGGTAGACCTCTTTTTGATGAGTCAGATCAGGATATTTCCCATGTAACACCTCTTCTCTAGTGATGAGAGGCCTTTTCTTCAACATCTTCTTTACGTACATAGCCTCATCTCACGTGGTCACCATGACATGATCTAATTCAGGGTTATGCACTACCCTAGGCATCCATTGTGGATCATCTCGCTTTATGCTCACCATTCTTGTTCCTTTGTCCTTCCTCTGAAACTAGATCATGTATTCAAATAACTTAGGGCACTCTTCATACTTGTGCTTCTTTCCACACCATGAGCACTGCAGTAAGTCAGGAAACTCATTCTTGTAGTGTTCTATAGATCTATAGTTGTAGTAGGTTCTACGAGGAAATCCACTTTGTCCACCTTGACCACCACAACCTTTGAGTCCGATTGTCTCTTGGTAGAACTCTTTCTGATGAGTCAAATTGGGATATTTCCCATGTAACACCTCTTATCTAGTGATGAGAGGACTTTGCTTTGACATCTTCCTTACGCACATAGCCTCATCTTGCATGGTCACCATGATAGGCTCTAACCCAGGGTTATTTGCTACCTTAGGCATCCACTGTGGATCATCTCACTTCATGCTCACCATTCCCATGCCTTTGTTTTTTCTCTGAAACTAGCTCATGTATTCAAATAACTAAGGGAATTTTTCATACTTGTGCTTCTTTCCACACCATGCTCGTTATAGAAAGTCGGGACACTCACGCTTGTAGTGTTCTATAGATCTATAGTTGTAGCAAGATCTACGAGGAAATCCACTTTGTCCACCTTGAACACCATGGCCTGAGTCCTCTGTGAAAACCTCTTCCTTGACTACCTTCATTTTTGTGCCCTTCATAATGATGACTCCCATCCTTGCAACTACTTGCAATACTAGTCTAGTACACACCGGTATTAATGGCATTATGGATTTGGTCAATCAATCTAAAATCCTTGGTATCATGAGTAGTTGAAGTAAAAATCTTATAATAGTAGGATACATTCTTATTGATCCCGTGTTGTAACCATGGGAATCTTCTTGAATCATGATTGACATGAAAAATATCACAATCCATTGACATGGTGTGCAACGATATTCATGGGAAACTGTCCTTTGTGTGTCCCTCTACTTCACAATCCCTTCACCATAACCCACTACGAGTCTCATGACCTAACTTCACTGAAAATGTTTCCAGCTGCTTTGCCATGGAAGTAATATTTTCTTCTAGAAATGGGATCACCCTAGTTTCACCACTTCTGATGGCTTGAACACGTAAAGTAGCTTCCAAGGCCTTGCACAGATCCATAAAGGTATTATGGGAGAGTGTTCTCCTGAATGGCATGATCAATCCCCCAAAAAACCACTAGACATGATGAGATGGATGGATATCATAAGATAATTTTATCAGGAGAGTATTAAAATATGCATCATACTCCCGCACACTCTTTGCAATCCCTTGCTAGATTTCCTTCAACGCACTGATTATTTTTTTCTCAAACTTAGGAATGTGGAATTCCACCAAAAATTCATCATGTAGCACATTATAATTCACCGTCATTTGATGAAGGTCATATTATCGGTACCAGTTGTGTGCATGACCTTGCAACATAGTTTTAAATTGACTTTCCTTCCACTCTGGTGCACTGATGACCTTCACGTGCTATAAAGACTCACATTTATGTACATGATCTGTAACATCCTCAACACCCTTGTAATCTAGAAAATGCAAAGACATCTCATAAAACACCTACTGAGGTGGTTGAGGTCCTTCTCCATAGATCCCAAACCTTGATTTCCTATTGTGTGGCCTCCACCACTAGATCCACTAGCTCCTACTCCTCCGGATCCACCAGATCTTGCTCCCGTAGCAGGTAAGGATATTGAAGCAGTTGCACCTTGTGTCCCCACCATTCCGATAAACTATGTGACAACAGTCTGTGATATCAAACCACTCCTAGATGTATTTTCCATACTACTTCTAGATGCGATACATAAACTTTATGTACCCACACCTTGCCCAAATGATGTGCTAGACAAAATACCTCCAAAAACTAGAAATTTCTATGGGGGCGTAAATTGGTGTAATGTAAAATGATATCTACCTGATGCTACTTTCTCACTAACAATAACTGGGCAAGAAATACTTGTCTCAAAAACTAGAAAAATAAGTACTAGGGTTTGGTCTCTAGGTGGGATAAGATGTGCACCCATGACTCTCCTCCTTTCTTTATATGACGAGATCTCACTAGAAGCTGAGGGAGTGTCTCTCTTATATTTACCAAGATGGGGTAGCATACAATGCTCAGGTCCCATGCCCTCTGCGTGAACCTCAAATCCTTCCCACAACATATGCCTCCATAAATCCATCACTCCAGAAACTTCGCATCGTCTCACCAACTCCCTCTCTCATGATTCATTATACTTTATTTGTCTCTCTTCTCTCTCTTCTTCTATTATAGGATCCACCATATTTCACCACACTAGCTCCTGTACCTTGTGCCTAGTGGGAAGTTATCCAACCCTAGGAAATTCCTCCATACTCAGAGTAATGATTATGATCTTAATGGTTAAAGGTATAACACACAATAATGATCCTCTTAGCTCTTTCAATAACTCCAACTCAACAATCTCGTGAAAAGAATACCGTATTCTAGGGTATAACTGGTTAACACTCTACTCCACCACTGATGAAGAACATGATTCTATGTCATATTAACATCATGTAACCTATAATACTCATCTTGGGTCCACACACGAGGTCTATAATACTAACTTAACCTTGATGCATATGTTGACAACCATTCATACAACTCTACTAGGAAACAACAAAATAATGTTCCATACAAGTCATCATACAAGTTCTCTTCTACCCATTTACGTGCATCAACCTCAAGTCCAGTAATGAGTCTTTGAGAAAAAACATCTTCCATGCTTTTAAGCCATGCTTCAACACTATCCAAGGTCAAGCACTCCATCATCACACCTCATTCTCACAACATCTTCAAAATAGGTCCCGGAAATGGAACCAAAATGTAGTCATGTTTCTTACCCTCAAACCTCTCTTCTTACCCAAAGCGTGTTGGCCTATCACCCTATCTATACTGGGCACTCACGTAAGGAACACGCGAGCACCGAGCCCCTCTTTTATGTGAGATTTACAAGAATGCTTTTCCGTTAATGGATGATTATTTACAGAAACAAAAATACATGCATTTACCCTAGAGAATGAATAAAGGTACTAGATCTAAGTATAAATGCACCATAAAAGGAAGAAATCATTATAACAAGCATAAGTTAATAATATATAAGCCATAATAACATGAAAAACACAAGGGTTTGCACCCATAATCCTAGATATCTAGAGTAACCCATTATATATTAATTCATAAGTATTTGCAGTAGCCACATTACATCAAAGAGGTCATACAGACCGATGCATCAAGAAATACCATCTTAAACCCTACAAGACACTATGTCTAGAGAGTTCTTGAGTCTATTCCCCTAACAAATAATCATTTCTCTACATGCCTCTTCTATACAACCTTCCCATTCGAAAACCCTCATCTAGATCCAAGAACTTCTTTAAATAGAATTCGGATCCTCTTCTCAACCGCCTTAATAACCCATCATGAGCAGGCTACATGCCAAATGTAATAATACCCTTCCATGAATGAGTGCCTATGTCAGCTTGCCACATCCTGATAATCCTCCATCAACTATATTGATTCTTATCCCAAAATATTCCCTTCCTATAATATTATTTCCTTGAGCTGCAAGCCTCCACTTTTCAACCTTATCCATTAATAATGTCTAACTCTATCCTCGGGTGTTTTCCATGTGACACTATAACACAAAAGGTGTCTAAGTTCTTAAACCCTTCCTTATTTCCACGTGTGCCCTAGGTCCAACTTAAAACCTTTAAAATTTGTTCTCCTTATGCACTTTTTTCTGATCGTATTCCTCTTGTATTGTCTTGCACGCTTACTTTCCTGCTTTGGGACTTAGATAATTCAGGGCCCAACATTATCCCAAACTATGCATGTTTTCCATCCTCATAAACAATCTCCTCTTTTAACAAAGAATAAAAAATATGAGAAATGAAATAATCTATAACTGAATAAAGAATAAGAGAATAAAAAGGATCCCACTATTGCTGTGTAAGGAGTGGGAAATATTTCTTTACAGATGCTTCAATTTTATCCCAAGGATTTACCTTATTTTGCGCTTGTGGAAATAAACCACCCAACAACATGATAAATTTTTCAAAAGTTAACTCATCTCCCTTAGCCTTTAGTGTATCGATGATGTTTTCCATCTGCTTGCTAAGTTCACCCAACGTGTCATGTTGTGGGTAACATGTGGGTATAATTACATCAATTCATTTTTAATAAAAATCATTAGGGTTTTGATCACCTCACATTATTTTTGACTTCTGTTAGGATTATATCCTGATCTGCCCCATTTCCCTTGTTCTTCTCTTAAAACTCCTTTAGATCCACCTCATGGGTAGAAACCAATATGCTTGTCACTCTATCCCTGTCCCCATAACTATCATAGACAACTCTGACCATGAGCGCCATGGTTTTTATTGAGGCAAGGAGGTTAGAGTATCGAGTTATTGTTTCCCCAATCTTCAACTTTTCTTGTTCTTTTTATCATCCCATCACCTCCTATGCCGATTCCAACGCAAGTGGTTGTCATTCTATTGTGATTACACGTGTCAGATCTTCTAAGTAGTGAATGGTCAACTCATACTTCTATTTAGGAGGGGCCAGATCCAGGTGCTTTAGGATAATGTCATTTGAAATAACCTCTACCTTCTTGTAGACTTCACATACCTTCACCTTTTCTTCCCTCAACTCATCCCTCAATTGCGCATTGATTAATTCCATCTATTTGATCTCCATGTGTCTCTCAATGATCTCCTCATTATTTTTCTCTAGTTCATCCTCCAAAACTCTTATTCTATCATTACTACCAAATAGTCTCGCTTCCACCTCTACTAATACCTTGTTGAGTGCATTAAATATCTATTCATAAGATAACCACTGGGAATCCACAATAGGATTTTTCCACTTAGTGTCTGGTGTCTCCATTAATGAATCATTGTTAATCTCAAACTCAGGCTCATCAACACAATATTCGAAAGCCCAGGATAAAATTTTCCTTGTGCGTGGGTATGCACTCTCTTCATCAAAAGATGACCAACAAAGGAGATGGTATGTGGGCACCAAACTTTGGAATCATGTGCGTAGGACCTTTTTTGGATCATTAATGTACGTCATTGCATGTTCCTGCGCCGATGTCGTAACCTTTTCACTTGTCCATGCTAACTTAGGGAAACTTACTACCAAATTGGGATCTCCACCCATGCTCTAATAGTCCTTTCTTTTGCTCATTCTTTCCTCTATTTCCTTCAGTAATTCATTAGTGATTCACTCCACCTTGTGCTCCACTAATTTTCATATAATACCCACCACCTATTTTTCTATTGTTTCATCTATCTATTCTCTTATTAGGGTCAAGGTGTTTTGAGCATGCATATCCACTTCCTCACTTCCTCGTTTCTCCAAAGAATCCTTATCCTCTTTATTCCTTTCTTCATCAAACTCATGTACATCGTACATAGGAGGATTCTCATCTTCCTTGCAATCCTCATCTTATTCCTAGGTATCGTCGATCTCCATACTTTCCATCTCCTCCAAGTCTAAATCTTGCACCACCTTTTCCTTCTTCTTCACTGACGACTCCTATAATATAGGGGAAATCTCATTCTCAGGATACTCTTCCCTCTTGGGTGAATATTTCGTGGCATACTTCTTCCTATGAGTGTAAGTGTTTATTCTCATGCTAGACTCATATGCCCCCACAGTCTGAACTGTATGCACACTTGGCACCTTGTAAGCGGGAGTCTCTTCTCATTCTCTATTATTTGAAACTACTTTATTTCTCCTAGTGAGGTCCTCTGGGATTGATACATCATCCTAAACATATGAACCCTTTTCAAACTTGGGCCTTAGGTGTATATACAACTTTGTTTCTATCTTCCCTGCAGTAGGTAGTATCACTGGTTTTAACATATGTACATCATGAGAGACATACTTCTCTATATAAGTGAACTTCTTAGGATATACCAAAGTTCAGCGTAGTGCGTGGTACTCTTGATCCACCTAACTTAGATAAAATCTAAGATTCTTCTATTCCTTAAAATAGTTGACCGTGCTTTGAAAGTATTACACTGTGAAAGAGAAGGGAAACCTACACCAAGGACTCTTTGTGCCATCTGTCAAAGTAAACATGCCAATAAAAAGTGCTAATATACAATGAACTCAGCCTCTCCTTCCACCAATGCAGATTTTTTTTAGGGATTCTCCACTCTGCCTCAAATTTGTCATGCACTCCTTTATACCATTTTATCAAGCACACCTTATGAGCAGTCGTCATCGTGTCACAATTGCAAGCTTCAAATGTTTTAGCAGGGGAGGGGTCCTGATCTTGGTATTCCCAAACATATCTATTTGGCCCATCGAGCATTCCAATATTTGAAAAAATAATGGTGAGAAGGATGCTACCATACATAATATTGTCTCTATCACACGCAGTGTCTATGATATCCTTCGTAATGAAGTATGAGAGGTTATAGAATGTTCCCTCTGAAATCTTCCTACAAACATTCAACCACCTCTTATTCACTTACGTCTAGTGATCTTGTCCATTCAAATTGGTGACCAGGTGTGTTGTCATCTTCATGACACAATCAATGATCAAGCTAATATAAAAATAGTGCGAACCCTTTTTGTACTCATATGTTGTAGTTGTCTTCTTAATGGAAGTCACCTAAGTCATCATCTAGTGAATCTCCTTCACAGATAAGGTTAGTGTACTTGGAGACCAATTGAGCAGTCAAGCGCATCCTCCTTCATGCAATGTAAAAATATTCCTCATATATGTGTGACATCAACCACATGTGTAACCTTTCGAGCTTGCTGAAATAAGGAAACTTATAGATTTGTAAGAGTCCAACCTTCTCCAACTTGGTCTTCACTTCATCATCATACACAAGTTTTCCATCCTGTGTCCTCCTTCCCGTAGGGTGAACCATCTCCAATGCCATTTCCTTCTCATTGTTTATCATCTTATGGTTGTAGTCACTCACAACCATATTGTGTATGTGAGACACCCATTCCTTCCCTAATACCACACCATCTGAGTATTGCATCTCTGCATACCATTCTTCAATAAAAATTGTGGACATAGTCGGTTTTCCTTTACCCTCACCTTTTCCCTTATTTGGTGAAGTGTTCATTTCCTTTCTTGGAGCCATTTTCTCTATCATGTTTCTTAAATATTCCTCTTGGCATTTTTCTCTAACACTACTCAATCCCTTGACTCCAATTTTTTTCAAAATCTCCTCAAAAACCCATGCCCTAGTTCTTTAAACCCTAACTTGGAGCACCCTTCTTCCAAAAGGTAGCATAACCACTCACAAGAATCCACCAAACAACCTATTTTGTGTACGCTCGTGTATTCTAATCCAAACTCGTTCATAGATAAGTCAATTTCTCACCTTTATACACCACCTTTCGCAATTTCTTCGCAAGAACACCTTAGATCGCAAGAGCTCTTCACAACAAACACAAGGTGAAATAAAATAGCTTACCTGACTTTCTATTTAAATATTTTTCTTATCTACATTAAAATTTATGCCACCTACCTCCATACCTCCACATTTATTGTTGAATTTTTCTGCCACTACCCTACATGCATTCAGTTAGTACTTTTCCTCCGCGGGAAAATTTCCACAACCTTTTGGCATGTGTAAAATTGAACTAACCACAAACCCCTTCATGTACTCTCAGCACTGAAGTCAATCTTCACATGTTTCTTAAACCTAGTTATTGTTGATTCTTACCTTGCGTTTCTCTGCACTTTTATCTTTGTACATGGTTTTCTAAAATCCTTTTGACACTAATCTTCCATCATGAACACTTCTGCTATGTACTCTCTGTTAGAATTTGAGGATTCTAATAAATATGGATTTAATAAAATTACATATTATATAATGTTATAATAAATATTTAAATAAACATTACATCATAACATAAGTAAATAAAGAAATACTTACAGGAAATAAATAGCACAGGTGACACAATATTTATAGTGGAAAACCCCAATAGGGTAAAAACATCTTTGAAAATAACCTTTTACTTCAGAGAAATTATTTTATATTCAGTAAGATCACCTCCTCCTTAAAACCCTATTTATCAAGGTTAAAACCAAATCACTTGATTTGCAAACCTTTGATATATTTCTCGAATATATCAAATGAGGACCTAGAGTCATTTTTATATAAGGTGATCGGGTATGTCTCCCGACCCACCTTTTCAACCTAAAATGGTTGACACATATACCTAGGTGAGTGTATTTAATAAATATAAACTTAAATGATTCACATTATTAAATACTTATCTAATTTATATTACCTAGTTATAAATATTTAATAATAGAAAAATATTTCATAGTATTAAATATTTAACCTATATAATAGTGATGGACCCATATTAATTAAGGGTTGGCCAGACCACTTAATCATTATGTTCCAACACTCCCCCTTAATGTTAAGTGGGATAACATATGCTAATAGATTACCTGCCCGTGGTATACTACATGATTTACAATCCTTAAACCATAAAGGTTTTAGGCTAGCATATTAGGTGAAGGAATTATAACACCTTCATCATACTCAAGTTACCTTTTGGTAAAAAAGGATTTGGAATCCCAAAGATCATCCCATGATCAGTGGCTAAGTATGATTTGTGATTTTTACATATTCTCACAGGTTCTCATAAAAGGTTATTGAACCCAAGTATATAGGAGTCTTTTATAACTAAGGACCTCCTTAATAATATGCTTGTACTAGATGTTTACTAATAAACTCAATAGCACTAAAGAGTTTACTAAAGACCTCCTTTAAAATCTTTCTACACTTCTTTCTAAAAAATAAGTTGAGGAGGTATACATGCTTGAAGGTCTTTTTACACTTGCCCAAAGGTCTTTTTTACAAATGCCCGAAGGTATTTTTACAAAAACCAAGTTCCATTAGGAGGTGACATTGTCATGCACACTCCCCTTAATGGAAACTTTGAAAATATAAGATTTTCACGAAAGTGACAAAAATTTATAACACTCAAGAGCTTTGTAAAGATATTAGCAACCTACTCTTCAGTTGGCACGAACTTGAGATATATCTCACCACTTAGCACCTTCTCATGGATGAAGTGTATATGTATCTCAATGTGCTTTGTCCTCAGATGCTGTACTGTATTATGTGCAAGAGCTATGGTGATTTGGTTGTCATAGAACAAAGGAACACTGTGTGGATCCTTCATCTTTATCTCATCGAACAACCTCTTTAGTCATAGAGCCTCTTTTGTAGCTTCCATTGCACTTCTATACTCAACTTATGTTGAAGAGATATAAACAATTGGCTACTTTTTGTTGCCCCAAGTAATGACACCTGCACCAAAATTTAAACACATAACCAGAAGTATATTTTCTATCCAATACATCACCATCATGATCAAAATCAAAAAATCTATGTAAGTTAGCAATTTCATTCTTAGTATAATGCAACCCATAATTGATTGTAACTTTAATATATCTAAGAATTCTTTTTGCAAGATTCCTATGATTTCTATAAGGTTCCTACATAAACCTAGAAGAAATTCCTATTGCATAGGAAATATCTGGTCTGGTGATAGTTAGATATATCAAACTACCAACTAACTGCCTATATAAAATAGGATCAAATTTTTCACATGCAGGTTTAGGATCAATTTTCAGTCAAACTTCCATAGGAGTAGAAATTGGTTTACAATCAATCATGTTAAACTTTTTTAGTACATTGGTTACATATTGTGCTTGAGAAATAACAATAGAATGTTTATCTTGAAATACAGTCGTGCCGAGAAAATGATGTAAGAGATCTAAATCAGTCATTTCAATGTACTGTTTCAATTTTTCTTTAATTCTACAAATTAAAGCAGGATTATCACCATTCATAAGAAAATCATCAAAATATATACAAACAATGATAATATGTGATCCTTCTTGTTTAATGAATAGATCATTGTTAGATGAACAATTAACAAATCCTAACTGTTTAAAGAAAGAATTAATTTTCGCATACCAAGCTCTAGGAGCTTGCTTTAAACCATACAAGTATTTTTTCAATTTACAAACATAGTTTTCTTTACCAGTTTCTTCAAATCCTTTAGGTTGAGACATGTAAATTTATTCTTTTAAATCACCATTCAAAAAGGCATATTTCACATCCATTTGGTGGATTTCCCACCCAAATTGAGTGTCAATTGCAAATAATTTCCTAGCAGTACTCATTTTAGCTACATGGGCAAATGTCTCAACATAATCAATACCATGTTTCTGAGTGAAACCTCTAACAACAAGTCTAGCTTTATGTTTGTCAATACTACCATCTGTATTATATTTTACTTTTTATAACCAGCTAGACCCTATAATACTTCTTTTCTCTCGAGGTGGAACCAACTCCTAGATTTGATTTTGAATTAGGGCATTATATTAAGCTTGCATTGCATTGATCCACTTCTCATCCTGAGAAGATTCTTCAAAACTTTGCGGCTCAGGTTCATACAAGGTCATTAATGCATGGTACGTATGATAACTTCTGGTCATTTTCCTAAGATCAATAGGATTAGAAATTTCTAAAATAGATTAAGCCCATTTTGGTTTCTTAACTAGGGAGTTAGGAGATTCAGAAGCATCTATAGTATCAACACAAGAAACATCATCATGACCATTTACTATATTCTCATTATCAGAATCATAACAATCATTAGAAATATTGATAGAGTTAGGAACACCTTTACCATTATTAGATGAACAAAATTACTTTTGTAAAACCACGACATTACGGTTTTCAGTTACTTCCCTTTTTACAAGGTCGTAAATCCTTCGACCTGTAGTGTTAATACCATATCCAATGAAAACACAAGAGAAATAAGTCATATCAAGTTTCTTTCTTTTATGTTTAGGAATGTATAGAGAAGCAGGAATACAAAAACATTTTAGATGAGAAATATCAGGTTTTTTATTTGACCATTTTTCTAAAGGAGTTGAAAGATGAATAGCTTTGGTAGGAACCCTATTTAGAATGTAGACTGTTGTGTTCATTTCTTCCACCCACATAATTTTGGGAAGACTAGCAGAATGAGTCATAGTGCGAGCCATAAAAATAGTCCTATTCTTATGTTGTACAACACCATTAGATTAGGGAGAATGAGGAGAAGTTAATTCCATTTTAATACCACAATCAATACAAAACATTTCAAATACTTTGGTAACATATTCACTCCCATTATCTGTTCTAAGTATCTTAATTTTATAATTTGATGAGTTTTCAACAGATGCTTTAAATTCCTTAAATTTCCCAAGTACATCATATTTATTTTTAAGAAAATATGACCAAATCATCATGGTGAAATCATCAATGAAAGTCACAACATATAATAACCATGTAATGAAGCTATTTCAAGAGGTCCTCTAACATCACTATGAATAAGTTATATTGGGGAAGAAGAACTCTCTTCAAGACGTGAGTGAAAGGGTTTAACACTTTGTTTTGAGCGTAAACACCCTTCACACGCATCATGAGAAGAAGACAACACCGGAAAACCTTTCACAAGATTATATCTAGTCATTTCATATAAACTTCGATAATTAACATGTCCTAATATTTCATGCCATAGTTTTGAATTATTCAAACTTTGAGAAACAAAACAAGATGCAGAATAGAAATAATAAAAAATATACAGGCCATTTCTTTGAATTCCTTTAGCTATTATATTATCATTACTATCTTTGATATACCAAGTATCTTTCAAAATTTGAATAGCCAAACCATCATGAGTTAATTCAGAACATGATAAAAGGTTCTTTTTGAGCTTAGGAACAAATAAAACATTATTCAACACACCATTAGCAAATTGCTTCTAAAGATGAGTTAGCACCAAGATACACACATTCATTGATTTTCACAACATAAAATAAAGAATTTGAAACACTAGTCATATGGTTTGATTCACCTGAATCTAAAATCCATTCAGAATTAGAGGAAGAATACAACACATCATATAATGCAATAGTTTTATAAATATCATTAGAGCTATCCTTTTTCCTTAAATTGTATTTAGAAGAAATAGTTTGTTTTTTATTTTTATGGATAGGTTTCTTAATTTTGTAATATTCCTTTTTATGTCTAAATTTACCACATTTGTGACATTTACCACTAAAGCTAACACGTAATTGACTAGAAGAAATTTTTTTATTATCAACAAAAGAAGATTTAGATCTAAATTTTTGATCTGAGAAGGGATTTTGAGGTTTTAACTTTGAATCTAAGCAAGAAGTGCCTGAGAAGCATTATCCTTAGAGTCAAAGTTCATCATCACTTGCTCTTCCTCTATGAGAAGTGAACTCAAGGTATTTAAATTAGGTAGATCATTTTCGTTCTGATATTTAGAGTTCAAGATAGAAATAAAATTCTTAAATCTTTCATGTATATTTAACTGAACAATAAAGTAAATTAATTTTTCATCAATTAAATCACTATTACATCCATCTAATTGTGCTTTAATATTTTTAATTTTGGCTAAGAAATTAACTACTTTTTCATCTCCTTTCATAGGAGTTGTAAGCAATTCTAAAACTAATTTAATAATTTTAGATAAATGTGTACCTTCATACATGGATTCTAGTTATGTCCATACCTATTTTGGCCGTTCAATATTACCAATGTGTAGAAGCTACTCATCCTTTACATTACGCAAAATCATAGAAAGATCCTTCTGCATTCGTTGCGAGAATGCATTCATGTTATCTACAGTTGCTTAATGACTAGTGGGAGTAACCTCAGATCCATAAACAATTGTCCAAAGTTTCCTTGCCATAAATTTTGATTTGACCCTGATCTTCCAAATGTTGTAGTTGGTTCCATTCAGGATCTGGGTTTTATCAAGATAGAAATAGCTGGACATCATTATTTTCCTAAACCTATAAAACACACCTCGTTATAATATATAATGTACCACAGAGTTAGATACATATTTATAAAAAAAGTAACACTTTTAATAGAAATAAATCTAAATTTTATAGATCTACATAAAATATTTAATTTACCTTTCCGAGTTGGTTGGAAAAACCCATATAAATTAAATAAATAAAATATAAAACATTTGATCTTTATTTATTTAATTTACCTTACTCTGGTACCATGTTAGAATTTGAGGATTCTAATAAATACGGATTTAATCAAATTACATATTATATAATGTTACAATAAATATTTAAATAAACATTATATCATAACATAAGTAAATAAAGAAATACTTACAGGAAATAAATAACACAAGTGACACAATATTTATAGTGGAAAATCCTAATAGGGTAAAAACCACTTTGAAAATAACCTTTTACTTCAGAAAACTTATTTTACATCTAGTAATATCACCTCCTCCTTAAAACCCTATTTACCAAGGGTAAAACCAAATCACTTGATTTTCACACCTTTGATATATTTCCTGAATATATCAAATGAGGACCTAGAGTCATTTTTATATAAGGTGATCGGTATGTCTCTAGACCCATCTTTTCAAGCTAAAATGGTTGACACATATACCTAGGTGAGTGTATTTAAAAAATATATACTTAAATGATTCACATTATTAAATACTTACCTAATGTATATTACTTAGGTATAAATATTTAATAATAGAAAAGTATTTCATATTATTAAATATTTAACCTATATAATAGTGATAGACCCATATTAATTAAGGGTTGGCCAGACCACTTAATCATTATGTTCCAACACTCTCCTCCATCCTACATGCTTTTGATTTTCCAAAAACCTAGGCTGTCAATAACCCTTACTCCCAGCACTTACTTTTTGCCACACTATTTGCTGAAACACTTCTGTACACTCTCCATTCACCCCACACAAAATAGATGCGCAGTCCTTTACGCATACAATACCTTTGGATAGTAACTAGATACCAATGCACAAGTGCACCCACAATGAACCAAATAGAAAGATAAAACAAAGTGACGAAGAAACAATACATATGAAAGGGAAAATGTATTAAGGGAAATCGTAAGCTAATTATAAATATTGAGTTATTTACAAACACCAAGAAGACTTATTTATAGTAGGGATTCAAACTACTCCCATTAAAGAAACCGGGAAATCATGTGTCATCAAGTGTTTGTAACTAACAAGCACATGAATCAAGGATGTAAGTAATAATATAAGGTCGAAACCAATTCACCTTGAATTTCTCTTGGTGGTGTAGAAAATTAGATTCATACAAAATTTTCATCTACCCAACCTCAAACTTATTTTTTTTAATATGATGATCATGTCATGCCTTCATTCATTCTTTCTCCATCTTCTGACTCCATCTAGAAATGGTCCGCCTCTCATCCAATTGCATAATTTTATCGATGTGCTCCTCTAATGTTTGTTCATCAGCCAATCCTCTTGCGTGCACAATATACAGGGATGGAAACATGAATTCCATAGGCAAAACTACCTCCACACCAAACACCAATCGAAAGGGCATTGCTTTGTTCAACCTCTTGTAGGTTTTCTGATAGAACCATAACATGGCAGAGAATTTGTCATCCTAATCCTTTCTCCAAACTTCATAAATCTTGGTCAATGTGTGACTCAATTTTTTTTAAAGGCTTTCCTTGTCCCATTATCCTGTGGGTGATAAGGATTAGTCTTGTGATGGGCTACCATGAACTCTACCAATAAGATTGATGAGGCCATAAATTAGCCATAAATTACCATTTTTTTGTCCTTCCAAGTTACTTTTGAAAGTGGATTTAAATGTAATCTAGGAACTTATAGTTTGCTTAAGATAGAATATACGATATATATCTTGTTCATTATTTATAAATCATTTTATATATATATATTTTTACTAATCCCATTAATTATTTGGGAAAAGATGCAAAGTCTTGTGTATACAGACCATAAAGGAAAGATAATGCTAGTATTAGGAAAAATGGAGATATTCATGAACAATACATCTAAACTCAAATATGATTTCATATTCAGATTCCTCTAAAAAATCATGCAAGTTCATAAAAATAATCATTTCAATCCGAGATTGCATGCAAAATTTATAGTTGTTTTAGTTGTCTCCGAAACCATTGGAGTTAGCTCTGAAACTTGTAAAGTTAGCTCTGGAGCCTACAACGTTAGTTCCGGAACCATTGGAGTTAGCTCTGGAACCTGTAACATTAGCTTTAAAACCATTGGATTTATCTTTGTAACCTACATCAACAAAGTAGCGTTAGCTCTAGGACCATTGGACTTAGCTCTGGAACCTGTATCAATAGAGTAATGTTAGCTCTGAAACCTACATCAATGGAATGCAAGTTTTTGAAGAATTGTGAAAAATTAGAGAATCCAATGGAAAATATGAGACATGTTTTTGTTCATAGAAATGTGTTTAACAAAAACCTCATTCATATTTTCTACAAGTTTTACCAATGAAGAGAAATCTAACTTTCAGTGAGCTGCAGTTCGAGGAAAAATGTATCAGACGAGCACTAAAAGTTCCATAAAAAGAAACAAAATAGTCAAATGGAAAATCAAAGAGAGGTTTTTGTTCATAGAAATGTGTTTAACAAATATCTAATTCATATTTGATACAAGTTTTACCAATGAAGATAAATATAACTTTTAGTGAGCTACAATCAGAGGAAAAGTGTATCAGACGAGCACTAAAAGTTCCATAAAAAAAAACAAAAAATTCAAAAATAAAATATGGGAGAGTTTTTTGGTCATAGAAATGTGTTTAACAAAAAAATCATTCATATTTACTACAGGTTTTACCAATGAAGAGAAATCTAACTTTAGTGAACTGCAATCCAAAGAAAAAGCATATCAGATAAGCATCAAAAGTTCCACAATCAAAAACAAAAAATTCGAATGGAAAATCCGGGAAAGGTATTTGGTCAAAATCATCTTTTGAGGAAAAACATCCTTCCAATAAAGTAAGAGAATAAAATCATTGTAATTTTTGTTACCAAAAAGCAAGGAGAAGATTTGGGAGTAAATCCTCCTAAAATAAGTAAGATAAGATTTGACTCCAATAATATATCTCTCTTCATATTTTGGGGAGATGGAAATCTTATTTGTTAGGATTGGAATAAAGATAAGATCATATTGTATTTCCTAAAATAAGGAGTTGGTTGGATGCATGAATTATAAATGCAACCTTCCACACCGAGATATGTAATTCCTTCTCCCAAAAAATAAAGATCTGTTCTTTCCTCTCAATTATTCTATAGTTTTAAAATATCAGAAGTATGATTTAAATTCTCTTCCAAGGAATGAGTTGGCCACTCATTTTAAGGAAGATGGATTTGTGTATTTATGTTTATGTTTATTCATTTATCTATAATTCATTCTGTTGTATTGTTTTTATCTTTGTATTGTGAAAATTCAGTCTATTGTAAACTTGTAGCTGTTTCATTTAATTATGTTTATTTGCAATTCAACAATTTCAATTTATGCAAGTGTGTTTTTATTTCTTGCAAGTTTGATCTCCTTCATGCAAGTGTGATTTATTTCATGCAAACTTTATTTCTGTAAGTGTGCCTTTAAATTTTTGTAAGTGTGATTTATTTTATGCAAGTTTGGTTTGTGTTTAAAGGAGTTATTTTCCAAATATCTTCTTCTCTTAATGCATACAGTCATCGAAGACCATCCCTGGATTGAAATTATTAATGGCAAGGATTGGTGACCCTCATCAAAGATTCTAACTATCTCATTTAGGAAATGAGTACCCCTATCACTCATTAAACTTAGTGGACATCCATACCAACTGATTATATTTTCCCACAAGATTCTAGTTGCTATTTCTGCTGTGCAATCCTTTATAGGTGCCACTTTTACCCACCATGTAAGATAATCTAAGCATGTAATGATATATCACAAACCCATCCTTTGAGAAGATGGGGAAATAGGGCCTACAAAGTCAATTTCTCATTTCTCGAATGGTTCTGCACTGGTGATAGGCATTAATGGGATTTCATCTCTCTTTCCTGGTTTACCAAGGCACTGGAAATGGTCAAAGGCCTTGCAATACTCTATAGAATCCTTGTAAATCATCTCCCACACAATACCATCTAAAAGAATCTTACGCGCAGTCACGTTCCCTACATAGTGGCCTCTTGCAATCCCACCATGAGACTCCTCCATGATTATAATGCACTCATGCTCTAGTACGCACTAACGCAAAACCTCATCACGACCTATCTTGTATAAGTATTTACCAATTAACATATAGGGTGTGACACATATTGCTAACTATTTCCTATCTAATTCCTTCATCCCTTCTGGCGCCACACCCGTTCACAAGAAAATAATAATATCCTCTAATTCAAAGGGTGCACGCTGTAATTTAAACAATTGTGCATCTGGCATTGTGTCTTCAATTCTTTTCACATCCTCTCCTGAGTCAATTTGAGATAAGTGGTCAGATCCCAAATTGATCTTCTCTTGTTTCACCACATCAGTAAACTCAAACTCTTGAAACAATTGTATCCATTGAAATACCCACCCTTGCAAAATGGTCTTGTTCACTAGGTACTTTAATACCATGTGGTCCGTGTAGAAAACAAAAGGTGTTTCTAGCAAATACTGCCTAAATTTGTGTAGTCCGTAGATAATTGATAATGCCTCACACTCTGTGGTAGTATAATTTTATTCAGTCAAGGTTAGCTTCCTACTAGAAAAACACAATGGATGGTCAATAATCCCCTCTTCAGGTTGTGCTAATACCACTCCAATCATCATCTTGGATGCTTCAACATACACATGAAAATTATTATCCCAAGAGAGAAATCACAAAATGGGTGTAGTAGTGAGTCTATCCTTTAGTGTTTCAAAAGCCAACTGTTGTGCCTCACCCCAATGAAATTTACCTTGATGCTTTAACATCTCCTCCAAAGGTGCGATAATTTTGGCATAGCCCTTAATGAACTTCCTGTGGTATCCCGTATGCTCTAGAAATCCATGCATTACGCTTTGATTGGTGGGTTCCTCTAACCCCAAAATAACAACAATCTTTGCAAGATGTGCTAATAAGCCCTCCTTATATATGATATGACATAACAAGGTGCTAAATGGAGTAGCAAAGATACATTTCTTGATGTTAAGGGATATACTTAGCTTCCTGCACCTCCCAAACATCAACCTCAAATTGTCACAGTGGTCTTTTACTCATTTATAAACCATCTAGTCATCTAGGTAGACTAGAAGAAACTTGTGAATGAATTCTTGGAAGGCCTGTACCACAATGTGCAAAAAAATAGAAGGCACGTTCTTCAGTCCAAAATGCATAACAATATAGGAAAAGCTTCCCCACTCTATCATGAAAGTAGTCTTCTCCTAGTCTTCCTTCGTAATTCTTACTTGATGATATCTAAAGTATCCATCTATAAAAGTATAGATCTCATTCCTGGATACTCCTTCTAGGATATCCTCAGTGAACAAGGTTAGGAAAGGATCAATGAAACACACAACATTTAAGTCTCTATACTCGACACAAATCCTTATTCTCCCATCCTTTTTAATACTGATGACCATTGGGCTCACCCATTCAGATTTCTCAATGGCCTCAATTATCCCAGATTGTATCATCTTATCAATCTCCTGCTTAACCTTCACATGTAAATTCAAGTTTATTCTATAAGGCCTCTTTCAAATAGGGAACACACCATTTTAAAAATTAATCCTCATTTCCCTTAATGAGTGATGTACTCCTTCAACTCGTGGTACCCATACAGAAATAAGTCTTAGAATTCATGTCCTAGATCAATGATATTGGATACTTCTTGCTCCATCCATAAATCTCCAATGAAAAATTCTTTAGGCTCTGTCTCTGTACCAATGTTAAATTTATTCATCTTTAAGGGCTCATGGTAAGTGCACACTTGCTCATTCGCTTAATCTAGCACTTCACATGTACCTTATGTATAGTTAACATCCTTGTTCTATACCTCTTCATCATCTATTAGGTGGACCAAGTTTCCTTTTTCCTTCTCCAGGTAGGCGCGCTCAAGATATACTTCCTCTATTTATTCCTCCATTTATTCCTCCATGAAGTGCACCCCTAACTCTGGTTCACCTAACAGCTCTAGAATCCTATCCTTCGTAATGACACTGTCTCCCATGGTAAGACACTTGAATACCTGTAATGCCTCACTCACCAATGGATTAGTACTCTTGTACTTAAATTCTTGAACAAGATCTGTAGTCAACTTATACCAATTCCCTGTATGACGCTACAACTCTAAATGAATATACCATGTTTGCACAACCCTGCAGGATGGAATAGAACTTATGCACCCATAGGGAAGGGGTAAAGCTTTTGTGCCTCACATCCAAGTATTCTCACACTCCTAAACATGGGATGAGGCAGATCGGATCCCATCATAGTCACAACTTTTAGTAAATGCATTGCTCTAGAGGAACCTAACATAGAGTGTAATTCTCAATTCATGCCACTCTAGAAGATTATCTCAACGTGTCACCCACCAACGTGCTATTTTTCTGTGCAAGGTATAAGTTAGCATATTCCTCCTTTTAATCTGACAAGCCCACTGGGCTTCCATTGCGCCTAGAAAAACATCTAGGTTACCTTACTCAGTAAATCTAGGTAACTTCCTTCCACCTAGGCACCTAACTAAGTGCTTCCTGACAACGGGAGTTACGATGCCCTTTAATTATCTTCCCACCAGCTCATAGGTCTCATGCGCCCAATTCTAACATGAAACAATAGTTGTATCACTTATAAATTAAGCATCATCCCACTAGATGACATTTGCCTTTGATCGATAAATCACCTCATGGTCTCTAATGGTGCAGACATATATCCTAACTAGGTCCTCTTCTCCCAAAGGTTCCTTATAGGTCGCATAATTCCCATACATTATTGGAATAATGACACACTCTTCCTTGTTTTAAAAGCTTATATACTCCTTTGTTAAAACACAAATTAGCATTATTCTTGTAACACCAGGGGCACCCAAGTAATGTTGGAAAGTTATCCACCTTAGAAAGTGCTAAAAATTCAAAATCTCTAGTGAACCCTACCCCTTGGATGGTTATGGATGCATCCTTCAATTCTCCAATGTGCATTACCTTTTTCCTTTTCACCATATACAATACATTCAAAGATGGTTGCAATGGGGGTCTTCCAATCTGATTCCATACATCTAAATTGATAACATTGACCTCTACACCCATGTAAATAAAGATATTACTCAAGATCCATCCATTCATAACTGCATTCAATGTGATTTCCTTGTCACAGTAAATACTATGACGAGGTATATTAACATGCAAGACCTGCCTCTCACAGTCACCTCCACTGTGCGATACTTTTCCTCTTAGCCACTCTCCTAATAGAGGGATGATGTTTTCTTGGAAAAACATCTTAGATACTTCTCTGACCTCATTAATTTCCTTCTAAGGGACCTCAACACTTTTCTTCTACTCCAACTTCCGTGATTGCTCCTTTAGACATTGAATCTCCCCTTGAAGGCTCCGAAGCACCTCCATGGTCTCTTGGTAGACCTCTTTTTGATGAGTTAGATCAGGATATTTCCCATGTAACACCTCTTCTCTAGTGATGAGAGGCCTTTTCTTCAACATCTTCTTTACACTAATATCCTCATCTCACATGGTCACCAGGACAGGCTCTAATTCAGGGTTATGCGCTACCCTAGGCATCCACTCTGGATTAGCTCGCTTCATGCTCACCATTCCTGTTTCTTCGTCCTTCCTCTGAAACTAGATCATGTATTCAAATAACTCAGGTAACTCTTCATACTTGTGCTTCTTTCCACACCATGAGCACTGCAGTAAGTCAGTACACTCACACTTGTAGTTTTTTATAGATCTATAGTTATAGCAGGTTCTACAAAGAAATCCACTTTATCCACATTGATCACCAAGGCCTCAGAATCCTCCACAAAAACCTCTTCCTTGACCATCTCCATCTGTGCGCCCTTCATAATGATGACTCTCATCCTTGGAACTACTTTCAATACTGGTATAGTGCACACCAGTATTATGGCATTATGGATTTGGTCGATCAATCTACAATCCTTGGTGTCATGAGCAATTGAAGTACAAATATTGTAATAGAAAGACACATTCTTACGGATCGTATGTTGCAACCATGGGCATCTACTTGCATCATGATTACCATAAAAAAATATCACAATCCACTGACATGGTGTGAAATGACCTTCATGGGAAATTATACATTGTGTGTCCCTCTACTTCACAATCCCTGCACCATAACCCATTCCGAGACTCATGAGCTTAGTTCAAAGAAAACTTTTCCAGCTGCTTTGGCATGGCAGTAATCTATGCTTCTAGAAATGGGTTCACCCTAATATCAATG
Source organism: Taxus chinensis (assembly GCA_019776745.2). Classification (NCBI taxonomy): domain Eukaryota; kingdom Viridiplantae; phylum Streptophyta; class Pinopsida; order Cupressales; family Taxaceae; genus Taxus; species Taxus chinensis. The sequence goes on along the minus strand of CM034156.1, from coordinate 474,073,235 downwards.
CTTGTAATGGCTTCAACACGTAAAGTAGATTCCAAGGCCTCACACGGATCTGTTAGGTATTATGGGAGAGCATTCTCCTAAAGGGCGTGATCAATCCCCCAAAAAACCACTGGACATGATGAGATGGATGGATATCATAAGATAATTTTGACAAGATAGTATTAAAGCACACATCATACTCCTGCACACTCTCTGTCATCCGTTGTTGGATTTCATTCAATGCATTGACGTTCTTTTACTCAAACTTAGGAATGTGGAATTTTGTCAAAAATTCATCATGTAGCACAATATAATCCACCATTGTTTGATGAGGGTCATACTTTTGATACCAGTTGTGTGCATGACCTTGCAATATAGTTACAAACTGACTTACCTTCCACTCTGGTGTAGTGATGACCTTCACACTCCATAACAACTCACATTTATGTACATGATCTACAACATCCTCAGCACCCTTGTAATCTAGAAAATGCAGAGACATCTCATAAAACACTTGCTAAGGTGGTTGAGGTCCTTGTCCATAGATCCTGAACCTTAATTTCTTATTGTGTGTCCTCCACCACTAGATATAATAGATCCACTAGCTCTAATTCCTCTTGATCCGCTAGATCATTCTCCTGTAGTAGGTAAGGGTCTTGAAGCAGTTGCATCTTGTGTCCCCACCATTCCGATAAACTGTGTGCCATCAGTCTGTGACATCGAACCACTTTGAGATGTGTTTTCCGTGCTACTTCCATATGCGATACCCAAACTTTATGTACCCACACCTTTCCCAAATTATGTGCCGAACAAAACACCTCCAAACACTAGAAATGTCTACATGGCTACAAATTGGTGTAATGTAAAATGATATCTACCTGATGCTACTTTCTTACTAACACAAATTGGGAATGAACTACTTGTCTCAAAACCATGAAAACTAAGTACCAGGGTTTGCTCACTAGGTGGGATAAGATGTGCACCCACGACTCTCCTCCTTTCTTCATATGATGAGCTCTCACCAGAAGTCGAGGAAGTGTCTCTCCTATATTTACCAACATGGGATAACATGGAATGCTCAGGTCCCACGCCCTCTGCGTGAACCTCAAATCCTTCCCACAACATTTTCCTCCATAATTCCATCACTCCAGCAACTTTGTGTCATCTCACCAACTCCCTCTCTTATGCTTCACTATACTTTGGTTGTCTCTCTTCTATCTCTTCTTCTATCATAGGATCCATCATCTTTCACCACACTAGCTCTCGTGCCCTGCACCTTCTGGGAAGTTATCCAACCCTAGGAAATGCCTCCATACTTAGAGTGATGATCAGGATCTTAATGGCTAAAGGTATAACACACAATAACGATCCTCTTAGCTCTTTCAAGAAATCCAACTCAAAAATATCCTAGCAAGAATACCATATTCCACGGTATAACTAGTTAACACTCTACTTCACTAGTGATAAACAACACAATTCTATGTCATATCGACATCATGCAACCTCTAATACTCATCTTGGGTCCCACACGAGGTCTATAATACTAACTTGACCTTGATGCATATGCTGGAAACCATTCATGCAACCCTACTAGGAAACAAAACAAAATAATGTTCCATACAAGTCATCATATAGGTGCTCTTCTATCCATTTACGTGCATCAAACTCAAGTCCAATAATGAATCTCTGAGAAAAATCATCTTCCGTGATTTTAAGCCATGTTTCAACACTATCCAAGGTCAAATGCTCCATCATCACACCTCATTCTCACAACATCTTCAAAATAGGTCTCAGAAACGGAACCAAAATGTAGTCATGTTTCTTACCCTCAAACCTCTCTTCTTATGCCAAGTGTGTCGACCTATCACCTTGTCTATATTGGGCACTCACCCAAAGAACATGCGGGCACAGAGCCCCTCTTTTATGTGAGATTTACAAGAATGCTTTGCCATTAATGGAGGATTATTTGCAGAAACAAAAATACATGCATTTACCCTAAAACATGAATAAAGGTACTAGATCTAAGTATAAATGCACCATAAAAGGAATTAATCATTGTAACATGCATAAGTTAATAATATCTAAGCCCAAATAACATGAATAACACAAGGGTTTACACCCATAATCCTAGATATCTAGAATAACCCATTATATATTAATTCATTAGTATTTACAGTAGCCACATTACATAAAAAAGGGTCATACAGACCGATGCATCAAGAAATACCATCTTAAACCCTATAAGACACTCTATGTAGAGATTTCTTGAGTCTATTCCCCTAGTAACTAAGAATTTCTCTACATGCCTCTTCTATAAAAACTTCTCATTCACAGCCCCTCATCTAGATCTAAGAACTTCTTTAAATAGAATCTGGATCCTTTGCTCAACTACCTCAAAAACCCATCATGGGCATGTTGCATGCCAAATGTAATCATACCCTTTCATGATCGATTGCCTATGTCATCTCGCCACATCCTGATAATCCTCCATTAATTGTAATGATTCTTATCCTAGAATATTACCTTCCTGGAATGTTCTATCCTTGAGCTGTAAGCCTCCAATTTTTAACCTTATCCACTCATCATGTATAATTACATCCTCAAGTGTTTTCCATGTGACGTTATAACACAAAAGTTGGCTATGTCCCTAAACCCTTCCTTGTTTTTGTGTGCGCCTTGGTTCTAACTTAAACCCTTTAAAATGGGGTCTCCTTGCATGTTTTTTCTTGAGTGCATTCTTCTTGTATTGCCTTGCACGCACACTATCTTTCCTTAGGAATTAGATAATTCGAGGCCCAAAAAATTCATTGTAAAAAGTATCTCATTCTTCTAATCAAATCATGGAAGTTTCACTCAATTATGGAATTTTTTATTTGACGTTGTGAGTGGAAGACAAGGGGTCATGAGTGATTCTTTGTACAAATTCCACCTCTTGGATCATTAAAGGAGCAATCTTTACCTTCTCATTACCTATAATTTTTGTAAGTTTATATTCTTAAACTTATTTTATCTTGTGATATTGTTTATCCCTGATTTTATAGTTTATTTTCCATTCCTTTTTATAGTAATGTGATAATTTGCATGTCATAGTTTGTGTTAATTAATGCTTTACAGGATTCAATTATGGAATTTACCAAATTACTCTTCCAGAGCTATTTTTTGCCCCTTCTCTATGTTTTTTTGAATTTTAACCTCTCTTTGAAACACTTAGGAATTAGTTTGTAAATTTGTGAGTTGTGTATCATGTGTGTGGTTCTCATGGTCCATCTGTGTAGTCCAAAAAAGTATAATATCCTCAACCTTTATGGTGTATCACCATATTTTTTATTTTTTCTTATTATTTCCTTATCCCTTTTCCTTGTTGATTTCATAGTGTAGAGTAGTCTTAGGAATAGAATATAGTGTTCGTGTTACACTAGGGGAAACATTCCTTTATGGATAATCTCTCCAACATAAAATTCACCCAAAACCTAGGAATGTTTCCATTTTTTCAATTGAAAGGAGATATTCCACACCACTCTTTAAAGGGTGTATTTCAAAGTACAACAATTTTTGGCATGCCTGGTGGGACCACACAAAGGATTTTATAAAGATTTGATGTTGTTCTCAGAAATTATTATTGTTTTAGACACATTTATTCATCATATGAAGGCTCCATAGGATCAAACTAAATCATGGTAGCATATCAATGTGTATTTCATGCCAAAAGTTACAACTAGATCATCTTCAAAAGGTATTCCATTTGATTTCATTGAGTTACCTTTGAATTTAGCAAAGAGAACCCTATCATCCCAATAAATCAAGTTTTTATTCCCTTCAATGATGGCAGCCCACTTCAACATGGCCAACATGATGAAATCCTTGTGTATGCCCTTAAATGTATTCCATTTTTCACTAGAGAAAATAAAGTCACACCCATATAACATGTTAAAGATGTGGCCAATATATGCTCTATTTATCATGTTACTCAAGACAATGTTGTAGTCAGGCTATTAACATCCTCTTTCAAAGGATAATCACGATAGTGGTACATGATACGGTCACTAAATTCTACCAACATATGGGATAAACCAAGAGAATATTTTCACATGAAATTTGATTAAAAATCAGATCATCTTTCACTAGTGGAAAAATTGACCACCATCAAGAGAGCACCATAAGAGTTCATATATGATTTCAAAGGACTTGGGACATAGTTCCACAACTGGTAAGGCCTAATCATGAGTATTATTTTTTGTATTATCTAAGGGATTTAAATTCTAATATTTTAGTGATGATACAATTAATGGGAGGAAGGACACTTCATGATGCTTATGTCATAGAAATTAGAGCTGAAAATAGTCTTTAATAAGTAGGTAAAATATCACCAAGGCCTATCATGCCCTTCTTTCTAGATATTCATCATTTCACTTCCCTTCTAATACCTATGATAGCTCAAATACCAATACCTGTTACTCATACTGTAAATCAAATCAAATATGCTCCAATCAATTCAAATGTGTTAAAAGAAGTCATGAATAAACTACAAGACCTTGGGAATGTGATGAAATATCTTTGATATGAGGTAGAGACCATGAAAAGGAAACAAAAACAAACTTTTAGACCCTACTATGCTCTAAATCAACATAATAAGCCTCCATTCCAAGCAAGTTTGCAAAGCTAAATCATTTTTTTAATGCCAAGCCTTTTCAATCATATAACCCCAATGCCACTAGTTCATCCAAAGTAATTGTACATGTCCAAAAATATTTGGTATAATACAACGAGTGGTGTTATCCTTGTAATCTAGCCCATAACCAGAACTCTTTCTCCAATGGTGTTCTAAATAAATAAATTTTCATGAAAGTTACTTCTATGTCTCAAAACTCATCAGTTGAGGCCCCACAATAGTAGTTTATTTATCAAGATTTGATGAATAATGATTCTACACTTATAAATTATCAAGAGGATTATTTTTATAGTGCAAATCAATTAGATCAATCCCCTACTTCTATTGTAGAAAACACAAGATCAAAGAAAAGAGTAATAGAAGTGGATTGACCAACTGATATGTCTAATTACCAACCTTTCCTAACATTACGAGGTGTTGTTTCAATTCCTAGTTAGAAGGGTGCTCAGAATAATCATCCCACAAGAGTTCAAATCAGCAAGAGATTCCAATTTTGACACCATCAATGCAAGAAGGTTTTGTTGTTAATAAGGTACAACAAAATTTTAGTATTTTATCTTTCAATATTATTGATCATATGAAGCAAACTAATCAACATGTCAATTTGTGATTCTTTATCTCTTTCTGGTTAAAAATATCTTTTTCAAGAAGTTTTTTCTAATGTTAATATCTATAGCCAACCATCCAAAGAGCCACCTAAATTTGTGCTTACTAACACACCTAATCTAAATAAAGGTCAAGAAAAAACAAGTGTAAAACTACCTCCTTTCTATATTTCATTGATCATAGGAAAAAATATAGTCCATATATGCATGATTGATTCATGAGCCTCTAGTTTACTTATGCCCAAATAAATTATGGATAAACTTAGTTTGAAATATGAGCCTCTTTCTAAAGGATTAGTTCAGCTAGATAGAACACCTATAGAGACCATTACAGTCATTAAAGGAATAAGCTTAACCTTTCACACATGTCCCAATTTATTCATTCCTCAAGATGTCTTCATTATTTACCTTCCTCCTTATTTTTCCTTGTGTCTTTTTAGAGATATCATTGCTAAAATTGGAGGTTACTTATCATCAGATTGCTCTTACATCTTGTTTTGAACAAGGTATGAAACCAAAGTTATAATAAGGTTTGATCCCATCTTAGCAGTCATATTAATCCTTATATTCCTTGTGCCATCAATTCCAATTGTATGATCATAGATGAAAAATACCATCTAGTTGACCAAGAACCAAACACACTTCTTGAAGGAATTCTAGAGTTATTACTTAATGAATGGGCTACTCAAGGTAATGTTGTTAATCCTTATAGTAATACTGAGGAATTAGGTATTAGAACATATTTTAGTTATTTTGTTTCAGATTAGTAAGGAAAAATTAGTAGCATATAGGGGTAATTGCAAGGCCTTCTATCCCTAGTGACAATGTTAACTAGAAAGTGTTCGAATTAGACCAACAAATAATTAATTTTTTGCAAGATGAAGCTGATGTTTCAATAAAAATTAGGAAAAACAATAAAAAATGGTATGAAAATAAAATTATTCAGTTGAAATCTAACAAGATACCTTAGGGATTAGTCACTCTTGAGTTCATTATTAATACAGATGATTAGGTCAGAGGTGAGAAATATAACATGTTAATCAAGCAAGAAGATTATGAGAAAATCAATATCAACAATGATAAGACACTCAAGTTGGTCAAGGTATTTAATCAAGATGAAAAAATTTATTTTGTTCAACTTTCTCAGGAATTTGATGATGTTTTTGCATGGGACTATGGTGATTTAAAATTTTTTAATACATATTTAGACCACCATATGATAGAGTTAGATTTAAATGCAAAACCAGTTAAACAAAATAAAAGACCCATCAATCCTAAGATTAAACCTCTAATGAAATAAGAGTTTGATAAATTGATCAAGGCTAACATCACTTTCACTATGAAATATTCATAATGGGTTTCTAATTTGGTTCTTGTGAGAAAAAAATCGAGTAATACATTTGTGTTTAGATTTCAGAGATTTGAACAAAGCATCTTTCAAAGATCATTATCTGTTACCATAAATGAAACAAATTTTACAAATAGTGACTCTGAACTTTTTTCACTATTGGATGGTTACTTTGGGTAAAATATTATTATTTTGCAAGAATTAGACCAATTCAAGACAAAATTTACCACAAAATGGGGCACGTATGTGTACAAGAAAATTCCATTTAGATTTTCAAACACAAGATCCATGTTTCAACTTGCAATGGACTTGGTGTTTTAAGGATTGATTAATAATTTTGTTCTTGTTTATTTGGATGACATAATTGTGTTTTCCAAGCATACTTCAGATCATCTAGTTCATCTCAGACATGTGTTTTAAAGGTACAAGTAGTATGGTCCATGAAGGCAAATTTTTGGTTCATGTTGTGTCTAAGAAAGGTATTTCCATTGATCAAGACATGGTAAGAACCATAATTTCATTAACTTTGAAAATATTGCATTCTAGATTAAAAACTTAAATTATCTGTATTGGTTTTATTTGTATCAAATAATGGAGTTCAAATATACTATTAATGGATTCCAAATTAGTGATTTTTGGAATTATATATCATATTTTTTTGGAATTCAATTTAAGGGTTTATGGTTTTTAGCTTGAGTAAAAATAGTAAATACTACTTGGTATATTAGATCATTTATTTATAGGTTTTCCTACATCTATTAAATATTTATGCATAACAAAAAATGTAATATATTAAAGGAAAAATAGAGGTTACATTAATAATTTGCATATATTATTTATATTATACTGTCATTCAAAATATTCTTAAAATGGGTAGATGCCCATTCTAGTATAGATAATACACTTAGAATGGACATATGCTCTTAATATTATTATTCAATGTATAATATTTACAATTAGTTGTTCAACATGTTTGGAGCTAATGTAAGCGAATTGTACGGAGTTGGAAAAATGAATGGTTTGGAGCTGGAAGTATAAGTGTTCTCGAGAAAAAAGTGTAATGGTCTAAAGATGGAAGTATGGATGGTCCAAATATGGAAGTATGAATGGTTCAGAGTTGAAAGTATGAATAGTCCAGAGCTGGAAGTATAACCAATCCGGAGATGGAAATATGAATGTTCTAGAGCTCGAAGTATGAATGGTCTAGAACTGGAAGTATGAATGGTCTAGAGCTAGAAGTATGAATGGTCTGGAAGTAGAAGTATGAATGGTTCAAAGCTACTTTTAAGGAAGAATATACACAGACATGATCTCATTCTGAAGCCCAAGAATAATGCCAAAGTAACATAATCATAAAATGTGAATTTATTTTACAAACATATTTCTGATTGACCATTCAAATAATTCAATTAGTCATTCAAATAATCAACTTCTAACTAAAAATGAAAAGTTAAATTCAATTTCAATTGACTATAAAACTTAAACAATTTAATTGCATTTGTTAAACATTGTTACAGTTGTATTGAATAAAATCATTCAAGATCATTAATTTTTTTGTATGTTTCCAAAGAGCGATAAATATTTTGATGTGGCCCTGCATGATTTAATTATGTGCAAAAGTGTGTAAATATTTTTCTATCATAATGCATTGTTTTGGAAAATTTCCAGCTAGCAGGAAATCCAAAGAAAAGGGATATTTTTCTATCATGAACAAAGCATGTTTTTTCACCTATGAATAATATGTTATATACTCCATACGTCTGAATGAACTTGTATAAAATAGTTTGCATGTTTTTTTAATGTAAACTGACACAATGTTCCCCTTCTTTGATCTAATAAAATTACTACTAGTGGGTAAGTGCACCAATATGGGGTGCACAAAAAACAGACACAAAAGAGAAAATGAACAAAACATGTACGCATTTTGCAATAATGCCATCACGTTATGTTTTCTTAGGCTCGAGAATTTAGGAACCTAAAACACGTACACTTTATAATGCGTACGCACTATAACATGTACATGTTTCATAACACTAGAAACACATACATCTTTTGAGCTATATGAAGTTAAGGAAGGATGGAAGGAGCCATATTTACTAAAATAAATAAGAAATATTAAAGTATAAAGAAATAATAAAGTAAATCTAAGAAATATTATAATTTAAATTTATTTTAGTAAATATAAGAAGTTAGGGTCACCTTGCACCTGATGAAAGTGGTCCCATAGCTCTAACAGTTATTATATAGAAGATAGTTTTTCAAAATCTAATATGGTCAATACTTACTCATTTTCAAAATTTCAGCAATGACCTAAAACTTTTAGGCCATATATATTGGAGTCAGACTTTGTTTCGGAAAATATATAGTCATTCTAGGTTTTTTGAACTTCTGGATTAGATTTTGGCCCTACCACTACTTAAATTGGTACAAATTTTGAAATTTGGTTCATAATTCACTTTAGTGACCATGAATCAACTTTATGATGCTTGTCTACTTCTTACTAAAATGAGATCCTCACTTTGTACATAAGGGATTGCTCCTTAAATGGATTTTCTTCCCTATGGAAAAAATGAGGTGATTGTAATGTGACTCATCCTTAAGGTTTGATCACACTACAAGGTGTTGAATGAGTTATTATGAATAGTACCAAGTGAATTACATCAAGTGAACTCATATGATTATTCATTCTTAGAAACAAGGTGCTCCATATAAATATCTCCCCTTCACATTTCCTAGCTCTAAATTCATCCTTTCATAGAATAAAATTCAATATTATCATACATGTCTTTTCTCATATGTATCTCATGGAGATAGACGATGCCTTACTACTTCACACATGATGGTCCTAGATACCTCGGTGGCATGACTAGCTCATTTTAGCTTGTTCTTTGCAGATATTTGGGTACAATGATAGATTTAGGATATAATGATCATCAATTCCCTCTTCTATATCCAAATATTACCTTTAAATATGATGAATCGTTTATAATTCAATTTATTGACCAAGATGAAACCTGGGTGTAAGCATGCTTATGGTATATTGACACCTTTTTTCTCAAGTTGTTCCTCATGGAAATGGGTTTCCTCCTCTGGATGGGGGATGAATCCATGAATGAATTTTGAGTATGAGTTACATTTTCTTGACTTCCATACTTCACTAAAACAGTACAAATCACATTCTATGATCAATGAAATTATTCTAAAAATCTAATTTTTCCTACAACTCAAAATTTAGGTCCAATTTCATTTTGAACTTAGAGGGGCAGCTAAAGAGTTTTGCAGTACCTAAAGAAATATTTAAGACTTGAATCAATATTGATTATTCCACCTTATAGAGTATTCTAATATCTTTCCAATTCCTATTTTTTTCATCCTAAGTCTTTCCAGAACTCACAGAATCATCCAAAGAAGTCATCTTTTACCATTTTAGCTTTCATTCCTGCACCTGAAAACCGATCTTAAATAGATTGCTCCTAAACGAGATTTTTATTTCCTAAAATTTCCTAAATTTACTTAGAAATCTTCAATTATCTCAAAAATCACCCTCAGATGTTTTATATTTTCTCTAAACAATTCTGAAGGGTGTTTAATTAGCTAAAGAATGACCACAAATGGCCTTTTTAGGCCTTCAGAGGAAGTAGTCTCTCATCAAAACTAAATGAGTTGATCGATCACCTTAGACACTATTTCCTACATATTAAAACTCACTGAATGATTTTATTAGGAATTTCCTTTGGGTTAGGGTTTATGATTTAGGGTTTAGGTTTTAGGTCTCAAGGTTTAGGGTTTAGGACTCATGGTTTAGTGTTTCGGGTTCATGGTTCAATTTTTATGGTTTATGGTTTAGGGCTTAGGGTTTAGGGTTCATGGTTTAGGGTTTATGGTTTAGATTTTAGGTTTTATGACTCGGGGTTAAGTGTTGAGGTTTTAGGATTTAGGGTTTAGGGTTTATGGCTTAGGGTTCAAGTTTTAGGTTTCATAGTTTAGGGTTTAGGGTTTAGTGTTTAGGATTTAGGGTTTAGGGTTTAGGGCTTAGGGATTTAGTGTTTAGGGTTTATGGTATAGGTTTTAGGGCTTAATATTTAGGGTTTGGGTTTTAGGGTTTGAGGGTTTAGGGTTCAGATTTGGGGCTTATGGTTGAGGGTTTAGGGTTGAGGGTTTAGAGCTAAGGGTTTAATGTTTATGGTTTAGGTGTTTTTCTTAGGGTTTAGGGTTTAGGGCTCATGGTTCAGAGTTTAGGTTTTAGGATTTACATTTAGGGTTTAGGTTTTAGGGTTTATGGTTAGGGTTTAGGGATCAGGGTTAAGGCTTAAGGGTTTAGGGTTTAGAATTTATGGTTTAGGATTTTTGGTTCAGGGTTTTAGGTTTAGGGTTTAAGGTTTAGTATTTAGCGTTTAGGGCTTAAGGTTTAGGGTTTATGGTTTAGGGATCAAGGTTTAGGGTTTAGGGCTTAGGGAACATGGTTTAGGGTGTAGGGTTTAGGGCTCATGGATCATGGTGTAGGGTTCAAGGCTTAGGGTTTAGGGTTTAGGGTTGAGGGTTGAGGGTTCAAGGTTTAGGGTTTAGGGTTAGGGATTTAGGGTTTATGGTTTAGAGTTAAGGATTTAATGTTCAGGCTTTAGGGTTTATTATTTTGATTTTAGGGTTTATCATTTATAGTTTAGCATTTAGGGCTCAATGTTAAGGGTTGAGGGTTTATGGTTTAGGTCACAGAGTGTAGGTTTTAGGGTTAGTTTAGGGTTTAGGATTAAGTGTTTAGGGTTTATGGTTTATGGGTCAAGGTTTAGGGTTTAGGATTTAGTATTTAAGGTTTATGGTTTAACATTTAGGGCTCATGGCTCATGGTTTAGGGCTTAGGGCTTAACACTTAAAGTTTAGGGCTTAAGGCTCAGGGTTTAGGGTTTAGGGCTCACATATAAGGGTTGAATGTTTAAGGTTTAGGGTTTAGGGTTTCGGGATCATGGTTAGGGTTTAGCGTTTAGGGTTAAAGGCTCAAGGTTTAGGGTTTAGGGTTTAGGTATAGGTCTTAAGGTTTAAGGTTTAGGGTTTTGATTGTAGAATTTAAATGCTAGAAGCTTTAGGCTGAATGTTGAAAAACTAAAAATTACCTATGTACTGACTAGATTATACCATAAAAAGCTATCTCTTAAACTATGACTCATGGGGCTGTGAGACTAGTTCCATAAGGTGGAAAGTGACCTTAATTTCTTATATTTACAAAAATAAATTTAAATTATAAGTTTTTCATTTATTATTATTAAAAGAAATAATTATACTTAAACATTTATTTTTGTAAACATAAGCATGCCAAAAGAAAATATAATATTTATACTCATAGGAATGCATACACGTTATAACGTATACGCGTTTTGTGTTTTAACTCTTTCCAAGGCATGCCTCTAAGCTCTGATCTAGCTTGGATCCCCAAGCCCAATGCATGGACCTACACAAACACAAGAAACAACATTTTTTTTCATAAAAATGCTAAAATTCCTTTTCCGCCATTATAAATCACATTAAAACCAATGATTCATTTAATAAAAATATAATTACGATGTAGAGAAAACTTTCTTCTTTCTAAAAATATAAATTTTCAATTTTTCTGACTAATATAAGATTTCCATTTTATTTATTTTCTAACTATGCCTTCTTGTAGCTATTTTTTGAAGTTTAAACATGTCTATCTTTCGTTGTTTATCTTTTTTTGGCTCATCGAAATTGAAAATAATTATACTAGCCCTAATTCTATACATATTAAAAAAAATTAATTTTTAATATTTTTTGAGGTAGTTAGGGGGGGCACGGTCAGAGCTCCATTATTTTTCAAAATTTGAAAAAATTTGTACTGTAAAAAAAAAAATACTCACTAAAATATCTTTAAAAAATGGAGCCCAAACTAGATGCTCAAAGCTATCTTTCTACTAAAAGGTTTTCAAAAACACTAAATAGTGCTAAAAAATGGTGGGGGGCACGAAAGTCACTCTACTATGTTTTTTAAAAGAAAAAGGAGAACCTGTTGGTGTTTTAGTTATTTGACCCACTTAAACTTAACCGTTTTCAATAAAATGTAGTAGCTTAAAAACTAGACTCAATATGATAAGATTCATGATCTTACAACATTTTCCAATTTTGAGTGTAACTATTTCAAATAACTCATACAAGTTGAAGATTTTTATTTTTAAGAAAAAAAGCATCCACTTAACACCCCGTTTTGCCCCCCCAGATTGGTGCACTCACCCTAGTTCACATTGTATTATGCCCCAATAAAAATTGAATCCTATACCTCGTAGCCAATGAATTTTTTCAATGATTACACTTTTTTTTATCTTGAGCGTAGGTACATAAACCACAATCCAATATAATAATGTTTTCATGTTATTGTTAACAATGTAGCACTAAATGTTCAACAAAAGTATCAGTAGCATGAATATGTAAAATCTGGTTGGATGTTCAAGGATCTAAATTCAGTAATCCCTGGAACTCCAAATAGCAGTCCTTCTATCCAAAAAACCAATAACTTCCAAGCCTCAACAAAACAATGGATTAGACTCCACTTTACTTGCATGTAGTAGTTTTGTTGCACTTTTTTCTACATTGACATCTATGTCAAGTGGATACCAAATTTTTTTGTGCAAATGCAACTAATAGAAATTGATCAATGAAGCTTCTTGGTTGAATGTGCTCATTGTTTAATTGGAAAGTATATTTCTGTTTAGAAATTTTATTTTAAACTAATAGTCCTTCTAATTCAAGAACAAGAAAATGTTTCTTTTAAGGCACCACAAAAAATATTATTGAATAACATTATATTTATTTAGAATACAATAAGATTATTTCACTAAGAATATTTTTTTACATATTTCCATTGTTTGAATATTGTCTCGGGCTATAGATTTTTTACAATGTAAGAATTGTAATTAATTAAATTTTAAAAAATTGACTCGAACCAATGTTGGAAAGTATTGAATTTTATAAAAATTAAAAATAGTATTTGATACTTGTCTGTGAATCAGTTTTCATAATCGGTGGTGTAGGGTTTGTTGTAACTTGTGTATTGACCATCATTAGTTGCATGTCTTTCTATGGAATGTCATGCTGATTGGAGTTGTGAATGTCACCCTCAGGAATAATATTTTCCTAAAGCTGATTTACTTCATTATTTACACTTGTTGCAAAACCGCTCACATATGTTTTTAGTGGTTCAATATTCTTTGCCATGAAATATATAATCTCAAATTCAAAATAAAACATTGTTAATAGTGGGAAAGTGTTCATTCTCATATACATATTAAAGGAATCTTCAAAATTGTTTATAATTAGTATCTCTCCTTTAAGATAAATTTTAGAATGAGAAAAATATGCACTTCGTATGAAAAGTTACAATGTAACTTCAATTATTCCTCCATATCTATCATATGAGAATAAGCATATGTGCATTCTAACCAGTCCCATTAGAAAAATTTAGAGGACATATATATGTTACAACTTTACTTTATGTAGAATGGTCATCTTCCTATTTTAAATATTCTCAATTACTGAGTATATTCCATTTTCTCTTTGTTTTACTTTATGAGTTAAATGGTTAGAAAGGGCATATGTTCATTAAACTCATAGAGTCAATATTAAAAGGAAAAATAGAGGTTACATAAATACTTTCAATATATTTTCCTGATTCTACTTATTCAAAATATCCTTAGAATTGGTAGATGCCTAGTCTGGTACATACAATATTATTAGAATGGACATATGCTCATTCTCTTATTATAAAATGAAAATAGTTACAATTAGTTGTTCGATGAGTTTAGAGGTAATAGAAGAGAATCTTCCGAAGTTAGAAGTATACGTGGTTTAGATCTAAACATGTTAATATTTCAGAGCTGGAAGTATGGATGGTCTGGATCTGGGAGTATGGATTGTACGAAGCTGAAAGGATGGATGGTATGGAGCTGAAATTATTAATGGTACAGAGCTGGAAGCATGAATTGTTTGGATCTAGAAGTAAGAATGGGCTAGATCTAGAAATACAAATGGTCCAAATCTCAAAGGGTGAATGGTTGGGAATGGGAATGTTTATGGTCTGGAGATAAAAAGGTGAATGGTTTAGATATGGGAATATAAATGATAGTATTTGAATGGGCACCTACCCATCCATATTAATCTCAAAAATTAATATACAGGAACATACTATATCAAGGAAATGATTCTGAATGGTAAAACTATATATAAAGTAAGCAATGCTAAGAGTAGATATCAATTCATTTTAAATTACATAAAAGAGTGTATTATGAAAATTAGATAAAAATGCTTAATAAAGGCTAATCACCTCCAAGTTTAGTTAGAAATTTATAATATTGTTTCAGCATTACATCTTACTTTGGATTTCCCGCTATAGATATAAGGGAAGTCCTCTAAACATTTTGTGCTACCTTTATTGCATTTGTACTACCATATAATATTAAAATGGGAGTTGAATCATTGTTGCAAATGTTAATCATGTGCTCCAAAAAAACAAATATATCTCATATTTGAATATATATTCTTCAATGACATCCCCAATTTCATTGGGTTTGACAATATCCAAGGTCTCATCATATGACCAGTTAAGTTCTACCATAATATATTCATCAATATTTTCATTTGAATTATGTACACCATAAATGCTAAAAAATATTAACAACTCTCTTAGCCCAAGATCTTCTTTCAAAACCATGTGGCACCCTTATGAAATGGTTACATTTTATTTTTATTTTTTTCATGTAGATGCCTACAAAATTTTAAAACAAATATAATTGAACTGGGGGAAAAGAAATATTCATACATAGTTCATGGTACTTGAATTGATGCATGTGATAAGTTTTTGTTATATCCTTTTATTAGATATTACTCACAAGATTTTAAAAATCAGAAATAATCACTTCTACACTTAGTGTGGAAAAATGGTTTTCTAATCCTCTCGATATTCTGCTTAGCAATAAAGGATAAAAACATTGAAAAGTAAATTCATATGTATATGATCATATTAGTTATGAATTGCTATTAATAGGAGATACATATAATTCAAGGAGATCGATAGCATTCCTTGAATAATTTATCGCATCTCCTTGACTCCCTTCCTCTGATTGATTATATTTCCTTTTTTTCTTGTCAAATCCAAACTCCTGGCAGAATTGAGAAAAATGAGTCTCATGCATTTCAAATTTTTGAATCACATTTTTTAGAATACATCCAATGATATTAATTTGTTCTGGAAATCTAGTTTGCATATATTGTATAACTTTTATTCTTGTGGATCTATTCTCATTTACTATTTTGCAATATTCCTCCAAAGCTATTATGTTCACACCACATTATTTTTTAAACTAAACTTCACCACTGATGCATTTATCTATAAACAGGTCTAATTATTCCTTTATCATACCTTTTGTGCCCCTGAAAAGGCTTGTTGTAAGGTTGTATAATGTATTTCCCTTAAATTCATGGTCCGTAGATTTATTTTCACATCATGGCAATCCACCATTAGCATATAAATAAAAAACTAGCACCCATTTGTCCCAAATATCATATGGAAGAAGAAGAAATGGAAGCTTATTGCTCAAGCTTTCTATCTTTTTTGTCTAAAAAATAAGTAGACACTGCCTCTCGAAAGACTTCATGTGAACCAAAAAATACTTTTTATTACTCACATGTTATAATACAAGAAGATATAAAATTATATTTAGTTCATCTCTATGTGCTATAAAATGAAGTAAAAAATATAAATACCTTCCAATTTTCTGACTTTTCATAGCCAGAACCAACACGTTGGTGGTGTCTTTTCTAGGATCCACCATGACCTAGATTTGTATAAATTGTCAATAAATATTGTGCAAACCCATGTTTTATTGGACATATTATGTTATTTTCAAATACTAATTATTTTCTCTTCTATTACTTTTGAAGATATAATAAGATATGACCTTATGCTTTGTTCTAAAATTAACATATTATAAACTCCCAATATAATTTTATGGGCTATGATAGTGTGTTTCCCATCAATAATCTAAAATTGAATTTCACTATCTTGTATTTGATTCTCAAAATCAATCTCAATAATATCTTCAATTGTTTTTTTAAAGGGAAGCAATATTACATCTCGCTTGAAGATTCACATGGATCCATAACACGGAGTTTACAAGTAGACTAACACTTACTGTGTCAAGTGTGTGGTATTAGTATACTGGAGGGGATTCATGGCATCACCCAACATCAATATTTAATGATTTTTCATTAAATATTTTTTTAAATCTCTTGAGATGTTGTAGATTGACTTTTAAAAAAATAATATTTTGTTAGTTTTAAAAGAGATTTATCCTTTGTACATCCCTTAATATAGTTTGTTTTCTTACCCAAAACCCTATATGTATTGGCACATGACTCAGAAAGATCTGAGCACACACCCAAAGCATGCAAAGGTACCAAGTCCCTATTTTATGTCAACTTTGTCAAGGAGTTAGCATGTATGAATATATATTCCATAATCATAACAGATAATTAAAGAAGAT
Source organism: Taxus chinensis (assembly GCA_019776745.2). Taxonomy (NCBI): domain Eukaryota; kingdom Viridiplantae; phylum Streptophyta; class Pinopsida; order Cupressales; family Taxaceae; genus Taxus; species Taxus chinensis. Next base: position 474,056,093 of record CM034156.1, on the reverse strand, counting down.
ATAACAAGCATCAACTCACAATGACAACACATAATGAATCAAATAAGGATCAAGATTAGATTTACCGTGCAATAACTAGTAACAGATATATCAATAACCAATATACACTCACAACAATCCATTGTATTAATTCATTAAAACAAAATAGCTGAATGCATCATAATTACCATCACAAGGTCATGCACACAAGTATACCAACAACATAACTCTAACATACCATGATCTCACCATCTCTAAACCATGTAAATCAATACATATATATAGGCAGTGGGGAATTTCCCATCACTACTCATGCAATCTCAAAATAGGCTACATGCTAATAATAGCCATGTACCGCTACAAAAGTAACTACAAAAGCATGCAAACTTCACTAATAATAGACTTCCTATAAATAAATCTAGATCTACTCCTATAATTAGCTTTGACTCTACATGACACTTCATCTTCCACTTGTTCCCAAAATAGCTTGACATGTCTTCCAAGTATTCTATCAAAATGTGTTCATCACTCCATGTTCAATTCTAGCTTGATCCATGCAAAAGAGGTTAAGTTCAAAACTCTATTTTTCTAGGCATGGATATTAAGAGTGCAACTCTGTCAAAATTTCGTGCCTATTCACACACCCTTCTATACTTAGTCAATACTTTGGCCAGTCAACATTACCCCACACTAACTTCATTTCCACCCCTAGTAAGGGGTAATTAAGCTTTGTCTCTCTATAAATAAGATTAACTAATAAAATAATGTTTGTACATAATGGATGAACAAATACCAAAAAAAATCTGGGTGCCCTACTCCTCTTAAGGAAGAAGTAACTCAGGATACTCACTCTTGATTTCTACCTCTAATTTGTTCCAATCACTAATATCCTCATTCATCTTTCTAGGGATGTCTATAAGTACTCCATACATCTCATTCAAATTCATGTTCACGCCTTCGTTCTATAAAACTCTAAGAACATTCGCTATACTTGATATCATCCTATCCATCACATCCATACGTAAATATATAAGCTTCCCAATTTACTTTACCTTTTCCTTGTGAGGGTACCATATCATGATTTTTTGCTAATAACATAACCCTATCCTTATGACCAAGTGTCTCATCATTCTTTGTAGAAAGTACTACATTCTCCTCAACCAAATTCCTTGTCTTAATGATTACTTCAGGGTCTACACACATATTCAATGTTGAATCTTCATTCTTTAATTCATCCTTTAGAGTTTGAAGTAAATATTCATACCCAACTATCCAAAGTGCTACTGTAACTTTTTCCTTTACTTTCTATGTTGCAACATCCCTCTATCTTGGCACCTGTAATATAACTTCATTTAACACCAAGTTAACCAACGTGCTCAAGTAATGCAAAGTAGACGGAAATATTTTAGATAATTTCTCTTCATATTGTGGCCTTGCCTATAAAATTTCATCACCGATCTGCTCCGCCATATTAAGTACTAGCACATGCCTTTTCCTCAACTCTCTCTTTTTCCTCTGTCAAGTTCTTAATCTTTACTTCTTTATCCTTCATATCCTCTAACAGAGTCTGAATAGTTATCTCTTTATCTATATTCTTACGTGTAACCTTTACAGATACCTTTGTCAAAGCATTACTTAATTTTTCGTCAAACAACTGAGTCGGCTTGATGGTTACATGTTGGGAATGTGGTGCTTTCTTCATCCTCCAGGAGACACATGACTCTTCACACACATCAAAATCAAGCTCATCCATGTGAGTCTACATATTCCATGATAACTGCTTTTTTTTGTGCATGCAAGGTTGCCATATCAAGGTCCATTGGAATTTGCATACAGGTCATATCAAGCATGTTTGATTTTTTATAGATGGAGTGTTTTCCACTTGATAGAGTCAAATTTGAAAAAGTAAGGGTTTCAGAATAAGTCAGTGAAATCTTAGGTGTGCAAGTAGGTGTAAAAAAACATATAAAATAGTTGTTTTAGGGGTCGGCATCGTCTAGGACCATATTGATATGTTTTGAGGTGTCAAGATCCTTGGTGATTCATCTGGTAGTATACTACTGATTTCCTATTATGTTATTGAGGTATTGGTTTAGCTCATATAGGACTGCTGAATAGTCCATTTAGGTAGGTTACTAACGCATTAGACGGAGATATTTTTTATGCATGGAAGTCAAGTTGTTGATCAATCATAAAATGAAGATAGTATAAAGCATGAAATTCCTATGGAATTGACAGATGTAATAGCTATTGGAAGAGGTTGTAGATGCACGAAATATATAATTTGTGATGTCATACAGGCATTAGAATGAGTTGTCTGTCATGTTTTCATAGCTAACCATCTGTAGTGTGACTAGTATATGGCTGCTATCCCTGCTCTGACCGAGACTTCTAAAATGATCACGTCATGCTAGAAGGTTGTTTTCAGAACGTCTAGTGAGTTTCTATGACATACGATAGCTGAGGGCGGATGATGAGATAAGCCTCTCCTAATTTGTATAGCTCTTGATAGTTGTGTAGTCGTATCCTGATAACTCCAAGGTTGTTCTCATCTGACTGAACCCCACTAGGGCTTTGTGCGATTTTGAGGTTGTCTATCACATGTCAAAAAAACATGTTATCACGTGAGAACAACCTTGCTATTCAGGTGAATACTAGTGAGGTGTACTGTAATGCATGACATTAGGGCAGAGGTTGCACATGTGTGACAGAAGATTTATGTGCAGTGGGTACAGAGTAGACAAGTTTGCAGTATATGTGGTAATGAAGGGGACTATCATGTTGACAATGAAGGATCAAACCCAAGAGGTTACATGCATCCAAACTTGTTGTTTCATAGACACCAACTCTTAATATCATTCACTAAGGTGGATCCATTGAGGTTATGCAGGTAATGATGCATGACTATAGGTGCCTGGAGCTGTACATACACTTAGAGTCAAAATAGGGCTATAATTATACAGTACATCCCAAAAGAAGTCCAATTTCATGCGTACAATAAACCTCCTAGGATGTGATAGAAAGGTTGTAGTCATGAGTTAGAAAACTTCATAAATGGTCTCAGGAGAAAAACATTTTTGTCAAACGTTAGTTTTGGACCAATGTTGAGATCGCAACTCATTTTATGTGTGGAGAGGGGACTACTAGCCAACTAGGCTTAAAGAATAGACTTATATTGGAAACCAAGGGCATGATGACATACAAGGGTCTATCATCACTTTAATAATAAACCTGGATGAGGCATTCCAAGAGTAGTAGATGTTGCTTGTCACGTGACCCTAGGACAAGTTATTGATCATGTTGACCATTGAGACCCTATACTAACTACATCAATATAAGTTATTGTGATGCACATATTGCAGGGCAAAGAATGAAGACCCAGAGACATAAGATTTGTTTTCATACAGCAACAAGGTTGATGGACATGTGACAACATAGAGGTGATATCATACAACAGTACAGATGACTGGTCAAGGGGACGTGTGAGTCATGATACAAGGTAGTCATTGTGTAATATCTAGTTTCATTGTTTTCTTGTCACATGAATGCTTACTATCTCACAATCATGAGTGTGTGTGGACGCAGCAGTACAGATATATCTAAGCTTGTTTCTCAACATGACAAATTGTGTCTATGGAGCAGTGACTTGGAGATCCTCATAGCAGGGGATTGGAATGATAAATTGAAAAGGAGTTTAAGTCTTCCATTCAAGAAGTTAGTATACCTGAGGTAAGTGTTACACTACATTAAGACTATGAAGAAGATATACAATATTTTCATATGACATTTGGGCATCAGGGTGCATGTGGTCGCCAGATCTAGATCCATCATCTCCCACCTTCGATATCACATATGTTCCTTAAAATGCAACAGTACTCTGGAACCTAGCACGATATTATATTTATTACATCAGCAACATAGCCAAGGTTCTGTGTCTACACCATCTCCTCTATTCTTGGAGCTCACTTATTTTGCTCACCTACTTTCTCCTTGTGTTCTAGCGCCCATGTTTTATTGTATACTTCCTCTTCTTCCTCAGGTCCCTTAGCTAGGCACACAACATTAACTTCAATCTCCATGTATCTCCACTAGCATAGCTCTTTTCCTGATGATTCATGTAAGCTCATGATGGGGACTCCTGTGTCTAAACTGCAGGTGCTCACCACCAATCCCTTCATCTTCCCCAAGTCCAAGGTTAGTGTGTGGAAACTTCATCACGTGCGTCCTCACCTGATGGATTCTCCTTCATCACTGTCTATTACCAATATGTATTTTTTCACATTTTCTTTCTTTCTCCATCAACCCTCTTCACCATTGTGTAATGAACATGGTGGTATCTTCTTACCATGGTTGTGAGGGGCCAATGCCAGCATCTGCACATGTACGCCTTCTACGTAATTGTATCTTCTCCCATGATCAAGGGAAGTGTCTGTCTTCCTGCTCCTCCTCCCCGTGCTCTAAGGAAATTATATGCAATAATTAATTTCCCCTGTTCTTCCTGCTACGGGGGTGTTTGTTCCAGCGACATCCTTATTCCCACAATTTGTTTTCCCTTTGGAGAACCTGGTAAAGACAAGTCCTCTCCTGTGATCACTTTTTCATCCTTAAACCGCAACCTCAAGTATACATACATGCATGCGGGCTCAATCTTTCCTACATCCATTGTTTTTAGATTTATGTCAATGTTGTCTGACTCCATCGTCTCCACATATGCCTCCTTAATGGGGTAGACATATGTCTTTCATAGAATATGAATTTCTGGGTCTACTTTGTCAGCACTAAATTCTAATTTCTACATGTTGTGTGACCTATTCATTAAGTCCTTAAAATAACAAGCAATAAATGCGAATGGTAACTTATACCATGGGATCTTCTCACCTGTCTTCATGAAGAATCTTCCAGACATAAGTGATGGTACGACATGAACTCTGCTTATCCATCCAAAACTGCTAGGTAGTTCATGTAGTTTGCGCCACTCTCCCTTAAATGCCCGATGCATCCTTTTGAACCACTTCTCCTGACACTGCTTATAAGTGTTCGAAATTGAACCATGACATGTATACTTGGTAAACTTCTGAGCAGGTGATTTACTTTCCATGGGGTATTCCCATACTTTCTCCTTTGGCCCATTGGGCATGCAGATCTCACTAAACACAATTAAGAGTAAGATGGCATCCTAGGTTATCTTCTCACCTTTATCAGCCTAGGTGTGTGCTTTTGCCACTAAGCTCTCCACAATATAACCTATAATATTATAATAAGTCTTGTTTGCCATTTTATGTGATATATGCATCTAGTGTTTGTTAACTTCTATCCATCTCTCTGAGGCACCCACTTTGAAACTGACTAACCACACCACTACCCTTGAAGCTAGATTATCTATTTGTGTAACATTGAAAGTGCGACCCCCTTTTTTGTAGTGGAATATGGTGGCTGTCACCTCTACTCCCTCATAATATGACAAATCACCTACAATTTCTGAACCAGAGTCACACAAACCTGTCACTTTACTGACGAAATTCGTTGTAATCCTCAACCTTCTCCCTACGAAGTAAAGGAAATCCTCATGCATGCACAACATCAGCCACTGGTACAAGTGGTCAAGCTTGCCAAAGAATGACATCTCATAAAGTTACATAACTCTGACACTTTCTAATAATTTTTGTACCGAATTTTCCAAAACCCTATGCCCATCTCTCATCCTCCTATTAGTCTTCTGAATGGTCTCTGCATTGATATCTTTGAGGGTTTTCTCAGTCCTGTGATTAAATTAACTAATCTTACATTGGGTTAACTGCAACATCCACGAACTTCCTTCAATCACCTCTTATGGGTATTACATTTTGACGAATCAGCCAATGTGATTCTTCCTCAGTTTCCTTCTCAACAACCGAAGCTCTCCTTGGTGCCATTTCTCTTCTTAATTAACAGATACACTCTGCAAATAGGAAACCTTTCCATTTCCTTACCCTTGCACACCTCAAACTCAATGGGTCCCTTCAATTCCTTGTGCCCTAGTGTGCCCTAGCCGCAACTCTACCTCTATAAAACCCTAACTACATGAACCTCTCTTCCTCACCCACCTAACAAACTCAAACACACCTATAGGTGAAGTTCTGTCAATTCCATGCCATGAGTTCACCTGGTTTTCCATTCAATAGCTCATTCTTCACACTATGCACTTCATCGCACTTCTCAATCATGATATCTCAAAGGATGCAAGGTAACAATAATGTTGCAAACATAAACTCTTATAGGTTTTTCAAAATTCCCCACATTAATTACTCCTCAACCACCACCGTACATAGTATTAACTCCACTTCCTCACTCTTCCACACATGTTGTGTCTATATCCTTCGCATGCCTAACTCTTCATTGTGCATCAGTCATAACCTTCTCGCACGCCCACTACTTCTTAGCCATAGACCTCCTCTCGCACCCCCCCTCATGCACCAAAGTACAAAATCTCTATGTGCCTAATATCAAGTAGTTTCCAATGTTGCATATCCTACCTTATATCACGTTACACTTGCACATCCATCCATATACGTGTGGTCCTTAATATGAGAACAATAGAAAATTTCATGGAAATTTTCTCCAAAACCATCTTCACTATGAGCTCTTATAATTTTACAATACACACCAATCTGCAACAAGACACCAGTCACTTTTCGACCCACCCCACACTAAAATTATGCACGGTCATCTACGCATGAAATCACTTAGATAGTAATCAGATACTAGTGTGCAAGCGTGCTTATTACAACAAAACACTAAACTAAATTGACAAAGCATAACAATGATGAAAAGGAAACACATATAAAGGAAATGCATGAAAGGTAAATACCTTATTCATGAACTAATCTAAAATACTGCCTTATTACAAACACCAAGAAGACTTATTTATAGTAGGGCTTCAACCTACTTCCGTTGAAATAACTAGGTAACCAAGTTCCATCTAGCACCTGTAATTGACAAGCACCTGAATCAAGTATATATGTCACCACATACGGTCCCAACCAATGCACCTTCAATTTCCCAGGGTGGCATGCAAACTTGGTAGTCATAAAGAATAACCATCTGTCCAAATTCAAACTGCTTATTCTTAATTTTCCTATCATTTCATGCCTTCTACCTGGCCTTTTCTATTTTTTTGGCTCCAATGTGCTATAGCGTTCCACTCATCCAAATACATCATCTTGTCAATGTTCTCTCAAAGTTTTTTCTCATCATCTAGTCCACCTATGCATGCAATATGTAGGGAAGGTAATGTGAATTCCACTAGTAAAACAACCTCTACGCCAAACACCAACTGAAAGGGTGTGGCCTTGTTCAATCTCTTATAATTTCTCCTGTATGCCCAAAGTACAACAAATACTTTATCATCCCAATCTTTCCTTCCAACTTCAAAAATCTTCGTTAATGTATGTCTCAATATGTTATTGAAAGACTTAGAAGTTCCATTAGCCTGTGGGTGATAGGGTGTTGTCTTGTGATGTGCCACCATAAATTCTGACCAATAATACCTTGATTATCTCATTTAAAAATTGTTACCCCTATCACTTGTCAAGCTCAACGGACATCCATACCTCTTGATAATGTTTTCCCATAAGAACCTTATTAATGTAGCTTCCATGCAATCCTTTGTAGGCACCACTTCCACCCACCTTGCCAGATAATCTATACATGTAATAATATAGCGCAACCCAGTCCTGCACACCAGTGGGGAAATAGGACCCAAAAATTCAATTGTCCATTTCTTAAAAGGTTTTACACTCGCTATAGGCCTCAAAGGCATTTCATCTCTATGCCCAAGCTTCCCAAGGTGTTGAAAATGATCACATGCCCTGACATACTCTTTACAATCCTTGTATATTGTTTCCCACCAAAGACCAGCTAGTAAAATATTTTACACGGTAGAGTTACCTACATAATGTCCTCAAACAATCCCACCATGAGATTCTTCCATAAGAGCTTCACACTCATGCTCAATTACACACTAGAAAAAACCTCATCCTAACCTAGCTTGTATAAATCCCACTAATCAACATATAGGGTGTGATGTGTATGGAAAGTTGTTTCTTCTCTAAGCTCTTCATTCCCTCGGGTGCCACACCAGTATGCAAAAAAACTGTAATATCTTCTAAGTCAGAGGGCATGTGAGTTCAATCTGAATAGATGTGCATCTGAAATTGTGTCCTCAATGCTCTACATGTCCTCACCTGAGTTAATTCTTGATAAATGATCTAGTCTAGAATTTATCTTGCTTGGCTTAACCACCACTGTAAAATCAAATTCTTGAAACAAAAAAATCCACCGAACATATGCACCCTCTAAAACTGGGCTTATTAACCAAGTACTTAAGTTCCATGTGATCTGTATAAAATAGAAAGGGAGTTTCTAGTAAGTATTCTCTAAACTTATGCAATGTGTAAATCATAGACAAAGGCTTCACGCTCTGTAGTTGTATAGTTTCTTCTCAGCTTGGTGTCAAATTTTTTCTTGCAAAAGAGATAGGATGATCAATAATCCCATCACCAGGTTATGCTAACACTACACCAATGGCCATGCTAGAGGCATCAACGTGTACATGAAATGACTTATCCCAAGAAGGAAAGCACAAAACGGGCTCAGAAGTAAGTCTTTCCTTCAATGTCTCAAAAGATATCTATTGTACCTCATCCCAATGGAACTTTCCCTTAATTTTCAATAATTACTCCAATGGCGCAAAAATCTTAGCATACCCCTTGATGAACTTTCTGTAATAATCTTTATGTCCAGGAACCCACACAACTCACTATGATTGGTAGGCTCCTCCAAACCTAAGATAACTACAACCTTAGCAGGATCTCTCGAAAAACCTTCCTTGCTTATAATGTGTCCTAGAAAAGTTCCAAAGGGTGTAACAAAGATACACTTCTTAATATTCAAAGATATGTTTAGCTACCTACATATCTCAAACATGAGTCTTAAGTTGTCACAGTGATATTTTACCAACCCATATACACTCCAATCATCTAAGTAAACCTATAAAAATTTGTATATAAAGTCTTCAAATGTTTTCACAACAATGCGTGAAAAGACTGTAGGCACATTCTTCAACCTAAAAGGCATTACCGTGTATGTAAAACTTCTTCATCCAATGGTGAAAATTGTCTTTTCTTAATCTTCCTTAACAATGTACACTTGATGATAGCCAGTGAACCCATATGTAAAGGAGTAGATTTCACACCCTGCAATGCCTTCCAAGATCTCCTCTATAAAAGGTGTGGGAAAAGGATCTATGACACAAAAAACATTCAAATCTCTATATCCCACACATATCCTTATCCTACCATATTTCTTTATACCTATCACCATGGGGCTAACCCACTTTGATTCCTCAATGGGCTCAATGATCCCAAATTTCAACATCTTATCAATCACTTCCTTAACTTTGACGCGATGATTAAGATTCATCCTACAAGGCCTCTTCCTAACTGGGCATGCACCTTCCTTTAACTTGATCCTCATCTTTCCTAAAGAGGGGTGCACTCCCTTCAACTCGTGATATCCTTGTGGAAATAATTCCTGGAAGTCACGTAATAACTCAATTATCTTTGACACCTCTTGTTCAGATCAATAGTCACCAATAATGGCCTCTTTAGGTTATGCATATGTCCTAATGTTGACCCTCTTCATTTTCATAGGCTCATGATAAACACATACCTTCTCATCAGCATTATCCAAGACCTCACGCGCACCTACAATTTGGTTAACATCCAAATTCTCTACTTATTCATCATCAATCATATAAACCAACGTACCCTTTTCTTTTTCTAGCTAGAAGTGCCCAAGTTGTTCCTCATTTGTCTCTTCTTCTTCAAAGCACACCTCCAAATCTAACTCTCCAAACATATCTAACAGGATTTCCTCAAATTTTACACTATCCCCCATCTTAAGGCACTTTATAATCTGTAATGCTTCATTCATTAGAGGTTTAGTGGAAAAGTAATCAAAGGTCTAAATCATACCCAAGGTCATCTCCTACCAATTAATTGTTTCCCTTGTTAACTTTGCATGAACATACCATGCACGCATGCAACCGCTTAGAGTGGTGTAGAAATTATGTACCCATAGTGATGGTGGTAAGGCCTCCTACCCCTCCATCTAGAGTCTCTCACACTTTTGAACATGATGTGAAGCAGATGCCTTCCCATGGTATTTACAGATCTGTGAAGGTACATTGTTTCTAAGAAACCTAGTAGAGAAGGAGATTCTCACTTCTTGCCATTCCAAAAGGTTATCTCTGTGTGTAGTCCACCAACATGCAATTTTCCCACGAAGGGTATAAAATAGCATATTTCTTCTTTCTACTTGATCTTTCCACTGAGCTTCCATGGTGCATAGAAATGTGTCAGGGTTTCCTTCACCACTGTATCGAGGTACTTGGTAATGACCTAAATGCCTAACCCTACACGGCCTGATTACATGAGTAACTGTATTATTGATCTCCCTCCTGACCATTTCATATGTTCCATGCACCTAGTTATCATAGGCAATACTGGTTGTATCACTCATAGACTGAGCATCATCCTAATGAATAACACCTTAGATGTATCGAGCACTTCAAGATCTCTAGTTGTAAGTGTGTATATCATGTTCAAATCCTCTTCACTCAAAGGTTCTACATATGGTGCAGCCTTCCCATTTGTCAAAGGAATAATCACACACTCTTCTTTGTTCTCAAAACCAATATAACCTTTATTAAAGCACAAATCAACATTATTTGCGTAACACCAAGGGCGCCCAAATAAGACTGGAAAACTATCTACTTCATAAAATGCCAAGACCTGTAATTCCCCAGTAAACTTTTCCCCTTATATAGTAATAGTGGCATCCTTCAATATTCCAATGGGCGTATCTTAAGTCTTGTTTTCCATATACAACATATTTGAATATGGTTGTTATGGTGGTCTCCCCCTATATTCAATGCATCCAAAGCGAGTACATTCACTTCTGTACATATATCAATTAGTATATTACTTAAAAACCATCCATCAACAAATGCATTCAAAGTGATATCTTTATCGTATTCAAGACTGTGAGGAGGTAAGTTTGCATATATGATCTGTCTCTCGCAGTCAACTCTAACATGTGATACCTTTTCCCTTAACCATTCCCCTAACAAAGGAATGGCATTCTCTTGGCACATCATCTTACAAACCTCCTTAGAGTCATCAACATATTTATGAGGCAACATAACTACCTTCACCTGCTCCATCTTTTGAGATTGTTCCTTCAAAAATTGTATCTAACCCTGTAAGTTTCTAATAACATCCATAGTTTCTTGATAAACTTCCTTCTGATGAGAAGGATATGGGTACTTCACATTCAATACTTCCTATTTTGTAATAATAAGTTTCTGCTTCAGAACTTCACGAGTGCACGTAACCTCAATGTGTGTAGTGACTAACATAGGAAACATCTCAGGATCAGGCGCTATCTTTGACATTCACTGATCTTCCACAATGTGATGTACTCTAACCATTCCTGTAACCTTATCCTACTTGTGTTGTGTGCTAATATGCTCATATAGATCCACATATTCCTCAAACTTGTGATTTTTTCTGCACCATGAGAAAATAATGTTCTAAGGACACTTGCGCCTATAATTATTAGTGGATCCACATGTAAAATAGGTTCCACGGGGGAAGTCCAATCTTCTGCCACCTTAACTATGGCCTCTATATCGCCCATGATAACCTCTACCTCTAGCACCTCCATAAGAGTGCCCTTTATTGTGAATATGATTATGATGTTCACCTTGTTCCTTAGAATTGTTTGCAACATTGGTCTGGCGTACAAAAGTCTTAATAGCCTCATGAATCTGATCAATCAACCTAAATTTCTCTATATCATGAGTGGTATACTTACAAATATTATAATAACAAGACACATTCTTCCCGATCGCGCGCTGCAACAAGGGGCACCTACTTGAATCATGATCTAAGTGACAGATCTCAAAATCCAATAACATGGTCTACACTAATTTATGAGGGTAAATATCCTTAGTATGCATTTCCACATCACAATCTGTACACCAAATACCACTGCATGTCTCATGAGCTAAATTAGCTGACAATTTTTCCAACTGTTTCACCATAGATGCAATCTGCACCTCCAAAAATGGGTTAACTCTAGTGTCTATGCTTCCAATTTCCTCAACATGCAGAGTTGCCTCTAATTCCTCGTGTGGATCTGTAAAATTATTATGAGATATCACCTTTATAAAAGGTGTGATTAGTCCACCAGCAAACCACTGAGCATGCTGGATAGGGTGAATATCATAAGTCAATTTTTATAGTAGAGTTTTAAACCTTGTATCATACTCTCTTACATTCTCATCCATGCCTTACTTAATGTCCTCCAGTGCGTAGATGCTTTTCTATTCAAACTCAAATATATGAAATTCTTCTAAAAAGGCATCACGCAACGCATTATAATCTACAACAATCTTGTTTGGACCATACTTGCTATACCAGCTATGCACGCACCCTTGCAAAGTAGTAGAAAACTTACTTTCCTTACACTCAGGAGTTGTAATCCCCTTAACACATTATAGTATTTCACACATATGCACATGCTCAGTTGTATCCTCAATACGTATATACTCTGGAAGGTGAAGATACATCTTGTAATAAACTTCCTCGGGTTAGTGCGTACCATGCCCACCATATTCAGAACTTGAATTACCTCTATTATTCCCTCCACCTCCATATCCATTAGATCCATTAGATCCCAAACCACCTGATCCTCCTGATCCTCCCCCTTCAGAGGGCATTGGACTAGAGGATGTGTTTTCTTGTGTTCTAATAGTTGTACTAAATTGAAATCCCACGATCTATGAAGTTGTGCTAATTCTAGATGTATTACCAATGTTTTGCGCACCAATGTTCTACCCTAAAGATATGCCAAAAAATATATTGCCAATAGGACCACCAAACAAAAAAGATTGCATGTCCATCTGAGAAACTTATGTATTCAAAGGAAAATGGAAGCTACCTGTCACTGCTGAAACACCTATACTAGCTTGATTCTCAATAATTGTCTTAGGAACTGGAACACCAAAACACAAGGGCTAGGTTAGCTAGGTTGGATCATATGCGCACCCGTGGCTCTTAAATCGTTCTTCCTCATACATGCTCTCATCAGAAGCTAAAGTGGAACTTCTATTGTATTTTCCTAAGGATGGAAGAACCATATGCTTATGGCCCCACTTCTTCCATGTGAGATCCAACTCCTTTCTGAGCCATCTCTCTCCTCAACTACAAAGATTCCTCAATGTCACGTCTCTTCATCAATTCCCTCTCTCGCGCTTCATTATAATTAAGTTACATTTCTTCTCTTTGCCTTTCTGCCACCAAGTCCACCATCTATCATACACCTGACTCCTGCCCCTGTGCACAGTGGGTTTTAGCTAGCCATAGGGCATTCTTCCAAATCTAGTTACAATCAAGATCTTAATTACTAAAGGGATAACGCACAAATAAGATCCTCTGGGTTTGTGCAAGAACTGAAACTCAGTTACCTCTAGGAAGGAATTGGTATAAAAATTGTACTCTAACATGTAACTATTCAAAACACCACTCCACCAATGATCTACAACAAGTGTCCAAGTTTAATCAGCATCATGCAAATTCTGATAGTATTCCTGTGTCCAAACAATTTTCTATACCTCCAATTTCTCTTTGATGCATATCCTACCAACCACTCATACAACTCTATAGGAAAATAGTAGTAAAAGAACATCTCATAGAGTTCATGATACAAGATGTTCTTCAACCCATGCGCATGCATCAAAATTAGGTCTAGTATTATATCTTCGTGAGCAAACTCATCTTCTAAATTTCTACCTAACTCTCAATACTAGCCAAAGTCAACCGATATATCTTCATGCATGCAACATCCTTGCAGACAACTTTGAAAAGAGGTCCCAACAAATGAGAACCAAAATGTAGTCTTATTTTACCATTACCCAAACCTTATACGCACTGCACATCAGACAAATCTGAGAAGCTCACCTAAAGTGCACAATGGCTACCAAGTCCCTCTTTTATGTTATCTTTGTCAAGGATGTTAGCATGCATGAAAGAAGCATTCATAATCATAATAATAATTAAAGATAAAATATAACACACATCAACTCACAACCAAAGTGCATAATGAATCAAATAAGGATCAAGATCAGATTTACCATGCAAGATAACTAATAACATATATATTCAACAACTAATATCCACTCACAACAATCCATTGGATTTAATTAATCAAAACCATAATAGTTGAATACATCACAATTATCATCACAAGGTCATGCATACAAGTATACCAGTAGTATAACATTGTTACATCCTATCATCCATGTTCCCCTAAACTGTGTAAATACACACACACACACACACACACACACACACACACACACACACACACACACACACACACACACACACACACACACACACACACACACACACACACACACAATGTATGTATGTATGTATGTAGTGGGGACTTACCCTTCACTACTCATGCACTCTCAAAAGTAGACTACATGTTAAGAACAGCCATGCACCAATACAAAAATCAACTATAAAAGCATGCAAGATTCTCTTATATTAAACATTCTTATAAATAAATCTAGATCTAATCTTATTATTAGCTCTAACTTCGCATGACACTTCATCTTTTATTTATTCCCAAAATATCTTGGTGTGTCTTCCAAGTCTTCTATCAAAACGTGTTCATCACTCCACGTTCAACTCTAGCTCGATCTATACAAAAGAGTTAAGTGCTAAACTCCATTTTTCCAAGCACATATATTTAGGGCACAACTCTATCAAACTTACGCACCTATTCACATGCCCCTCTATACAGGGAAAATATTAGTGGTGAACTTTTGTAAACTTAAAAAAATCGAGGCTTATGGAAATTCAAATTGGTGAATTTTTTGTGATTCGCAGCTGATTTATTCTCCAAAAAATTCAAATGACATGTCCGTTGTACTATTCATTTTGCCTATATTTTACACATATATAAGAGCTCATGAATGTAATTTTCCACCATTTTGATTCATTTCATGCACATATTCACCAAAGTAAACATAAAAAAGTAGCACCGTACAACATATGCCATCAAACCACAACTACAAGCCATTGAGACTCCAACCTCAAGTCCATTCAACCTTAGACTCTAAGACCCATCCAACCCCTTAGTCATTCAAACCCTTAGCCGTCTAACCCATTAGTAGTCTAACCCCCTAAACATCTAACCCCTTAGCCATCCAACCTTTTAACCACCCAAATCTTGCGTCCAACCTCTTATCTATCCAACCCTTATTCATCTAACCCCTCAGCCTTCCAATCCCTCAGTCGTCTAACCCCTCATCCATCCAACCACTTAGCCATCCAACCCCTTAGCCGTCTAACCCTTAGCTGTCCAACTCTGTCATCCAACCCCTTAACCGTCTAACCCCTTAGCCATCCAACCACAGAGTCATCTAACCCAAGAGTCCTCTAAACCCATAACTGTCCAACCTATATCTGTCTAACCCTAAGCCATCTAATCTTAGAGCCTTTGAACATAAGAGTCGTACCTTAGCATTCATGGATTCTAGAAATAAGGGTATGAAGGTTATAATTTCAGCCAGTTCAAAAAAGGGTGCAAAGAATTTTCTTGGCTATTTTGGAAAATCACAAAAAATGAAGGGGGTTTCTACATTAGCTAAAAATATCGGTATGTGCTATTTACAGGTTATTTATTCTTACATTATTTGATAATTATGTTTTTCATACTGTTCTTCGAAATTTTTTTACTATGTGTAAAATTTTAATTATAGATAAAATTAATACTATATATGTAACCATTTTATAGAATTATATAAAGACATTTCAGAAATTCCTTCACAAAATAATTGATTTAAAGATATCAATGATCTAGATTGTATATTGAGGAAAAAATTTTGTCCCTTGATGACATAGAAGTACAAGAAAATTCATCGAATTCTCATGATACACCAGCAGAGGAAGCTTCTACCCCAAGGTCTAATCCCAAAAAATGAGACATGAGAATCAAGATATTTCTATTGAGAGACCAGATGAAAAAGTTGAACCCCAAGAAAAAAAGAAAATATGTTAGAAGAAAGAGGACGAACTTGACAATTGGAAGGACTTTCCAGTTCGAATGGGCTGTAAAATATCCATTTATTGAACATATGTACAATGAAAATGGTAATGATGTTCCAACACAATGTTGATGTAAAATATGTGGTTGGAATCAGGGGAAGGATCACACTATGTAGCTCAAACTGGACAAAATTGAAAAGCACTATCAGAAAATATACATTTCCCAAAAGCAAAAGGATGGCAGCATAGTCAGAACATGTAAATGGAAAGATGCAAAAAAGTGTCTACATGTAAAATACATAGAATAATATGAAAAGGAACAAAAACGTATGAAAAATCTAAATGAAAAAGGTGGCACTATAGTAGCAAGACTGAGTAAATCTATGGAGGCAGAAATGCATGTAAAAAGTATTCAGTTTGTTACTCTATTCCATTTATTGAAAAGGGGAAGACCCATGTTAGATTTTGGAGAAGATAAAATTTTGTATCAGATTATTGGTCTACAGAATGTTCCTCAATCTCATTGGTCAGATACCAACGGCTAAGAAATTGCAAAATGTTTATCTTTGGTAGAAAAGGAGGATCTGAAACAGTTTTTTCAAAAGGAAAAGTATATTTCCCTTTCAATAGATGAGGTTAGTGCAGTGGATAATACTTCATGGATTTGTATTCATGTTTACACATTTTTTAATGAAATAAGAACTCCGGAACTATTAGAAATTCATAAAATGATTGAGAATTGTAATTCTAAAAATATTTATAAAGTGGTGGTCTCAAATATAAAGGATATCACTGGAATGGATGAATTTTCCATTGCAAAAAAATTAGTTTTTGTCGGAATTAATAGTGCAGCTGTAATGTAGGGAGCCAGAAATGGTCTATGTGTTCGAATTCAGACAATTTTTGCTCCTTATATGATTGTTATCCATTGCATGGCTCACAAAATGAATCTAGATTACAAAATTGTGAGCACATTTGAAAATGTAGCTAAAGTGGAGGAATTGATACGTGATTTTCATGCTTATTATTCTAGTAGTACAAAGATATTTTTATAATTTTATAAATTTGTAATTGGATTGATAGAGGGAAAAAATCTTCTCAAAGATGTAGATACTGGATGGATATTTATGTATGAACCTGCCAGTAGAATATTTGATTAATATCCTTCATTGAGAGGATTTATGTATAAATACTACAGGGATGTAGATAAAGCTAAAGATCTATTGTGTCGTATAACATAAATAAAAACTTTTCTCACGCTCTGCGTTATTTTTCCCATGCTGAGGGAGCTTAATATTTTAACGAAGCATGCACAAGATCATTCTTTCTACATAATAGACTTCACAAGACTTAAAAGACGTGTGTGCTGGAGTCTTAAAACTTTATATATTTCTGATGGGAGTTTTCACGGTGCTACTTTTGAAAACTAGAATACATTGACATACTTGAAAAATCCTAGGTGCTTCTTAAAATATAATATACATGATCACTTGTGTATAAAAACACATGGAAAAGAGATTCCACTTCATACATTCCAAAAAAAGTTGATATGGTTGTCTCAGAAATGGAAGAAGTAAGAGTGACATGGAATTTATATGATGCATTATTATTGGAAACTAGGAATAAATTGAGAAAGATCTCTAAATATTTAGCTAAATAGATATGGGAAAGGTTAAAAAATGATAAAATACTTGAAGTAATGGGAGTTGTAAATCCGCAATTTTGTAATGTTTCTAGTGGCAAACCTTATACATCTATTAGTCCTTTATTTGTAAAAAAAATGAGTGATCTAGTTGACCATTTCTCTAAGACTGAAGAGATAAACAAAGTTTCAGTAGAAGGTATTTTACAAATAAAAATACTTAGTTCCTAGTTAATGGATTATGCTAATACTATGATACGAAAAGTTCAGCTTCTAAAAAATCCATAGGAATACGGTGCCATCAAAAGGATTTGGAAGGATATTTATTCAAGTAGTATTCTAAGTGAATATTTGAGTGAGTATATTAAGTTGTATGAAATCTATCAAACAATGATTCTGGGTTCTATAGAAGATGAGAGGGTTTTTAGTGCACTGTCCTTTTTAAAGTCAAAAGTTTGAAACATATTGGATAGGAATCTAGAAATTTGTCTGAGGTTGTATGTATCACGTTACTTAGTGAAGTCTTTTCCTTATCAAAGAACACTCACATTATGGAATTCACTAGTAGAAAGAAGAGGAGTTAGTAATATTCTACCTGACCTAGGGGATCAAGACACATCCACAGATCATGCTACAGTTGATTTCCAAGACACAAATGAAAGTGTTTCTCCAGGACTATTTGAATTCACATAGATGTCATTTCTTCTATACATTATTGAGACTATTTATAATAATTTAATGTAATAAGCACTGATGTATTTCATACAGAAATTACAACTTTCAATAAATGCAATATTATATTTGTCTTTATTTGATCCATTTCCATTGTAACATTGTCACTATCATTTTCTTGTATCCCATTTGTTTTTTATATTTGGTTTTCAGACTGAAATAAGGACATATTTGTCTTTTATATCTATTAATTGATTTTTTTTAGATCTACAAGAAATCAGAAATGTAAATATTTTAAATAAATAAAATCATGAAAATTTAAGAAACATTTATGTAAACAAAGAAATAGAAACATCATCTGTATCATGTAGAAATCCATTAATAATAAATATAGTTACAATTCCAAAGTACTCTTAAAATCGTTCTCTCATGTGGTAGATTACTTTATGAAGAAAAGTATCAATTCATAAAGCATTATTAGCCAATATAATTCCAAAAAGGGGCTTGTACATAACATTTCAAAACTTTCGGACTAGTTCTGTCATATAAGGACACATTATGAGGGCATCCTATTTTCTACCTATGATTTTGAATCATAGTTGTCCTTACATCTTCCACATAGAGTAAAAAGCAAAAAAGGGCTGGCCACTATCTTTTAATTCCTATGCCAGTGTTGGAATTATGACAACACACCTGTCACATGGTGAACTTAACTAACATATTGAATGTTTTATGTTGTAGGAGAAGCTTGATATTTTTCTTGCATAAGAGGTGGAGGAATCTACTCTGTCTATACAGAGCTATCTGCTATAACTCCTGATGCCTGCAAATCTCGTGTTGTGGTATTGATATTTTCAAGAATATTTTTCTCCTCCCTCACTACATCTCCAGCTGAAAAAAGTTTTGCATCTGGGTCTGTCTTTTCCTTCAGTAAGACTTTTGGATCCATCTTATGCTCCTTGATTATCCTTCTCAATGTATTATTTTGTTTATTATCCATCTTATGCTACTTTGAAGAAAAACCTGTCTGAATGTGATAAATATGGATTCATCACACTGCGAAGTAAGAAACGAAGACTAAAAGGGTTTGAAGGAATTCCTGAATCACTCTATAGTGATAAAAAGAAACAAATAGGAAGTTGGGAAGCTTCCACCTCAAGAATCACAAGGGCTACTGCTAAGAGAACTACAAATATTGGAGTCACTTATAGAAAAGGTAGACTCTCCAAAAGAGAAGTAAGGAAAAAAGAGATTGAGAAAGAAATTGCAGATGGTACTCAAAGTCTTTTAGCCATCCGGCAACTACATCCCCAAATTTTTTTTAATGAAGGTTATATCTTGGAATGTCAAGGGACTCAATAGGGGACCTAAACAAAGAATGCTTAAGGAAATCAAAAGATCAAGTAGGCCTAGCATCCTTCTAATCAAGAAACGAAAATGAAAACTAAAGTTGTTGAAGAGTGCAAAAGGACTTTTTGAGGGAATGTTGCCTTTCCTACTGCTGATTCTCAAGGAGCTTCTAGAGGATTAGCTGTCTTCTCAAACACTAAAATTGTTCATGGTAATGTGCTTTCCTCCTCCCATAATCATTTAGCTATAAATTTTAAAAGCCTTGAGAATAATTCTAGTTGGATTCTTTCCAATATTTATGCCCCTAATACTGCTGCTGGTAGAAGAAATATGTGTAAAGAGTTAGCCTTGTTTCGAATTAACTTTGAGGATACGAACTGGCTGATTATGGGGGATTTTAACACTCCTTTAAATCTGGGGGAAAAATTTGGAGGGAACTCTAATTTCTCTACTAGCATGGAAGATTTTGCAGGCTTCATATCGACTCTTAACCTTATGGACATTGACCTTCATGGTAATCAATACACCTGGTCTAACATAAGAATTGGGGAAAATCTAATTCAGGTTAGATTGGATAGAGCTCTTATTTCTTCTAACTAGATCTTAGATCAGAATTTTTACCTCTCCTCTCTTCCCAAAATGGGTTCAGACCATAATCCTATTGCCCTTAATTTCTTCAATTGGTCTAAACCTTTCCACTACAACTTTAAATTTGAAAAGATGTGGCTTGAACATGAGGAAATTCTTGACAGAATTAAAGAGTGGTGCACTTGGACTTGGGAAGGGATTGGAACTGCCCAATTCATACTTCTTCAAAAGTTAAAAAATGTGAAACAAAAGTTTAGAATCTGGAATAAAGAGATTTGTGGTAATATTTTTGAAAAAAAGAAAGAGCTTAAACAACAACTGGAAGAGTTTGAGCTTAAAGTCTGAATGAAAGGTATGACCTTTGAGGATCATCAAAAGGAAAAAAATCTTCTTTCTGACCTACATAATATCAACAGCTGTGAGGAAACCTTTTGGAGAATGAAATCTAGAGCTCTCTGGCTAAAGGCTAAAGACAGAAATACAAAATACTTCCATATGACCACCCTCAAGCATAGGGCTTGTAACAAAATTACTGAAGTCTCCAAGGGAAATGGTACCATTACTACAAATACTAAGGACATCAAAGTTGAAGCCCTAAAATTCTACAAGAATCTAATCACATAGAACAATTCCTATAATGAGTAAGCGGCCTCCTTTCTCTTAGACTCCATTCCTAATAATTTGTTGCCTAAAGAGAGATTTAAGAGCCTTTCCAAAACAGTCACCATTGAGGAGTTGGAAAAAGTTGTTTTTTCACTGGAAGGGGACAAGGCTCCAGGACCTGATGGTTTCTCTGCAAATTTCTTCCAAAGATGTTGAGAAATTTTCTCCGAAGATCTATTGAAAGATGTAAATGAGTTCTACAGAACTGGAAATCTAATAAAAGAATTAAATAATACACATATTGTGCTTATACCTAAGAAGTTGGATGCAAATGATTTCAAGGATTTTAGACCAATCAGTCTAGTTAATGTAGTCTATAGGATCTTCACAAAGATTTTAACCACTAGACTGCAACCTCTTCTAATGGAAATTATTTCCCAATAGCAGAGCGGATTCATAAAAGGTAGAATTATCCAAGATGGAGTTATTATGGTTCATGAAACAATTCATTCAATGGATAAAAGTAGAAAAGTTGGGATGGCTATCAAGTTAGACATGCACAAGGCATTTGAAAGAGTCTCTTGTAAATTCATGGATGAGGTTCTGTCCAAGTCTGGGTTTCAAAATAAATTCAGGAAAATTGTCCAAGCTTGCATATCCTCTTCTAGATTCTCAGTGGTTATCAATGGAGAACTAGTTGATTTTTTTGCTAGCACTAGAGGAATTTACCAAGGGGACCCCATATCCCCTTTTATGTTCATCATAATGGCTAATAGTTTAAGCTGATCTATTTCAAAAGCTATTCATATTGGTATGATAAAGTGTTTTCAACCTACTTCTGGCACTCAGGTTTCCTCTCATCAGCAGTTTGCTGATGACATTATTCTACTTCTGATGGCCTCAATCATTGAAGCTAAGGCTATCAAAACTATTCTAAGATTTTATGAGGAATCCTTAGGATAGAAAGTAAACTTTGACAAAAGCTAAGTCTACTTCTTCAATACTCCTATTGAAAGGAAAAAAAATATTGCTCTCATTCTTGGCTGTACAATCAACTCCCTTCCAGCTACTTATCTAGGGCTCCCTATGAGTACTAGTAAGGTTTCTAATGAGGTTTGGAATGATCTACTTAAGAGATTTCAGAAAAAAAATGTTGGTTGGAAAGGTGCTATACTATCAAGTGTTGGAAAATATTTATTGATAAAAAGCACTCTTCAGAACTTACCTATTTATATCATGTCGATGTTCAGCATTCCAACAACATTGGTGAATAACATTGAAAAAATCCAAAAGCACTTTTTATGGCATGGCACTGAAGACAGGTTTAAGTACCATGTAGTAGCTTGGGAACAGGTCTGTAAGCCAAAGCAGATTGGGGGTTGAGGCATCAAAGATATCCGAAATATGAATGTTGCTCTAATTCCAAAGTTGGGTTGGAGGCTTATAAAAGAGTAGAAGCCATGGACCAAGTTGATCAAAATAAAATACCTTTCTAATCAAAACATGAATTCCTTTCTTTTTGATTAGATACTTTTGAATGGATCAATTTTATGGAATAATATTCTCCACATCAGGCATATTCTCTCCCAGGGATGTAGCTAGAAGCTCAGAGATGGACAAGACATTGATTTCTGGAATGACATATGGTCAGACATTAACTAGAATACCTCTTATGGACACATTAAAGACAATCTAATTAGAAATTATGGGAAGAAAGTCAAGGACTATCTTGAGGTGGTTGACAACAAAA
Organism: Taxus chinensis; assembly: GCA_019776745.2. Taxonomy (NCBI): domain Eukaryota; kingdom Viridiplantae; phylum Streptophyta; class Pinopsida; order Cupressales; family Taxaceae; genus Taxus; species Taxus chinensis. The sequence continues at coordinate 474,033,346 of CM034156.1, read as the reverse complement.
GGAAATGGAAACATATCAAAGTAGATGAGGATAATATGCAGTCTGTTGTTTCATCCATGCAAATTCATCTCTCCCTAATACATATCAGTCCTCAAAATCATAAGGATGAACTTATTTAGAAAGATTCCTTTGATGGAGAGTACTCAGTTAAATTTGGATACAATTCTTTCTTTGCCTCTATTGAAAGTGAAATTGATTGGCATAATTTATGGATGCCCAAGCTAACCCGTAGAGTAAATTTCTTCTAGTGGCTTATCATTAAAGGTAAGATCCTAACTAATGAAAATCTCATTAGGAAAGGATTTATCATGCCTAACAGATGTTGCATGTGTCAGGAAGAAGCATAAGATATTAAACACCTCTTTTTGCATTACAAGTATGCTTCCAAAATCTGGCATCTTATTTTTGAAAACTTCAATCAAGAATGGATCTTTCCCCATACTTGTCTACAGGTCTAGGAACAATGGAACTCTCCTTACAAGCACTATGTGGTGAGGAGATTATGGAAACTGGTTCTCCCTCACACCATGTGGTGAGTCTGGAAAGCTAGAAATAATGTCATTTTCAGGAATATTAGAAATATATGCAAAAAAGTCTACAAAGAAATTATCATTGCAATAAAAGACAACATTAAAATATTTAAACCCCCTAAAAATAGACTCTATCTTGAGGAAGAGGAGCACATTTTGGCTGCTTGGAAAATTGGCACTGTTAGGAACAAGAATAATAGTAGCATTGATAGATCCACTATCTGATGGATTCAGCCTCCTAGTACATGACACAAGTTGAATTTTGATGGCACCTCAAAAGGCAATCCTAGGGATTCAGGAGGAGGTGGAGTGATTATAGATCACAGAGGCTATTTTTTGTTTCTTTTTCTGGAAAAATGGGTAGACAAACCATTCACTACTCGGAAGCTTTAGCAACGCTTTGGGGAATAAGGTTAGCTAGAGATTGTAATATTTTCAATATTATAATTGAGGGAGATTCACTGAACATTATCAATTTGTTAAACCAAAAATAGCCTCCAAGCTGGTCAATCAGGGACTTTATATCTGAAGCTATTGATATTTGCAAGAGTTTTGATAATTTTAAAATCAACCATACCTACTGTGAAGGCAATAGTGTGGTAGATGGTTTGGAAAATATTGGGGTAAACAATATATTGCAAAATTGGTTAGGGGGTGACACTCTTCCTCCTAAAGTATGTGATGACATCATCAAAGATATGCATGACTTGGAGTGTAATCATTAATTGATGTAGGGAAAATGTTAGGGAGTGGTTTATTAATTGCAAAGTGAGGATTAATGATTACAATCTTTCGCACGTATTGGAGGTCTTCAAAAGTAGAGCAGGGGATGAATTGTATAGATTTCAAATTTTTACCGTTGTAAGAAAAAGAAGCATCATAGGAAAAATGGGGGGACCACCTTGTAAGACTGAGCCCACCCATAATCCAATATGGAAAAACGATGTAGTGCTCTGGAACTATTTGCAAAAATGGGGTCTTACAAATTTTATTGAAAAGATTCAGGGTTTCGATCAAGATATATCAATAAAATTCATGAATGGTTAGAGGAATCATGCTATGGAATATAGTAATATCACAGTCGAGATTTCCAAGGAGCTAGTTGCCTAGGTCACCGGGCTTAATCTGGATGGAACCAAATTCTTCAAAAAACACGTGGATAGAGAGGTAGAAGCTAAAAAGTTTCTCGATGAGTGGGAGAATCTGGAGTTTGTGGCAGCTGGCATCAAAATAGCATCTATTCCTGAGCCCTTTACTGAGATTGCAAGGATGGTGGTAAGGTACGTTACTCTGGAAGGGAGATTTGTCACCATCCCTAGAAGCACTTAATTTTCCTTAATCACTTTCACAGGAACCTTACCATAAATTTTCCTCATTATTTGTTGAATTCCTTGGAAAAATCTATTCTTGAGGTGCAAAATCAAACAAGGGCTATTCCCCTTCACCAAGGGTTGATCCTACTCATCCACCACCAATTCTTAGCTTGCTCCTGCCCCAACCTACTCCCCCAATTGCCTTCATTCCTCCCTTACCGATAGAAAACTTGACATTGCTACCCCCAGCAAGAAGAGGAAAGATAAGAAAGCTAAGGTCCATCTAACATCTTCACAGAGGGTTTTAAGAAGCCATAGAGATCTAGAACTTGTAGAGAATTTATGACACATAAGTAAACTATTGCAGGATTCCAAGGAAGTGGACCTATTGATTAGGGTTGAAAAGATGGAAAAGGAGATTCATGACCTCAAGAGTGCTATAAGGGATATGGATAAAAAAAAGGGCAAGAGGAAGCTACAAAAATCTGAAGAAGATGATGCCACCACTGAAATATTCAAGAAGCTTCTTTCTCTGGATCTTAGGCTTGGCAATGCAAAAGGGTGTAATGATTGTATCCTCTCAGCTCTTAAAAGTATTTATAATTTTATAGAGCAACATGTGTGAGGTATGTGTAGTCTTAGTGGCATTACCGATGATATATGGGGATCAAAGGAGAACCGAGATCTTGTAATTTCCTAGGTGGATATGAAAGATCCATCCCAGGCCACGGCCATTACGTTCTTCATCTCGCTCTACATGATTAAGGCCAAGATTGACCGAGCTGTCAAATGATGCGGTGCCCTGTTGCTGTTTACTGGCAATGAAGTTGTTGTTGTTTGGTGATTTTGATGATGTTTTTTAGCTGGAATGACCAGTGGTGGATCCCTCTTGTTCATTTTTTGTCTCTTTTTCTCTTATTTGGATCACTATCTGTCTTGATCTTGTTTTTCTCTCTATATTGTATTATCTGGTTGTTAAGCCTCCTAGTTTATGGTGTTTAGCCTATCTAGGTTTGGTTACTCTTCTTTTGATATTTGGCTTTTGAGCCTTTTTGTACTCAGGGTATAGTCCCTTCAAAACTATTCACCCATGATAAAAAAATGTATTATTTTGTTTATTTAATACTACGAGTTTTTCCTTCAAATGTAAAAATGAATTTAGGATTTTACAGGCATTCTTCGAATGTGCTTCAAATACAACTGCTTTTGTCTTTAAATTTTCATATTTTTCCTACAAATCAAAAATATAATTTTTTTAGTCTATTAGATAAGTTGAAAAAATATAATGCAGCGTTTATAATATTAGGATTTTACGTGTAAAATCCCACTCACCACATCTTTTGCTTTTTCTGCATTTGCTATTAAAACATTTTTCTTATCTTTAACCTATTTTTTGTAGTAAGCATGTGCTTCAACATTCAGATTCTTCAACCGGTTTAACATTATGTCTATAATATCATCATTGTAATCATTAGTATATGAAATTTTCTTTGATTGAGCTTTGTTTAGAAAAACATCATACCTTTCCAGTTGGCTCTCTATGGCAGTGAATAATGAATGCCTTTGAACATGATTATGGTATCGCATATTTATTTATTTTATCAAATTTTAGCTCTCCTCTCCCAAGACAACACCAAATCCACATTAGACATTACAAATTCTTGAATTTTTTCCCCCATACTATCTAATATCATATTTTCTAATATAAAATGTGTCTTTTCATCATCTGTTTGTGGAGTTTTTAATGGAGGAGGAGAAGAGTCATTTTCTTATACTTCATGCACATTTTATTCTGGTTGTGGTGGAGGCGGAGTAGATTGAATCATATCATGGGTGTCAAAATAGTTACCCTTGTCTACATCACCACTATTGAAGCCCAAATACTCCTCGCCAAGGGTGATGTTGCTGAAAATACGTGTGGCCATTACACTTAAAACACCACCTAGTGAGAGTCCAGGAAATTTTGTGGTTACAGAATGAACTGTTCCAGCTGAGTCTGTAGGAAACCTTATATTTTTTCTTGAAGATCTTATTTTTGTTTAGATTGTACGTGTTGGTTGTATTGGTGGCCTCCTTGCAAGTGGAATTTTCTTAGAAGCCATATAACCTACAAGAAGGAAATAATAAATTGTTAGAAAATTATCATTATATGGTTGGGCCTTGTAAATGCTAAAAAATTGTAACTAAAAAAAACATGCTAACTATTAAATATTACAATTTACCTTGCATGTTTGGAGATGAAAATGTGACATTTCAATCTTGACCATCAGAATGAGTTTGATCTTCCTCACCAATTTCATTAGTTTCTGGATACAATAAATGTAGAAATATTAAAAAAAAATACTACTTACATAATCTATACTTGTTTGAATTAGTTAATAATTATTATAAAAAGAAAACTTCATACCTATAGTTAAATGTGATGGTAGACGTGATGCACATACTGACCCCCTAGGTTGATTTTTATGAGGAACTTGAATCTGTGTTGATTCTACTGAATCCATGTCATAATCTGCAAAGACCTCTAGAGGGGCTTTACCTCGAGCAATTACCTCCTTATGAGATGTTGTAGCTATAATTCTTCTCTACAAAATAAAATATTACAATTATTATTTTAGTGAAAAATATTGAATAAGAAATGGTTATAACAAGAAAACTGTAAAAGTAACCGTTACCTGTTGTTCTTCAAGACTGAGACAAATCATTTTATCATTAATTGTAGTTGGGATTTTTTCTTGCTGTAATTCGAGGAAAGATTGTTGATAGAAAAAAAGAATATAATTGTAACAAGAGAATACAATTTTGGATTTATCAGATGCATTGTGGGCTCTAGAGATATCTATTTTTATTCAGTTGGACAAATATGTGCACCAATCAAATTTTTGACCTGCTAGTGTCTGCAATATATATTAAACTACCCAATACAAAATGTCTGCAGATCTTCCATGTATTACAATCCTAGCCTGAAAAAGTGATGCAACTATAAGAAAGAATTGGCTTATAATACCTTGTAGAAGAAGGCCTCTTGTTGAATTATTAAGAGGAGCTGCAATAACAAACAAGAAATGTTAGAGGATTGCGTAGTCAAGTAATGTTACGAAAAAAATAATTTGAAAATAATAAACATACCATCAACCTGCCACATTCTAATGAGACTCCAAAAATGTTTTGTCTTCATTTGTAAGAACAACCTTTGTAGTAACGGGTGGCTTGTTTTAAAATGCTAACCCAGTTAACCGATGTACATCTGCGGGCTCAATTGTGAAAGAAATTTGATGACGACTCAGATGCACGAGGAGTATAGAAAATTATCCTTAATTCTAGTTGTAAGAGGTGAGAAGGTAATCAAGGATGGAAGTATCAGTATCAAATTGAGGCACATTGACAAGCCCGATAAATTGTGATTTTTCCAACCATTCCTTTTGTGCACCTTTTAGTTTCAATAGAGCTACAATATATGGGCATATGAGGTTTTTGTATTGGAATTTGGGTGTAGGAGCAGATGTGGTGCTTTCCATTGTTGAAAATTTGGAGAACTTAGAAGAATGGAGATCTCAGAGCACTGGAAATGTTCATGGAAAAGTGAAGAAATGAACCCTATAGGGGTATATATAGGGGTTTGAATGGTTTAAGGGACACGTGGCGGTAAACTATTGGTTACATATGATGGCCACCCAACCCACAATGGATGTATGATGGTATGACTAACCCACTTGACCAATCAAACTGACCAACCTAATGATATAACCCATTAAACCCAAGCTCTTTGATTGGACGACTTAAGGGTGTGACAGCTATTAGGTTGGTCGGATAATGGATTTGATGGCCAAGGGTTGGATATATAAGGGGTTAAATGGCTAAGATATTGGGTGGAAGAATTGGAAAGTTACAGGTTTGGATGGCTAAGGAGTTAGATGGGTAAGGGGTTGGGTAGCTGAGGGGTTGGGTGATTAAGGGGTTGGATGAATAAGGGGTTGGATGACTAAGGGGTTGAACGACAGATTTGGATGGTCAACCAACCCATCAAACCACCTAACCAACCTTCCTTCCCACACCCTCTTGTCCAACTTGTCTGACCAACCACCGGACGAAGTTGCCTCGTCCAACCTACTCGACTAATCTTCTTGATCTATCAATGTGACCAACCTACTTGACCAACCTACCTGACCAACCTACCAACCCAACCTATGCGACCAACCTACCCCGACCAATCTACTTGAAATATCACCTATCACAAACTTAATAACTTTACAAACCCTAGCATTCGATTAGAAAAATAATGATCCTTTTCCAAAACACCAACTTTGACTGACAGTGAGCAATGTCCTGCTACTTAACTGCCTCTCTAGGTCAAAAAAAAAAATCACCGTAACATTACCCACAAGCCCTTTGAATATATATAATCTAGAAAATCCTCAACATTATTACAAGACCAAAGAAAGTGTAAAATACAACATCAAAAAACACACACTATCACCCCATCAAAACCCCTAGAAGTTCTACCTAGTGCAGTAAAAAAACAAAACAACTAAGGGTTTTCTAACCCTACCTAAAGTAATCTAAAGCCCTAGAATTCAAATCTCAATACCCAAATCATGTAGTCACGGTACAAAAAATAGGGTCGTCTCCCTTACTAAAGATTGAAATTGATCCATTAAATACAATGAGAATCAAATGCAGCAACAAAGACCAACATAAGCTTTTAGAACTGATAAAATCAAAGCTACATATGCAAATAAATAATTTACATCAATCCTAGCCCTAGATGGCAGAAGAGAAGCCACATACCTAACAAACGTAATCCAAATCATGAAAAAATATTCCCCACTAAAATTAAAACCAACTCATGTCATATTAAACAAAAATAAAAACTATTTTTTTAATGAATTAAAGGTGCATTAATACGTGGTTTAAATAGTTACAGGCTATAAGATCTCACCTCAAAAATTCTTGCAGAGAATTTGCAACATGAAGAGATCCTTCATACTTTGAACTCTGACCAACCTACCCATCCAACATGTCTGGCCAACCTACCTATCTAGCCTACTCGATCAACCTACCTGACCACCTGCCCGACCAACCTACCTAGCCAACCTACCCAACTAACCTGCTCGACCAGCCTCCCCGTCCAACCTTCCTACCCAAACTTTCCACCCAACCTACCCGTCTAGCTATGCGAAAGCTCAAGAAAATTTCTCCATACGAAATCACCTTTCCTTGAAAGGTTTTTTCATAAATTCACCAATAATTCGAAAGTCAATTTTTGAGATTCACCACAAATTCTAGAATAATTTTTTAGATGGGGCTTCTTAAAATGAACCCTACTTCTATACTTAGTCAATCATTTTTCCAATCAACATTTAAGCTCATGGAAGTGTGGTACTGAAGTATCTTTTTCCAACTTTAAATTTTTGTCTTCTTAACATTGTAAACATTTTGGAATGTAAGTTTTTAACCCAATTATTTGTCCATAGTCAGGTGATGGGCAACAGATGAAGTAAATGCCTACTGATAAAGTTTTTTAAATACACTCACAATTCCAAAACAAATATTCTGACTATCTTGTATACCAGTTATGCCCCCCTCAATATATGGCTTCATTTTCCAAACATAACTATAAGAAATGTCTTTGAGATTTTTTTTAGATCATTCCATGCCACTTTTATTATATAAAACAACCTGTAACTCCATTTTAGTATTGAGCATGTTCTTTCATTGTTGTTTATATTTTCAACTTGAACGCATACAATAGTACCCAATATACACTTTATGTTGAATAGAATGCCCATATCTTGATGTTCACCAGATAAATATTCATGAAACAAAAAAAAATCATTGTGGTAATTTTCTGGACTGTGAAGTTCCACAAACCATTCCTCATACCTCATTTCTAGATCATTTCCACCATCAAAAATGTAATTTATTTATATGGGATAGTGGTACCAAGAGCTATTTTTCCTATTATAAAATTTGTTAATAAAATCATGTATTTAAAAAACTACAATTTCCAACCCTTCTTATAAAAGTAAATATATAGAACAAATAAAGTTTTGAACATTATTATATTTTTTTTGGTATTGAATGGGAAAATGCCAAATCTAATACATGCAATGAGAATCAATGTCCTCTCATTCTAAAAATGATTTCTCGTGAATACAATATATATTTCCTAAATGTTTGCAACGGACATATGCTCAGTCTAATCATTTCCTATATTAATATGATAATGGAAACATTTCCATTATATTCATTCTCATAAAATTATCTTTCTCATTCATTCATTATTACCTAAATAAGAATGGAAATTTTTCTATTCTATTCATTCCCGTACAATCCATCTTTGATATTGTCATTCCTTCTAAATTCTTATTCATTCTATAGTTCTTGAATGTTCAAAATGGACATATGCTAGATTGAATTTAAGAAATTTAGTTTAACCTTTTTTCGAATATTTTAATATGATGTAAACTATACTTCTAGCTCTGGACAATTCATACTTCCAACTCTGGACCATTCATACGTCTAGCTCTTGACCATTTATACTATTTCTCTAATATAATTAATTTAATTGAGGAATAGTTTAAATGGTCTAGAGCTTGAAGTATGAGAATGGACATCTTCCCATTCTAATCATAATTTATGATACAAACTTCTTTCTCATTGGTTCTATATTACCTAAAATTTGAGAATTAAGGGCATCTGCCCTTTGTAAGCATTATTGTAATATATCATAATTTAAATCAAGCTATACCATTAAATAAAATATTTCTAATGAAGGAAATATAGATGGAATGAAAAAATATGATTGTATGTTGATAAATAAAATGGGTAGGTGTACACTCTCATATTATAGGAAATTATTAGAATGGACATATGTTCATTCTAAACATTCAGGAAATATAAAAGAATTGAGAAAGATGATTATATGAGAATGAATAGAATGGGAATTTATCCATTCTGAATATTCAAGAAATATAGAAGGAATGATAAATACAAGCCAGTTTGGTTAATGAAATTGTTATATTTTATTTGCCTCCATCTCAAAGTGGAGTAACAAGTTGAAGGTCAAAGGTGTTGATACCTGCATGCTAGTTGAGGGTTTCTATTGTTTCTTAATTTATATATTTTTACCAAAATCTTTAAAGGGTTTAACGTTTTTTTCAACTTGCTTATGTCGGTGCCAATTCAAACTTGGCTCAGTATCACAAACCCCAATCTCATTTCAAGTTGTATGAGTAAAAATAAAATACTAGTTTAGTTTTAATTATAGATTCAAGGCCCCGTGATACTCAAGAGCCTACAAGAGGGTGAATATGGGCCAATATGGTTAATGAGCATGTTATATTTTCTTCGACTCCATCTCAAATTATAGTAACGAGTTGAAGGTTCACATGTGTTAATACATACATGCTAGTTGAGGGCTTCTATTATTTTTAAATATATAGTTTTTGCAAAAATATTTAAAGGGTTTACAATTTAGTTTCGAATTGATTCTTCCAGTGTCAATTCAAACCTGGATCAGTATCACAAACCCCAATCTCATTTTAAAAATTGTGAGTACAAGGAAAATTATGATTTAATTTAACTATGGATTCAAGGACATGTGATACTTAGGAGCCTATGATAGGGTGAATATGGTCCAATATGGTTAACAAACTTGTTATATTTTCTTTGATTCTATATCAAAGTGCAATAATGAATTGAAGCCTCAAAGTTCCTGATATATGCATGCTAGTTAAGGGTTTCTATTATTTCTTAATATCATATATTTTTTGAAACTGTTTAGGTTTTACAATTTGTTTTCCTATTTCTATTATCAATTTGAATTCAAACTTGGCTCAGTATCACAAGCCCCAACTAGATCAATACTACAAAATCTAGGAAACACCTTCTAAATAAATTTAATTATCATCTTCCTTTCCATTAAACTCAACATCAACACTGATATGAATGATCTAGAGTAAGAAGTTTAAATGATTTGAATCTAGAAGTATAAATAATATGGAACTATAAATATGAATGGTGTGGAGATGGAATTATTTTCTATTATGGATGATGGAATTTACAGGCTTATGAAATAGGATTTTGGTCACCTGGTTTCTATTGGAAAGCTCATGACCGATTTACTAGGTTGCGGGTGATACAAGCACATGTGTAGGCACAACTACTAGGGTATCTCTTGATGATGATATCAGTTTTGTTGTCTAGTTTGAGGAGAAGGAAGAGGATGATGACATTTATTTAGATCAAGTGCATGAATATAGTGATATTGAGGATGATGACGATGGTAGGATGCCAACAAGTTGGAAACTATGAAAATGGGCAATATTGATTATGATGACATGGAAGAAGAAAATGAGGGATTGAATTTCCATGACATAAATTACTAACATTGGATTCAATGTAAAATATTGCAGGATTTTGATGAGATGGACTCTCACCATAGACATAGAATTTCTGATGATTTTTTGAACAAACTAGTAGAGCATGATCTTTGAGATGTGGATAATAAGTTGGTGAAGCTTTTTAATTATGAAAATTTTGATCTTATTAAATTTATTTTACATAATAACCTCAAAATAATTTAGTGTACTCATCTATCTAAGGAAAAAGATCATAAACAAATGAAGATGAATTAACAATGGGAGAGCCCACCCTTACTATTTTCCTTTATCATCTACATGCTACAATGACCACTGATAAGGAACAAAAAAATAATCTTCCACTTATCATCATGGAGGAAGATAGGAAATTAAGAGATGAGGTTGGAGATAGAGGTGGTTGGAGGAAGTGGCGTGTAGATATAGAAATGGAAAATAGTTGATAAAAAAGACAACGTTAGATGATGAATCTAGATAACATTTCATTACATCATAAGGAATTAGTTAGCTAGTTCATGTCCCTATTTTCAAGCCAATAACCTCCATAGAAGGGCAAGAATTAGCCTACTATCAAAAATGCTAGAATGGACAGAGCCTACATTTTGAGGAATGAAGCCACTAAATAGAGTGCAAAGCAAGATGTATAAAACTACACTATTTAACATTGAGAATTTACTTTTTTGTGCACGACAAATATTTCCATGTTAACCATAGTTCAACAAATTTATCTCAATAAGAGTCTAGATGGTTCCATAGATAGAGGAAACAAAAATAATTGTAATCACTCTTGAAAAATGGGATATCATTACCTAAAAATTTGGGATAGAAGATACACTTAACTTGTGCTACTTATGATTATTGATGATATTCATCCTCTACATGTCAATAGAGGATTAGTGTAAGAATTCATTGTTTCCAGGAAAGTTATGCAGATTGAGAATTCCCAAGAAATGATATGGTTACTTGGATTATCTACAACATTACCAAAATTTGATAATGTTTCCCTATTCTTAAGGGTTGAAAAGGAAAAATAATTGTTATATTTCAAATAGAAAATTTTTGGTTGGTTGGATTATACACAATATTCCAAAATTATGACAATGTTTCTATGTTCTTAATGGTTGAAAATTTGATATATTTGTTCTATTTAAATAATAGTTATAGACCATCCTCTAAATCAGAAAAATGTTGGTATAATTATGTCCTGTTGATGAATGACTTGTGTTATGGAAAAAGGTGATGGCAGTTTCTGGAAAGCATGAAGTTTTGATACTTTTTTATTCTAGTAAAGAAACAATGATGACTTCGCATTCCGTAAGGGACCAAACATTTAAAAATGACACCCTTGGATGGTGTCTTGAGGAAGATATTACTAGAGGATAAATTATTCATATATAAACAGAATAAGTGAAAATCAATTATTTGAGGCACCATTTTCCTTATGGATTTTCAATTCACCATATAGGGATGATGAAGAGTGATAGGAATTTGGTAGCAGAATTTTTTTGATGGGAATGTTATCAAAGTTTTAGTATCAACTGTCACTCTCTTTTAGGGAGAAATTTTACCTACTCATACAATCATCTTTATCATTCCTTCTATTTTTCCTTTACGAGAATGGACATCTGCCCATTGTATTTGTTCTCATACAATATTCTTTATCGCTCCTTCTATATTACATTTATGAGAATGGACATCTACCCATTCTATTTATTATCATACAAACAAATTTTGCATTCCTTATATATTACTTGAATGTTTAGAATGGTTAATAATCCATACTATTCATTCTCATATAATCATCAAAATTATTTATCTTTTTATATTTCCTTTACGTGAATTGGCATATTCCCATTCTATTCATTCTCATACAATTATCTCTCTCAATCCTTCTAGTAATCTAGTAATTGAATGTAGGTATTTGTTATTTTATTTTCTGGGGGTTTTTGCAGTGTATTTAGAATTCCATGGTCAAAGCCTTATTATCTCTATGTTGTAAGAAACTTGCTGAAATAAACACTCATTGCTGGAATGAATTGCTTGGAAATAAACACTCATACATGAATAAATAGATTGCTGGAAATAAACACACAATGCAAAAGTAAACACATGTGTAGAAACATGGGTAAAAATGCTGTAAAAATCTTATAAGGAAATGATAATCTAGTCTATAACACCTGCACGGACAAGTATAAAACAAATTTTAATTTAAAGAATCAAAGACATTTACAAAATTAACAGATCTACACTATTTTCTTTAGAAATATAAATACCAATAAAATGAGAATCCTAGTTCTTGGAGGAGTGGGCCCTTGCTCCACCTTGAATCAGGATTTGACAAAGTGATATTCTCTCAAAATGAAGTGGCTATTTTATTGCTGAAATATTTTGTCTTACAAAAACGTACTGAATCTTTCTATATCTCTATCTCTATGTGTCTGTGTATATATATGTTCTCTCTTTTTAATCTATCTACAAGTCTTTATATATGTATTTCTTTCAAAGATGCATTTACAACCATAGTTGTTCTACCGATTCAGATGGAACTGAATTATGCCCAAAATAGATGTTGAATTTGGAACCTTGCTGGACGTATAGTTGTCTGATAAGTTATCCCTGGATCTTTGAGTAGGAAGAATCGGAAATCTTCTGATCTGCTCCTGATTGAAAGGCTTCATTGATTTCTCTATCATTGGATGTCTTCAAAATAATAGATTCCCATTGGTTCTGGAACTTTGGAGAAGTTTTGAAACTAAGGGGGACTGTTCTTGATCTAACTGTGAAAGTTTCGGAGCTAAACGCAGGAGTTCTGGAACTAAGTGCTAGGATTCTTGAACTAAGTCTGAAAGTTCTGGAAAACTAAACGATAGAGCTCATAAATTGTGTGATAGAGTTCTGGAACTAAGTCTGGAAGTTCTATAACTAAGCCATATTGAAGCCAAGGTTCCCAAAAACATGTTGATCACTTCATACTCCATTCTCTGACTGATTATGACCTGTTTTATTACAAAAAATGAATTTCCACACACTTTGTTAGGAATTACAGAGCTTTTAAACTTTAGAACTAATATTCAACAAAATATGGACAATTACATCCTAACTTACATTAGATCAAACAAAAGTCACAAAATGCAGTCAAACTTGATAAAAAGGAGAGTAAAATAAGATCATTAATTGTGCATTAACGAGACATATTTTGGCCTTATCATCTCCCCCATACTTACTTGTTTGTAAGTCCCCTTACAAACTTTACTCTTCAAATATTGGGTTGTGTATTCTGCATTCCAATTGACTTCTCAGGTCAAATGGCTGAAACTGAATATCCTAGTGTTTTAGTTCAGAAGTACTATACCCTGATCCTGCTTCTACTTTCCTCTGCCATTCCTCAAATTGAGTGGGATCTTGAGGCTCTCTATTTTTCCATGGAGACATGGGAGTGAGAAGAAGGGGAGGCCTTGTTCTCATTCCCATCCATATGCCCCTACATTTTTCATTGACCTGAGGGATTAGTGTGCACAAGGCTTTAGCTCTTTCTAAGCTCCATATTAAGTTTGTGGGAGATATTACTTCTCTTCTTCTCAATGCAACTATGAGAAACTCCCATCTTTTCAAACATCCATCATAAATCTCTTCAAATTTCTCCTCCTCATAAGAGGTGAAGGCATCAATACTTTTCTGTAAACTGGCCAGGTAGTGTGCCTTGAACCGACTATCAAAAATCATAGGATCTGAAATGTATAGTGAAGGTAGATGGGTTACCATAATGAGCCCTCATGTAGAGACTAGATGAACTAGATTTTAATAGATGCTCAGAATCTCTCTCTTTCCATGCAACCTGATTTTGAATAACAGAAACAAATGCATTCAGTTGGATTTCCCCTACATATAAATTGATCATAAAGCATGTGTTCTTTTCCAACATAAGATTGCAGAGATAGAATTCACAGAGAATATTTTTCTGCTCTGCACTAGCTGAGGAATAGGCTGTCATGAACTCAGATTCATCTTTTATTTCATGTGGAAGGCCACATGCAATTCTTGACAGCTTCCAGTGAATAAATTGTTCTTCTAAAAAGATATTGTATGCAGGAGAAGGTCTCCTGCATGTAAGTAATTTTTCACTCATCATGCAAACCATTTGTATTTTTACAAGACATTTAAATTTGTCTTCTTCCTCTTTGTAGAATTTTTCTTCCCATTTCTTACTTGTTTTCTTTTCTTCTTCCATCTTGTTTCTCAGGTCCTCATTTGATGTTTTGAATTCATTAAGTTCCCTGCAGGTATCATCCCACAACTATTTGAGTGGCCAGTAAGTCAGTTCAGTCTATGCAGATACTGTTGACATAGCACTTGGTCTTCTGGAAAATTGACATTCTTCTTCTTTTTCCATCATCTGTTGTTTGACCATTGTCAATTCTTCAGTCCTATTTGTGAGCTGATTTGTTAGTTTCTCAATGAGATTTCCCTCTATTCTAACTTGAGTTTGAGGAAGTTTAATTCCTCATCTTTCTCTCTGATGATGAGTTCTACTCTGGACAAAAATAGAGTCTATTTTAAATGTTGTTTTTCCTCCTTTTCTGAAAATTCATTGGGAAATGAACATTCCTCTTCTACCAAAGGGGATTTCCCTTTCCATTTCTAGGATGCCAATTCCTCTTCTTCATGTGACTGTGTTGCTGGTTCACCAAACTCTTGAAAATCATGTTCCTTAAATATTTCATCTCCCTTCTCCATCTCAGTTTGGCTTGGTCTAAGAGGAGTCATGGCCATGCTGCCCAAAATATCAGCAGCTTCTTTTTCCAACCCATCCTATTCTTCCATTTCTTCTAGAATTTCCCTAGATCTCTTATGAACTCTTCTTCTTTGGGGAGCTTCAAAATGTCTAGAAATGGGTTTCCTCCTAGAGCTTCTTCTAACTTTTACTTCATGCTCTAGCTTAGGTGAACTATCACTGTCAGAGACAGATATTAGTTCTCCTGGCACTGTTGCAGAGGAAGGAGTTTCTTTGACAAGCACAGTAGATTCTGCAGCTTTAATCCTTCTTTCATATCTCCTTCTTTTTGGTACATTACCCCCACCTATTTCTTTCTTCTCCTCTGTAGGGGCATCAATCTCCAAATTACTTGTAGGAGAAAAAGGGGTTGGTATTCCCCTCCTGATAATATCAGGGTTTTTCTTAAACTTGTTAAGAAACTTCTCCCATATTTCTTCTCCATTTTCTTTGAAAGAAAATGGTTATGGGATACCAAATGGATTAACCCATGATGTCTGATTATTCCAAATCCCTAGGAATACCTATGATCCATTGTCTAGATGGAGTCAAAAAGGAATCCTAGAAGATTTACTATATATTCTAGTTTTGAATTCCCATACCTAAGATATATTAACATCTTAAGGAATTCTCTTCCCATAGTCCCAAATTGACCATCGCAAGTTAAATACTTAACTACCCAAAATGCTACCCTGTCAAAGGGTTTGGGAAAGCTGGTCCTTCTGACCCCCTTTATGATTTTCTTGGTGTTATAGATATATTGGGGCTCAGATTCCCCCTCTTGTATCAAGGTTTCCACCAGATCTTTAAGGGTTCCCTTGACAGATTTTGGGACTTGCACAATTGGTATTCTAGACACATTACTCATTGTATTGATAGTAAAAGGAATTATAATGCTTCTAACTTTAGTTCTGGATTCTTCTAAATTTACAACAAATTCCCTTACCAATTCATCATTGTACCTCGAGAAATTTTTCAGGAACTCCAACCACCCTGCTCATCCAAAAATGGCTGCCACTTCTTCATCTGCAAGAAGTTGGGTATCATCCTCTGGCTCTGACTTCTTTTTAATCCCCATAGAAAAGAGGATGATTTAAATTATTCTTTCTTCAAATTCAGAGTTAGCTGTAGAACTACTGGATTTAGCTACAAAACTATTGTATTTAGCTGCGGAACTACTGTGTTTATCTACAGAATTGATGGGTTTAGCTGCGGAATTCAAATACAATTCTTCTGCTTCCTCTTCGAAATTCTTCTGCAACTACTTCTCAACTTTGTTTATTCTACCCACATGATAGGTAATTATAAATGTGCCACCACTTTCTTATTCTATCAACATCAACCTCATGATTACTTAATTTTAATCATAATGCACAATAAATGACTCATCATACCGACCTTTTAAACCAAGTCTAATCACACATGCAAACTTTTAATTTAACCTTTAATAAGTTCAAGACATAATTACCATCCTTTGCTGATGTAATCCCTCCATCTTGATGACTCATCATTCCTAAAAGTGAAAAAGGAAAAATGGTTAGAAAAGACAGCTGGAATTCAAACAAATTCTTTTTATTTTGCATTATCCATTTATTGAGGAGACCAATCACCATTGTTGGTTTTCAATTGATCTTTGAGAGATTTTTTTTTGGGGAAGAGAACACCATTTACTGGTTTTCATTCTTTCCCTTTATATTTTATTATTATTATTTTTTCTTTTTTGTTGGGGAAGAGAATGCCATTTGCTTGTTTTCATTCTCTTCCCTTTATTTTGGATCCATGCATCTTGATTATTTGATCATTTTGGAAGAACTGGGTTCTTCCATATGATCAAATTATTTGTCTTGCTCCAATCTGCTTCAAGAATTCATCCCTAGTAGGAGGCTTCCTATAAATTTTTAGCCTATGTCCATTAACCAAAAGTGTCCTTTTGCTACCATCAATGGGAAGTAGCTGAATAGATCCATTGTCAAATATCTTCTCAATCTGATAGGGTCCCAACCATCTGGTTCTCAACTTTCCCTTGAATTGTTGGTACTTGGAATCAAACAGTAATGCCCAATCTCCTACCTTGAATTTCCTTTTCTTGATATGTGTGTCATGCCACTGCTTCCTTTGATCTTGGATTATCTTTTTCTGTTGAAGTGCTTCCATTCTCAACTCATCCAATTCATTGAGTTGAAGAATTATTTCCTTTTGTGTTGCATCCAACTCAATACCCACTTTAGCTTGGTGTCCTCAATGTTTGTAGTTCAAATTCAATAGGTAACAAGGGATTTTCCCATAGACTAACTCATATGGTGAAAACCCTGTTGTAGTCTTCCAAGTTGTATTATATGCCCAAACAGCCTCAGGTAGTCTCTTTACCCAATCTCTTCTTCCTGATTCAACTGTTTTGGTAAGGATGTTTTCCAATTCTCTGTTTGTTACTTCTGCTTGTCCATTTGATTATGGGTGATAGGGAGATGACTTCCTATGATTGATATGATAGTACATTGTGAAGGCCTGGATCATATTAGACATGAATTGTGGCCCCTGATCTGAAACTATACTCCTTGGTGCACCAAACTTCATCATAATTCTATGCCAAAGGAAATCAACAACTGCTTCTTTAGTGGCATTTGTTAAAGCCTGCACCTCTTCCCACTTTGTCACATAATCAGTACACACAAGAATGTTCTCCTTTCCTTGTGAAGGAGGACTAAAGGGACCAAAAAAATCCATCCCCCACCTTTCAAATGGTTCAATCACTACTTGAGGTTGTAGAGGCATTTCACTGGTAAAGGTTGGTTGTCCCATCCTTTGACAGGGATCACACCGCTTGATATATCTCTTCACATATTTATACAGAGATGGCCAATAATAGCCAGTGCCAAGTATCTTGTGAGTTATTCTTTTTACTGAAAAGTGTCCTCCACTTGGTTCATCATGACATGCCCTGAGTATGTCAAAGATTTCATCTTCTCTCACACACCTGCGTAAAACCAAATCAGGACCACATTTAAACAACATTCCATTTAACCATTTAAATTGTGCACTGGTTTTGATCAACTTCTTCATTTGTTTCTTAGTGAAAGAAGGAGGAAACTTCCCTGTTGCAAGATAATTTTCCATATCAGCAAACCATGGTGTATCAGCTGAAATAGAAAACAATTGTTCATCTGGAAAGTTTTCCTTAACTGGATCTTGCTCCCCTGTAGTGGTCAGTCTTGACAAGAAATCAGCTACCACATTAGATTTTCCTAGATTATCTACTATGGTAATATCAAATTCTTGTAAAAGTAATAACCATCTAATTATCCTACCTCCAACCACTGGTTTGTTCATTAAGTATCTAATTGTTGAGTGATCTGTATGTACAAATATTTTGTACCCTATGATATAATGTCTGAATTTATTAATTACATAGATCACAACAAGAAATTATTTTTCAGTGGTAGTGTAATTTCTCTCAGTGGGAGTAAGATTTTTACTAAGGTAATAAATAGCATACATTTTCCCTTCTTCATCTTTCTGTCCCAAAATTGCACCTATTGAGTTATTTGAGGCATCTGTTTGGATGTGAAAAGGTTTCTCCCAATTAGGTCCTCTCAATATTGGGGCAGTGATTAATTTTTCTTTAATTTCCTCAAAAGCATGTTGACACTTTTCATCCCAACAAAATTCCCAATCCTTGGTAAGTAAACTAAACATGGGGGCAATAATTTTACTAAAATCCTTAATAAAATGCCTATAGTATCCAGCATGCCCTAAAAATGACTTGATATCTATGGGGGTTTGGGGAACAGGAAAATCTGAAATAATCCTAATTTTGTCTTGGTCAACCTGAATTCCTCTTTTTGAAATGTGGTGTCCTAATACAATCCCCTCATCAACCATCATTAAACATTTCTCATGGATAAGAGACAAATGGTGTTCCTCACATCTTGTTAGTACTCTATCCAAATTCTTCAAAGCATCATCAAATGTGTTTCCATGTACAGTAAAGTCATCCATGTATACCTCTACACAATCATTCATTAGGTCTGTAAAAATTGCTAATACAACTCTTTGGAAGGTTGTTGGAGCATTACATAGTCCAAATGGCAATACCCTATAGGAAAAGGTACCCCATGGACAAGTAAAGGTAGTTTTATCCTGATCCTCAGCAGCAACTCTGATTTGATTATATCCACTAAAGCCATCTAGGAAGGAAAAATATTGTTTACCTGTAAGGTTGTCCAAAACTTGATCTATGAATGGTAAGGGAAAATAATCTCTTAGTGTGGCTTTGTTCAGCTCCCTATAATCAACAAAAATTCTCCATTTTCCATTATTTTTAGGCACAATTACAAGAGGAGACACCCACTGACTATCTAAGATAGGGTAGATAAAACCTACTTGTAATAGTTTTTCAATTTCTTGCTTGACTATGTCCCTTAAGGCTAGATTAATCCTCCTCTGAGGTTTCCTAACTGGTTTAATGTTTTCACTATATATGTGATGGGTGAAAATACTTGGATGGATTACTTTCATGTCTTTATAGTCCCAAGAAAAATCTCTAGTATGATTCTTCATAACATTAAACAATTTATCTTCTTCATCATTCTTCAGCCAACTATTAATGTTCAAAAGTTTACATGTTGAATCTCAACATGTTTGGTTCCAATGTGTGATGAACTGATTTGTTGAAAGGGTTCCATTAAGGTGTTTAGTGGACATGGATGTGGTAATAACATATGATATGCAACAACATCTCCAAAATTCCCTTGAGAAATAATACTAGACAAAGGACAGTAGGAAGAGTTATGATACTTATCTTGTTGTCGGTCAAACTCCTCGTCGCTGTTGTTTTCCAAAAATTCCCCACCATTTCCTGATATCTTTGAAACTGAAACTACTAATTCCTTGGCTATTTCTTCTCCTCCCCAAGAAAAATCTCATTCCTCTAGAGTGAAATTATTTGCATTTTCATGGGATCGCTGTTGCTGTGGTTCTTGAGATAAGTCCGAACATTTTGAAACTAAATGTGATGGTTCTGGAACTAAATCCGTAGGTTCTGGAACTAAGTCTATAGGTTCTTAGAACTAAGTCCATAGGTTCTAGAACTAAGCAGATTGTTCCAAGGACAGATGCTGGTGTTCATTCAATAGTTGATTAATCATATCTTCCATCTCCCGTATGTGATCCTGCAACATTATCATAGCCAAAGAAGACATGTTTTATTTATTAGTGTCAGGATCATCAACCCACAATTGCTCTTGATTATCAATAAAAGGTCATGCAGAGGGGTATAAAGAAATTTTCTTAGAACTCTTACCATTTGATATAGTCATATCACGTGATCTGCAATCGATTAAGGCAACAACTGTAGCTAACCATGGTCTACCCAAAATAATTGGATAACCAAGTGTTTTACCTTTTGGCTGCAATATAAGGAAGTCCATGGGATATTCCCATGACTCCACCATAACCACCACATTTTCAATAACTCCTTCTGGTTTTGCTACTGACTGGTCCACCATTTGCAATATGGTGTTAGTAGGTTGGATACCTGTTAATGGTAATGTTTTCAAAGTGTCCACTATCATCACATTTATAGTTGCTCCCAAATCAACCAAAACATTATGTATATCTTTATTCCCTATAGAGATAGAAATAACAGGGCTACCAGGATCTCCATATTTGGGAAGTAAGAGTTTTCCTGCTAATAAATCAACAAGTTTCCCATCTACTTTAATAGTCCTGGGGTATTGCTTCTTTCTTCCAGGTCTTTTTAAACATAACATCTTGATCAACTTGTTCAACTCTGGAATGTCCTTGATTTCTTGTAACAATGGTATTTCAATATTTAATTTCCTCAACTCCTGCACCAACTCCAATTCCTTGGTCCCTATAACTTCTTGAAATCTCTCTAGGAATGGAGTTTCAGCAGAGTTGCTACCTGATTCCTTTTCTTTTTCATCTTTCTTGGGAACAACCACTAGGGATTTTAGTTTCTTCTGTCATTTCAGTAATTATAACAGGTGGGCTGCCAATTAATTTTCTAGATCTGGTTTGAATATCTTTACAATCCATGGCATTTAGATCCACTAGTTTTTCTTATTCTTCCCCATAGACAGGAGTTGTTTGTTTGTTTCTGGGATTAGCAACTGGTTGTGCTGGCATTTGTGTTTGTACCACATTTTTGTTTTGTGAATTTTGTGTTGGGGAACCCATTATGGCTTGTTGATTCTGATTGGGATATGTCCTCCCTTGAGCATAATTATTAGGGCTCCACCTAGGTTGTGACCAAGCATTCGGGTTACCTTGACCAAACCATGGTTGTTGGTGTCCTTGAGCATACCAGGATTGTCCTGACCAATCCTGAGGATTCCATGTTGGTTGAGGGACCCAAGGTGGTTTCCCCTAACTTTGTGGTACTATCTGAGCTACCCATGGCATCATCCAGGGGTTAGGAACTGACCTGGGCATGAACTTCCCTTGGCTAGGTTGTCTCTGGACAAAATTTACTTCTTCTGATGTGGATGGAGTGCTAGTTTGTTTAAGCTGATTTTTAATAAATGGAAGAAGAGAACATGCATTACTCTCATGGTCCCTAGATTCACAGATAAGACACATTTCTATTTTATCTAGGGGACAATCTCTTATTTCATGCTTCTTCCTGCATCTAGGACAATACATAGCTAATGGTTTAGTTTTAGCATTTTCTTTAGCTTGCAATCCATCCATGGTGGAGGTTAATTGAACTAAAATGTCTATTTTAAAGTTTTCCAGTTCATCCATCAGTTTGTTCATATCTGGGTTCAAACTTTTAACTATTTTTCCTTTTCTAGGTCCACCCCTTGTTCTTGAATAGCTTCTACAAATGTCTTTAATATCATTCATTCTTAATTGATCAATGTTTCCACCTCCCATAAAATCAAGGGCCTCCCTAGATTCATCATCCAGACCTTTAAGAAAAATGGTTTTGCTTAACTCCTCTTGTAGTACAAATCCACATCTTTTACTCACAAAGAGGAATCTATCTAAATAATCTTCCATATTCTCATCCTCCTCCTGCTTGATTTTGAAAAATTCTTCCTTCCTATTCCTCCCTCTATAGTAATATTGATACTTGTCTAGGAAGGAAACTTCCATTTGTGCCCAAGTGGTAATAGAATTAGATGTTAATCCCATAAACCACCTCATTACTACATCCTTCAGGGTAGATGGAAACAACTTGAGTTTCTGATTATCTATTTTGTAATCATAAGTTTGACACAATACTTTAAATTCAAACAGAAATTGGTCAGGATCTTCAGATGACATTCCTCTAAATGTGGGTAAATGTGCAGGTGAAATATTCTTCATGGGTGTATCATCATTGTCCAACTGAATTAGATAAGTAAAGGTCCTATCAGGTTCTCTTTCAGCTTCTCGTGCCATTTTTGCAGTACCTTCTAGACTTTTCTCCCAATCAATATGGTATGTGATCTATTTTGGGGAAGGTGAAAAGTTAGGAGTAGGAGGTTGACTACTCAATTGTGAATCAAAACTTTCTCTAAACGGGTCTTGGGATATAATCTTCTTTCTAAAGGTTCCACTTCCTTCTGGTGACTGATCCAAGAATTCCAAAGGTGGAAATTATACTTCTTGTCTAACAGGGGACAATGGTGCTTCTAATTCTTGGTCAACTTCCTTATTTGATCGAGAAGATGATGATGATTCTTGTTCAGATATTTTTGGGAGGAATCGACCCTTGGAGTCTCTTGGTCTACTCATAAATTTTATGATGATGTAGGGAAGATTCTTCAATTACTAGATATATGATTGTTTCTCTTGTTGACACCTAATTAGACAATTCTAACTATTGGGTCCCCGGAAACGGTGCCAAAAATGATGGGTGTCATTATTCCCTTCATTTAATCAACTCTTTGTTGATGTCATATTCAAACCAGGGGGGTGTCTGAAGCTATATGCAACAAGAAATATTAGTAATCTAGTAATTGACTATAGGTATTTGTTATTTTATTTTCTGGGGGTTTTTGCAGTGTATTTAGAATTCCATGGTCAAAGCCTTATTATCTCTATGTTGTAAGAAACTTGCTGAAATAAACACTCATTACTGGAATGAATTGCTTGAAAATAAACACTCATACAAGAATAAAATAGTTTGTTGGAAATAAACACACAATGCAGAAGTAAACACGCGTGTAAAAATGTTGTAAAAAGCTTATAAGGAAATGAAAATCTAGTCTATAACACCTACAGGGACAAGTATAAAACAAAGTTTAATTTGAAGAATCAAAGACATTTACAAAATTAATAGATCTACACTATTTTATTTAGAAATATAAATACCAATAAAATGAGAATCCTGGTTCTTGGAGGAGTGGGCCCTTGCTCCACCTTGAATCAGGATTTGACAAAGTGATATTCTCTCAAAACGAAGTGGCTATTTTATTGCTGAAATATTTTGTCTTACAAAAATGTACTGAATCTTTCTATATCTCTATCTCTATGTGTATGTGTGTGTATATATATTCCTCTCTTTTTAATCTATCTACAGGTCTTTATATATGTATTTCTTTCAAATATGCATTTATAGCCATAGTTGTTCTACCAATTCAGATGGAACCGAATTATGCCCAAAATAGATGTTGAATTTGGAACCTTGTTGGACATATAACTGTCTGATAAGTTATCCCTGGATCTTCGAGTAGGAAGAATTAGAAATCTTCTTATCTACTCCTGATTGAAAGGCTTCATTGATTGCTCTATCATTGGATGTCATCAAAATAGTAGATTCCCATTGGTTCTGGAACTTTGGAGAAGTTCCAGAACTAAAGGGGAATGTTCTTGATCTAACCGTGAAAGTTTTGGAGCTAAACGCAGGAGTTCCGGAACTAAGTGCTGGGGTTCTGGAACTAAGTCCAAAAGTTCTAGAAATAAATGATAGAGCTCATAAAATGTGTGATATAGTTTCGGAACTAATTCTGTAAGTTCTAGAACAAAGCCATATTGAAGCCAGGGCTCCCAAAAACATGTTGATCGCTTCATGCTCTGTTCTCTGACTTATTATGAGCTATTTTATTAGAAAAAACCTGAATTTCCACACAATTTGTTAGGAATTACAGAGCTTCTAAATTTTAGAACTAAATT
Organism: Taxus chinensis; assembly: GCA_019776745.2. Classification (NCBI taxonomy): domain Eukaryota; kingdom Viridiplantae; phylum Streptophyta; class Pinopsida; order Cupressales; family Taxaceae; genus Taxus; species Taxus chinensis. Next base: position 474,009,228 of record CM034156.1, on the reverse strand, counting down.
CAACAAAAGATTGACAAGTAAATCCTAACTTACATTAGATAAAAAAAAGTCACAAAATGTAGTTAAACTTGATAAAAAGGAGAGTATAATAAGATCATCAATTGTGCATTAACGAGACATATTTTGGTCTTATCAGCTACACCAACACATGTACCCATAATACATGCATCCTGGTAAATCTGTAATTTATAATCTTTCCAATTAAAACAAGATGAACAAACTCCTTGGTCCTATGCTCATAAATTCCATCAACTGTAATAGATTAGAATCTTCATACAGTTTAGGGGGGATTCTCATGGTAAAAATTTTCACCAAATTTCTTGGGGTCAATCTTGCCCAATAATTATTTAGGTTATCCCATATGCTCGTGAGTATCATAGGGTGACGAATATGTAGTTAAAACTAAACTAGAATTCTCCCAGTACTCATACTTCATGAAATGAGCATGGACTTCCACACCCCCTAAGATGTGTAATTTTATCAAAATTAAAATAAAAACAATAATGCACTTCCCTGTATATCATTCAAAATATTTAGTAGGGTAGGTTGTATACTATTTAATTTCTCAAATTATATGAGATTGGACATATTTCCATTATATTCATTCTCATATAACCATATTTTTTGTTCCTTCTATATTACCTGAATGTTTAAAATGGACATCTGCCAATTCTATTCACTTACGTATAATCATCTTTCTCATTCATTCTATATTTAACCTAAATGAGAATGAGAAGCTTCCCATTCTATTCACTCTCATATAATCATCTTAAATTATTATTCATTCTATATTTAAACTGAATGAGAATGGGAATCTAAGCATTATTTTCATTGTAATACAACCATCTTTCTCATTCTTTATATATTTCTTGAATGTTCAGAGTTGACATGTGCCCATTCTAATCATTTTCTATAACATGAGATTAGACATTTTCCCATTCTTTTCATTCTTGTACAATCATTTTTCTCATTCATTTTATATTTATCCTAAGTGTGAATGGTCAGTTGACCATTCTATTCTTTCTCACACAACCATCTTTCTCATTCATTCAAGAAGACAGACTGATCAAGATATGGATTTAGGAATATTTTGAAGCATGTTTTTACTTTTTAGCTTGATTTTCAAGGATCAAATTTTGCATTGTTAGGCAAGTAGTTTCACATGACAACATTTTGATCTAACTTGTGGACATTGGACTATAATGGGAAATAGATAACCTCAACTTTCTCATGGGTGAGTAAACCAATTCCTTGTCATATTGGGCCATAAAGTAATTTCTTCACTACAAACAACAAACAAAAGGGAAAGCCACATGAACCAACCAAATAGAAGGGAAAAACACAAAAAGTAATGAAAGAACACATAAAAAAGGAAATTATAGTACTTGGGGGGAAATTTATTAAGGTGGAAGAATAATACAAACACACCTAGAAATGGGCTGAGAGAAGTACGTACCATCACAAAATAGTGGAATTAATTCATACTTCCAAAGTTCAAAGATAATCATCTGATCATGTCATGATCTTGTGATGGCTCTACAAAGTTTGATAAGAAGGAGAGAGACTAAGATTGCATCTACATATTGATATTTCATAGAAACATACTTTTCATCAAATGACCATTTTGTGAGTTTCTTGGAAGCCTTGCCTCTAGTAATCTTCACTTGATGCTTCATGACTGTAAGAAGTCATTCTCTCATGTTATCAAAAATGGAATCATTGATTATTTCATGGAATCATTCATCATTCTTGAGTGAATGTTGCAACATAAGATCATTCCTCAGATCATTGGGGCATATGGAAGTGGTGTGCACAAGTTCAATCCAATTCCATTCACAAGACTTGTGCACATACTCATTCATTTGTTACAAATGATTAATCTTTGTGCTTATCAACTCACCATTGACCTTGATATCATTCTCTGTGGTGGAGATAATAACTTCATGACAAAAGACATTCATAGGATATTCAATAATTTCCTTTTCTTTCCATTTATACTTTTCTTCAAGCTTCTCACTTTGTTGTTTCAAATAATTACTTTTTGTGCACACATGCTCACTACTATCCTTGAAATCACTTTCTATGATGGAGGTGATGCTCTCATGAAGGAAAGCATCCACACGAGGTTTAGACATTCAGTTTTTCCTTCATTTCAAAATGGATGCAATATTATTCACAAAAAAATAAAGGGGAATACTTATCCACTATGGCTTAGAAGATGAAATTAAGCTCATTTGTTTGTTTTATCTCGTTGTAGAATGTTTGTGCATAAAGATAAGGATCATAGATGAAATCATACTTATCTTGCATAGCCATGGAATGGGCCAGGATATCAAGACTCAATTGAGGGTCTCTAATTTCTTCCACAATATTCAAGATGTCTTGCACAAATTCCTCCTTCAAAGCTACCACATACTCGTTTTCACATTAATTTGAATTTTTTTTGCATAGGGCCTCAAAGAGATGGCTGGAAATTAGAAAATCATATGTTCGAGACTCAATTAGAAATATCTCTTCCTCATTATCCATATTTATTTTCATTCATGGGTTACCTTCTTGCAAGTTTGGACATATATAGTTTTCATCATTTTAAAATAAAGAGAAGAGATCCATGTTGAATGGGAAGGGTAAACCTTTTAGTTAAAGATTCATCAAACCATCCTCATGATAAGGGGACAATACAACATTGGGCCTGCAACATGAGAATAATATTTTTTTTACACCCTAAACATCTCCTATAGAGTACTCTTCTTCACAAGGAAACAATAAGACTCCATACTTTCTATGGTGATCAACATTATACTCCTTTGGTGATGACAGGGAAATCAACTGATTGGAGAGGTCATGTTCAATTTTCTCATCCTCCTTTATCTCAAGAAGGGAATTTGATTCTTCAATTTTCTCCATTTCATCATTTAGAATTTTTGCATCAATTGAATAGTCAAAATTGGAAAGAAAACTATCCATTATTACCTCAAAGTAATCATATTAAAGAACTTGAGTCCAGGCTGGAGGATTGATTTCTTGCAAATAATAATGGTTGGTGGAGTCTTCGTTAAGCACTGGATCATCTATCATGAAAAAAGAATCTTCTTATCTCATATATATTGTTCCTCCAAAGGGATGTGTCTTAATCAAAAAATAATTTATGAATGGAGGTTAAAATCTCATGCTTTCTTCGTTATCCCCCATAGTGCAGAGTTGATTTTCATCGAAAGGTTTAAGAATAGGACAATTATGAGAAAAAAATAGTAGTCTTTTAGGAACAAACACATCATAATATGGAGAATCATTAGAATTTTCTTCTGAAATATGAATATTTTTTTAATTATTATTGGTAAATAGTTTCTTGAAAGGGACTATACCTTTGTACACCAAGGCTTAGAAGCCAGAATTGATAGTTAAAGCACAAGAGATGGATCAAAATCTAGATAGCATAATTAAGTCTGACAGCAGAAAACAGACTACAAAGTAAAAACCAACAACCGACAAAGCAGCAGCAAAAAAACAACAGAAGTACAACAAACAAACAACAATGGCATATCAACACCATTGGAAGCAATCTGCTATCTAGCTAAGAAAGATAAAACCAATGAAACCCAGCCAGCCAATAGCAGAGATGAGAATCATCAAGGCGAAGTGTTACCCTTCAGAGTGGTAGATTTTTTCTTTTTGTTGACCGTAACCCACCCTGATGGAGCCTTCGGGGTTGGAGAAGAAGAAAAAGGAGGATTATTTTCCTTAGTCACATTTGTCCCATTTAGAATAGCCATGTTGTTATCCTGAGAGAGATATTTATCATTTTCCATGCTGCCCTCAACAGCTTGTGTATTTTTCATGTTGCTAACAATCTGAGTTTTGGATAAAGGGGTTTTCGTTGACTCTAGTTCATCTACTGCTTTAGATTCAAGATCCTTTCTATCCACAAAAATCAGGTGCTCCAGGAGTGCATCTTTCCACCAGTTGCGCTTCTCATGTTGATGTTTTTCCATCCCACAAGCAGTAGAGATGTGTCCTAATCCAAAACACCTTCTACATCGGAAAGGTAGACCTTCATAATCAAGAGTTTGTGACCAAGTTCTATTTTGCACCCGAAGGTCTATGGTAGTAGGAAGATTTTTATCAGTGTCAAGTTCCACCAGGATCTGGGCATAGGTAGTATGGGTGTAATTAGTTGTTTGAGAATCAATGTGGAGTGTAGTACCCAAGGTATTGCCAATGGTTGTCAGACATTCATGACTCCCAGAATTGGAGAGGTAAATGGGGCAGCCTGATCCAAACAGGTTTCCATGAGAATGACTCTGTGTGCGGGTTAAAGGATGGGAACCAAGGTTTCATGATCAGATATTTTGACTCGCAGGTCCAGAGCTTGGAAGCAGTGATGTCTTTATCAGCTATTGAATAGAAAACCATAATGAAAATGCCTTTAGCACATGGATATAATTCTATCTTACCAGTTAAAGATGGATTCCAATGCTTGGATATCCATGCGTGAAGAATAGGAAGGGTGGGCCATAAACCCCCGAATCTACAAATCAGAGCATGCTCTTTGTAGTAGATCTCAGATGAAATGACATCTTCCCCAAATGTAATACATGGGGTGATGTCAGGTTTCATGAAGGATTCCTTGCTTTTTAAGACGTCTTTGAAGGAGGTTTCAAGAGATCCACACCTAAAATCTTTATCCAGCAATGGAAGAATAGGTAGATCACCCTGTTCCAGCTCACCACGAACCTCGCCTTTCCCAGGAACACCCCCAGATGGTGATTGAATATGGCTAGGGTTTGTAGGACCATCCGAGCATATAGTAGCAGCATTGGTAAAGGTGAGGTCAATCCATGACCAAGGAACCCCTGAAGCAAGATTCGAGCCTCCACCGTCTAGCTGAAGAGATCCAGTTTGAACTCGTGGATCAACATAGTTTGCAGGCTTGCGTGTAGCGAGAGCAAGGGCGCGCATAGACACCATTAGGGCAGGGCAGGGCACGAGGGCGCACATTTGGACAGGGGACATGAGGGTGGATAGAGGGCTGAACTATGGATAGAGGGGTGGATAGAGGGCCGAACAGGCATGGACAGCGGGCTGAACATGCGCGAACAGAGGGCTGAATAGGTGCGGCCAGAGAGCCGAGAACAGGCACGGATATTTTATTTATCAATAGTATGAAGTTATTCAAACCACTCATACCTTTTTTGCATAGCATAAGCATAATTTCGAATCTCAAGATTGTCTTGGGGATTAGAATTTTCTTCTACAACACTCAAGATCCTTTGCAAAAACTACCTTTTTAAGACTAAAATTTCTTCGTAATGATAGGCAAGAAAATCATCTAGAGGAAGAGAGACAAAAGGCATATCTTTTATTTTCTCAGTCACTCATGTGAACTTCAAAACATCATCTTCTATAGATTTTCCATCCTCATGTTGTTCATACAACATCTTGTATTTCTTCTACATCTTTTTCATTAGGCTTTTAGATTCTTTATCATCAATAGATGAAATTATCATCCTCTTTCCCCTAGAAGTATTTTAGAAGAAAAATGACTAAGAGGGGGTGAATAAGTCATACAATATTTTTATGTTATTTTCCCATGTCATACATTCATCATTCAAACCAACCATTCATCATACTTAATCAAAGTTGAGATTATTAAGTGTGGCGCATCCATCCACAAGTGCAAAAAACAAGAAAGAACACAATAACACAAGCTATAAGAGGGAAACCCTCAAGGGGAAGAAAAACACAATTTTTTTTTCTAATATTACTTATAATAAAGGAATTATGTGAATATTACACATCACACAAGATTTTTTTAGTGCAGCATCAACCCCACAAGGAGCACTAACCCCTAGTTTAATAGGACACCAATCCTATAAGGACGCTATAACCCCCTAAGCTGATTAAGCACCAACTAAACCACATGAAATTGATTATCACTGAATATATTTTCCTCTCACAATTTATAGTGATCCAAATTTTGCTGCAAACACACCAAATCCTCTTTAAACTCCTATTTTTCCTAACTCGCTCAAATCTAGTTCTTCATGGGATGATTAGTTCAATTTCCCTTAAAAATATTATCCTACCCTCTTCTCATTTCATCACAACTCTACTCAAATATTTCCTTTACCCCTCTAACTTATTCTTTCTTCTTTTATATCTCATTCACATCCCCATCATCTCAACTAGTGCAAATATGCACATAAAATGCACTTGTATACTTGACATACCCCATAAATGACGATAGATTTTCTAGGACCATTAATTCAGAATTTCTAAACATAAAAAAAAAAATTGATATTAAACATCTCAAAAGACCCAAGTAGCTCGACAAGGGTCAAGAAAACTCCAACAAGCACTAAGACACTCAAACTAGTTCAAAACAAGATCTTCAAGCACCAATGAATGCATCATTATAATCAAGGGAATAACATAAATTTTTCATGTATTAAACATCTCCACACAACTAAAGAACAAACTCGAAGAATAACTAATAAGATCAAGTGCATCTGCATCAGCTATCTCCACCATGAAACACTCCAAGAAGTAAACATGCACAACAAGGTCTTTAAGAACCTAGAAAACAACCCTGAAGAACAAACAAATTATCATAGCAAAACTAATCATCAAGGATCAATAAATATACCATTAGAAATTTCTCTACATATGATTTCTAGAATAACTGAATTTAAGCTTCAAATCATATCATAAGTTCTCTAACCAGCTCAATCTCTTAAACTACTCAAAACTGCCAAACATGAGTCAAGAACTAGTCTTGAGAGAAACATGATAAAATGTCTTAAAAATAACTTACAAAAAATTAAAACACTTGGAACACTTCAAAGAATATCTGAAACACCACTTCAAGCACTTACATGCATATGTCCTTTGGAGAAAATCAAGCCTTAATAAATGTTCCTTCACACCTTCATAAGAGACCTAATAGGGATAATTAGGCCACTAGGGTTTTAACATGAAACAACTTAATTCAATAAAAAAAATGCTCTAAAACATCATGTCATGTGTCTAAAATCTATTCATGCTCATAAAATGTTGCTACAACCTACAAACTGACTCAGCTCAAGTCAAACATCCACGACTAGCTTTTAGCCCTATAGGACAAAATTGGTACGGACACTTTGAGGACATATATCTTCACATTTATCCACTGAAGCTACCTAAAAAATTTCATTTCCATATATCACATTTCCTAAGGATTATATAACAATTCTCTTTTCATCTTGAAGCTTCCATCTCAGCCTTGAAATTGTAAATTTCCACAAAATAAGGTTTTTCTGTCACTTATTGAAACAACTAGATCATGAAACCACCACCAAGATGAGATCTGGGGAATCTTGTTCGACCATAAAGCATAAAAATTTATTTCCCAGAAAATTTGGATACCACACCATCCATTTATTTCTAGTCACTCTAGAGGGAGGGTTTAATTAGGGTTTCAAACCACCTTAGCTTGTTAACGATTGTTCCTAAATGTCTGAAGATCAAATCAATCCATTTTTTTTTAGAACACTCTAATCTCAATGAAAAATTATCCTTGAAATCCATAAGGTCTCATGTATAACCCACATGTGTGTGTAAGAAAAACAATTTCTCCTATCAAGATGGTTTTAGCTTCCTAAGAGCCCAATTTTGGAAAAAAACATAATAATATGCAAAATATTCATCATACCAACCTGAATTTTTTTTAACAACACCATAAGGACCTCCTCCATGCATTAAAACTTTCATCCATGACCAAATATACCTATAACTCTCTAACCACTAAGACTTGCCTTGAATTTCTAGCCTTGTTCTCAAGAAAATTTTCTCAAAGGACCACGAAACATCAGCAAACCTCTGATTCTTACATGAAACTCCTCATACACATGTTATGAAACATCATAACACATCTCCCATTCTTGTACATGAATTCCCTACTCCATATAACATACTACCATACCATGCACCATGTTCAAAGACTATAAACATGTCTCGAATGACCTAACTCAACCATGAATTCCATGAACAACCCATGATGACCACTTAAAGACTCATTAACACCTAACATACATATCTCTAACAAAGAGAGACATCCTACCAACCTTTGAAACTCGTACCATGACCATACATGCTTGTACCATGCTCAATACCATTCCTAGACACCATAACAACTTCACCAAAACTAGACACTATTAATCAAACTTCACATTTATCCTTGATTGACAACTCGTGGAGAGTCATATGAATCCTAGAAACCCTTTTACATCAATTAATTTTGACACCAATTATAACCCAAGACCCAATGGACAACAATCTCCCCCTTTGTCACTGATGACACCTTCAAAAACATTGATGGAAACCTCTAGGCAAAACACCTACATAACCCTATTTTTTATGTTTCTGATGCTACTCTCCCCATTTGACATCTATGGCAAAGTAAAACTGAAAACTCAACATGAAAACAATAACTAAACATGGTGGAAACAATGAATTACATGTTTATAAGAACCCCTTGGTTTGTACTTTCTCTTCTTTGACCTCACCAGTAGAAAATGAGATCCATGGACCTAATATGAGCATCAAATAGATCCCCTTGAGCTGATATTCACCTTGGATGACTTTATCATGCTTAAATTCTCCTAAATAACACACTCAATATTTTTTTAGTCCATACAACACAACTTCTCAAGCTTGATGACCCAACAACACTAGTGTATGACTTTAAAGATCCTGTAGCAAATTTTTTTAACCTTGAAGCATATGAATATCCTTAGAAAATATTTATATGTCTAAATGCATTTAGATTCACCTAGCTCAAGGAATCACACAACATCAAACTGATCCCAATCTGCACAAACAAATTTTTTCCTTCAATCACTATCAATACACCTGTTAGGACCATAAGCCCTAAAGCACTTTTTCAGACTAGTTTAGCCAAACTTCTCAGTGCAAAAATCACAATCACATCATATGAAACACCATCTTATACACCCCCATGAGATCATATTGTCATACACTAATTGTCTATGCAAATATAGGGTTTCTTACATTGATATGAGGCCATGTAGAGGATCACAACTAATCATTAGAGACTTTAAGCTCTAGTTTAATATTTTGTGCCCCTATTTAATTTTTTAGAGTTCTTCAAAAAAAACTTGACTCCCCTTGGACTATTTCTGTCTAAACTCTTGGTCTTGATACTACATTTTATTTTTAGGAATCCTCATAACTTGTCAAACCTTAATATGAATGTACAAACCTTCAACACTCTATTCTTCCTATTAAATCAACTATCTACCACAGTGCACCAAGACTTCAAATGTGAAACCAGGATTGAATGATAAGTATACCCTAGGATGAAGTAGACAATATTAGAAACATGTAATATACTCATAATTGTGAATCAATAGATCTTGTTCATGATATTTGATTTCTTCTTTGATAATTATATTCTCACTGAATTCCTTGCCATACCTTTTAATTTCCCCCTGGGATTAATACTCAAGAAAACATTGTATATCTCTTTATGAAGTAAACTTCCAACTTGCTTAGGTCCACCATAACATCAAATCATTAAGATCTATATATTCTTTGACTCAGATTAAGGATTTAAGCAATTACTTCAAACAAAAAGACAAGACATGTCTTCAAGTATTTGATCTTTATATATCCACTGTAGATGTACACAAGACATAATTAGCTAGATGTTGATCCTACTCCCCTGAGATCATGACAAATTTTGGTAAAGAAAAATTATGATCATCATCTTCATATTACTCTTGTCACCACAAAACGTCTTCTTGCAACTCTTGACTAAACTCTAATTGGATTTGTGCTAACTCAACCTTGTGTACCTGATGTTTATTAATATTTAGTATGTAAAATACTCACTTTAGCTCTTTAATAATGGATTTTCCCTTCAATCTCAGAAACTACATCTTCAATACTTACTTCATGGACTCCTAAATATGTAAACACTAGAGCTCATCCAACAAGACTAAATCAGGACACTTTACAACCCTGCAATAGTGAAAACTGACAACACTCTTTGAACTACTCAAATAACTCCTTCTTGACAACATGAGGTACTTAGAAACACTAGACCTTGTACAGAACCTTACCCTCCTGGAATAAGACTGAACCATGGAAGAAAACTCTTCAAACCACAATTTAGAAACACAAATGATGAAAACATGTACCTTTCTATGAATAATATATGATAATGACCAACACAACCATACCTTTGATGGATCAATGAGTGGAAAAAACTATGAATAACAACATACCTCCAAGAAAAAAATTAGATAATATTGATAACTACTTGATACCTCATGTAAAACATTCAAGAGACTTGGGGCACTTTAACCATCAACACAACAACTTCTCAAGACCCAACATTTGGAACTCAAGATATGACAGCACAAACTATATACATCTTGATAAACTGATTGATAACAAACCAAATACACAAAAATTTCATATTTCTCATGATGATATTAGAAACCTACTCATGGGACCATCTTAATGACTTAATACATAGACAAAAACAAAACTTCAAATGCCTTTTGACTGAGACCACACAATTTTCAAAACAAGACTTGATGAATTGAAATAATGTAAAAAAATTCATATCTTGATAGGACTGAAACAACTTCAAGAAGCTCATAGGACCAACACCAATGCTTCCTTTATCAAATTAATGTCTTATAGAGGCTTAGAGAAGACACATAATTAATTTAGAGTACTAAAACAAAATGCACTCGCCAAATGATCCCAAGGACTCTATCCTCTCTTTGTCCATTTTTCTATTACCCTTTGAAAAACTCTCATTCTCCTTAACTGAATTTTTAAGTATGATAATCTCATCTCTAAGCCAATCATCTATTTGATGACCTGATAAACACATATGTTCCTTTTCAACCATAGGTACCTCCTCAAATAGGTCTAGTAGACCTCTTTTTCTTGTATCATATTTAGGCCTAATAATATCGACTTATTACTTTTTAGCCTTGGACACATTCTTAATAACCACTTTAATTTCACTGGTAGATGGATCTCAAATATGCATCAAAGGACCTTTTTTATTATCCTCATTTTCATCATACCTTGGATCTTCAGATCTCATACACTACTTATCAAACTTAGAATCATTTTTCTTGACCTCATCTACTTGATCAACATCCTTCTTGACCATAGAAACATACTTGAATCTCTCGTATTCATTCTTAGGTTTTATTACCCTTTTGAATACATTAATATATTGTCCTTTAAATTCTTAAAACTTGTTGTTATTTGGAGATTCACGTCGATAAATTTTTTTGGCAATATGACCCTGTTTATGATAATTATAGCACACAATACCATTCTTATTTTTTCACTAATAGAAACTAAAAATCCAACCATAGTAAACTACCTTGTGACCATATTCACAACATGAATAAGATTGAATATAGAGAAAACCTTCATAAATCCATGAGAACTCATTCTTTGAGGGATTCTTCTTACAATCCCTAGCTCTACAACCAAAACCATGACAATAGTAGCAATAACCATTGAAAGAAGAACCATACCTCATTGCATTATGTTATGTAAGAGGATTAGACCTTACTGAAATTTTCCTTTTGGTATCCTTCATGTCTGTTTGATTACTTGGTCTAGCTTTGTGATCTTCATGCTTCTCCATATGTTTTCCTTTAAAACCTAGGCCTGTCTTATCACTAGATACTCTTTGACTCTCCACAATCCCATCTATAGCTTCAGAGCTCTTCTCCAACATTCCATGCATCTTAAAATTATTGGATGCTTCTTCTAACTCATCTTTCAAAGAACTAAACTAATCTACATATCTTCTCAGTAAGCTTCCTCTTTGTCCTTTAGGGATTTTGTCATAGTATCAACTTGATATTCTAGCTCTTTGATGGCTTGACCATTCTCAAATTCCATGGAACTGATCTGCTCTTATAATCCATGAATTAAGCAATCAAAAATATCACACTTCTTATTTAAGGTCACCAAGGAAGTCTTGATTCCAAATGACTTTTTCATTGTGCTTCTAGGATCTCCTCTAAGCTATTAAACTTGCTTCACAAGAACCTATCTCTGATACCAATTGTTATAAGAAAAGTGACTGGGGGTGAATCAATCATACAACAATTTTTATTTCTTTTACCATGTCATATATTCATCATTAAAATCAACCATTCATCATACATTATCAAATGTGACCTTATTAAGTGTGTTACATCCATGCATAAGTGTGAGAAATAAGAGAGAACACAATAACACCATATATAGGTGGGAAACCCTCAAGGGGAAGAAAACCCACTAAAAATTATACTAATATTACTCATAACAAAGGAATTATGTGAATATTACACATCACACAAGATTTATTTAATGAGGCACCAACCCCACAAGGAGCACCAACCCCTAGTTTAGTAGGACATTGTTGTCCATTTTTACACCCCTTGCAAAAACTAAACAACTCAGGATATTTGGACCTAGAGAGCTTGATGGAACTTCAGTGATGAATCTATATAAAACATATAGTTTTCATGTTCTTATACACCTATGATCATTTTAATGCAATTCCTTTATTTATCCAAGCTTCAAAAGTTCATACTTAGAAAAATTTGAGCAAAATGGATAAAATTGGTAAAATTGGCTTTGGGGTACTTCATCATACTTTTTCCTAACTCCTTAGTCCAAGAAAAATTCAAGGAATTAGTGAAAAATTGGAAAAAAAACAATTGAGAAAAATTGAAAAGGGGCTTATTTTAATGTATTACAGATGTGTGGGGTGTGGGTGGAATAGGTGTGGATGGAACTAAAGTTCCTCGCCCTTGGTTTGGATTTGCAATATAAAGGGGTCTTTGGAATGTAGAGATGCAGATTTTTGAGGCTCGGGAGGTACAAGTTATGTCGGGCCAAGTGTTCCCCAATCGGTCGAAGTGACCGTAGTTAAAAGGAGCCCGGGAGCGTCATACAGAATGGTTACAGGTGGCACATTGTTCCCAAGAACAACTTGTTCCCCGCAAGGAGATGAGACCCACAAAGCAAAGGGTACAAACATTGTGGGGTTTTTAGACCCAAATGACCCAGTACCCTTTACACCTCAAGTACCAAATATATTGAATCCATCTACAACAAAGGTAGAAGATAAAGGAAAAGGGCAAATTGAATAGTTAATTATGGAATGTGAGATCCCGCATGGAACCTTGACCCCCAGAACTTCAAACGGCCATAACTTTTGACTCGGAACTCTGATTTTTACAAAATTAGAATGTTTGGAAATTAATTGACATCCTCTACACCACCTAAATTGGATTTATTAATTTTAGTAAATTTATATATATGAGAAAGTGGAAAACGTCCCCAACACTCAAAGGAAAATTTCTAGGTTGTTCAACTACCTAAATTAACGAAGTATGGTGCTCATTTCTTCTTCCATAAGGTAAAGGACATGTGAAATGGATTTTTAAGGTTTCCCATACTATTTTTGAATCAATGAATGCATTTTTTTCATGGGCGAAGAAAAAAATTTGGGTTTCCCTCCTCTTCTTCTCTCCTTTTCTTCTATTTCTTGTAAAATGATGCTCATTTGTAATGTTGGAAACTTTGGGAATACAAGGGCATCATTGTAACTGTTGCACAAGTGTTCTAGAGTTTCATGACTTGGAATATGATTATGTTGATCTCATTTCCCACTCACAACTTGTGTCACATGGCATTGTTTGACTGGTTCTTGAGCTTTCTAGGTTTCATGGGGGTCTCAGGATCCTTATACCTTATCAGGGTAACCTTTTCCTTTTGATTTATAGTATCCCATGATTGGTCCACGTGGACCAATAACAACCCTTCTATGTTTTGGGTTCACCTTTATATCATCATTATCTCAAGATCTCGAGACCTTCATTTTACTAAGTTTAGATATATGAGAAAGTGGAAAATGTCCCCAACACTCAAAGGAAAAGTTCCATGTTGTTCAACTACCTAAATTAATGAAGTATAGTGCTCATTTCTTCTTCCACAAGGAAAAGGACACGAGGGATGGATTTGTAAGGTTTCCCATACTATTTTCCATTCAATGAATGAATGTTTTTGGTGGGTGAAGAAAAAATTTCAAGTTTCCCTCCTCTTCTTCTCTCATTTTCTTGTATTTATTGTAAAATGATGCTCATTTGTAATGTTGGATACTTTGGGAATATAAGGGCATCATTGTAACTATTACACAAGTGTTCTAGAGTTGCATGACTTGGAATATGATTCTATTGATCTCATTTCCCACTCACAACTTGTGTCATGTTGTATTCTATGACTAGTTCTTGAGTTTCGTAGGTTTCATGGGGGTCTCGGGATCCTTATACCTTATCAGGGTAACCTTTTAATTTTGATTTATAGTATCCCATGACTGGTGCACGTGGACCAATAACAATCCTTCTATGTTTTGGGTTCACCTTTATATCATCATTATCTCAATATCTCGAGACCTTAATTTTACTAAGTTTAGATATATGAGAAAGTGGAAAATGTTCCCAACACTCAAAGGAAAAGTTCTAGGTTGTTCAACTACCTAAATTAATGAAGTATAGTGCTCATTTCTTCTTCCACAAGGCAAAGGACATGGGGGATGTATTTGTAAGGTTTCCCATACTATTTTCTAGTCAATGAATGCATGTTTTTGGTGGGTGAAGACAAAATTTCAGGTTTCCCTCTTCTTCTCTCATTTTCTTCTATTTATTGTAAAATGATGCTCATTTGTTATGTTGGATACTTTGGGAATGCAAGGGCATCATTGTAGCATCTGCATAAGTGTTCTAGAGTTGCATGACTTAGAATATGATTATGTTGATCTCATTTCCCACTCATTAGTTCTATCGATATCATCTCCCACTCACAACTTATGTCACGTGGCATTCTCTGACTGGTTCTCGAGCTGCCTAGGTTTCATGGGGGTCTCAAGATCCTTATGCCTTATCAGGGAAACATTTTCCTTTTGATTTATAGTATCTCATGATTGGTCCATGTGGACCAATAAAAACCCTTCTATGTTTTGGGTTCACCTTTATATAATCATTATCTCAAGATCTCGAGACCTTAATTTTACTAAGTTTAGATATATGAGAAAGTGGAAAATGTCCCCAACACTCAAAGGAAAATTTCTAGGTTGTTCAACTACCTAAATTAATGAAGTATAGTGCTCATTTCTTCTTCCACAAGGCAAAGGACACGGGGGATGGATTTTCGAGGTTTCCCATACTATTTTCTAGTCAATGAATGCATCTTTTTGGTGGGTGAAGACAAAATTTTAGGTTTCCCTCCTCTTCTTCTCTCATTTTCTTCTATTTGTTGTAAAATGGTGCTCATTTGTAATGTTGGATACTTTGGGAATGCAAGGGCATCATTGTAACTTTGCACAAGTTTTCTAGAATTGCATGACTTAGAATATGGTTATGTTGATCTCATTTCCCACTCATTAGTTCTATCGATATCATTTCCCACTCACAACTTATGTCACATGGCATTCTCTGACTGGTTCTCACGCTGCCTAGGTTTTATGGGGGTCTTAGGATCCTTATGACTTATCAGGGAAACCTTTTCCTTTTGATTTATAGTATCTCATGATTGGTCCACATGGACCAATAAAAACCCTTCTATGTTTTGGGTTCACCTTTATATCATCATTATCTTAAGACCCCGAGACCCTGCTTTATTGCCTTCACCCTTAACATAGAATACATGAGACTTAAGGCCCATAAACTAATAGAGGATTTTCATTGGTCTGCATGGACCAATGAGGAGACCTTGTGATCTCACCCTTCCAATCCATCTCCCAATTGTGACCTATGACTTGTGATGCAAATTTGATCCCTTAATCCAAACCATTAGAGGTCCACATGGACCAATGACAAGTATTCAAAGATGTTTTTACTTTCCTAATTTAACTTAATGAAGTGAAACAACAAAATTCAAATTGACCTTAGAATACGATGGGGTTTACCAATACCTGCGTAGATGAATGTTGGTGTTAATATTTGATGGATGATTGAAATTTATGGATCCAAGTGTAATCAAAATTGCTTCTTTCCAATGGAATAAGATACCTACAATGCACAGAAACTCAGAAAAAAGATAGGATTAGATAGATATATGGTGGATTTATTGGCAAAGGCCATTCCTTGGAAGTCAATGGAATTCCTTGCAAGGATGTCAATCTGCATTCAATAAATCAATCTAATGGTGATAAGATAAAATGATAAAATAGACAATATAACCAAAAATGCAAAGGAAAAAGAACTAATGCGGTCCATGGATATATGATGGTTTGACGGTGATACCAGGTCTAAAGGGAGTATAGGAATCACAAAATGCTTCGAAGGAGCAAGGATGTAGATAGTTGTGTATCACAAAGGTGAGAAGGATGCAAGACTTGATTTGGATAATTGATAGAGTGATAAAGATGGTTCAAAGGAGATTTATAGGGTTTTGACAGGCACCTTCAAGGGAAGAGTGATAATGAGTTATGACATATAGATGTCAGAAGGACAAGCTTAGGCATTAATTTGTTTAACAGACAGGAATCACTAGCGATTGAAGATGATTGTCGGTGATTAGGATAATTGTTAGAGATTTCTACAGAAGTGTACCATTTGATAATAGATGCGATATGATTGATTGAGACTTGTATATGATGAAGGAATGAGATGATAAAATAAGAGGAAGGCACTTACCTTACACATGTTGATTGATAAGGATGATAAAATGATAGTACCTAAGAGAGGAAGACTGTAGATGTCATAAGATTTGTTGGGTTGAATTCCTAGATGTGTGAATGACTTCTAAGGGATAAAGAAGATATATGTTGAATATTACTGTGATAAAGAGTGATATAATACAATAATATTGCAATATGAATGCCTTGAGCAATGTCCTATTGTAAGCCAAGCCTAGCTTGAGGGAGATAACCTGAAATGAAGGCTTGAAACACGTTTATATAGGTTTTTCAACAAAGGAGAATCGTTTGCAATCCGGGAAACACGGAAAAAGGTTCTAACAACTTCTCAAATCATGGTTTCTTAGTTTGTTTTGGTGAAGGTTATGTGTTGGAGAGATGTTATACGAGTTAAGGAGGTTTTGAAGTTGTTTTTTTTGTTTTTTTTGGTTTCTAAGTGGTTTTGGATTGCTTAGGAAAGGGTAAAATAGAATTTTACTACTGTAGAATGACATTTACAGGGAGTAAATATATTGGGAAGGATAAGGATTTAATGGAAAATATGATGTGATAATGAAGGGGTGCTAGTGGACATAGATATGGGAAATTAGCGGTGCTAATTTTAGGTGTCGACATGTGTCCCTTTTGTTGAGTGTTTTGAGACAATCCGCAAGAAAAAAACGAGATGTGATAGGTGAAAGATGAAAAATTATATGATGAAGTACTCCCCCTCAAACTAGATATTGATGGCCTAAAGGGGAATCAATCGTGAGTTTGAAAGAGATAGATGGAAAGATGTAAGGATGGGAATATGAGAGATGATTCCCTAGGACGAGGTATAGAAAAAATATGGGTGCTATCAGAAACTCAATTGATAGGGGGAACCAAAGGGCTCGTATCCTATAAACGTATGAATTAACAAAGGAAAGGGGAAATAAAAAGAATGTTTTGATGAGGATCCCACAAAGGTGGGTTTACAAGGAAAAAAAATTCAAGTGATGGGGTGTAGTCACAAAATTATGCACTTTAGACATTTATTTATCCTAGTCTCGTACTACTATTTGGAAGGTTCTTGAGTGAAGAAAGTACTAATTACCCCCATCTTTTGGCCATCTTATTTTAATTTTATTTCTTTATTTCCACACATTTTTATCTACATGCCCAATTTGTTTTGGCATTTTCCCATCATTTTAGCCTTGACTGGGGTGCCTGTGGGTGCCTTGGTCCCACTAGGGGCAACCCAGTCTTTTTTAAACTTTCCTGGCACTTTTGGGGCTCTTTCTAGCCATTTTCATCCTTATTTTTTTAGTAGTTGGCCACGTCAGGGTTAATTAAAAAATCAGATCAAGATAACCATATAAATAAAAAGTTATGAGACCATAATGAGGGACCTAACATCATCTACTACTATCACTTATCTAGAGTTACATACATCTATTACATTTGGATCCACATAGTTCCATGATCAAGGCACAAGCTAGGAAGTTTGCATCACACTTTATAGGGGGAGGGATTCTATTCTATTCCATGCAAACATGTTATTAGATTCCATACATTTATTTATTGCTCTCTATTTCACAAAGTATGACTGACACAAGAGAACCTAGGGCATGACATGCACAAACTCACCAAAACTACATTTGGGTCTGAAATGTAGTGCAACACACAAAGTAGTGAGCCCAATGTTATTGCATCTGAGGTCAGTCTGACCCATTCATTATGTATTTGTTATTTTTTAAGGGTTTTTATACTTCCTTTTGGTCTTTTGGAGGTCTTTACATCAACTTGAATTAGTGCCGACATACAACGCAGGATAAAAAACCTGATGCTACACACAATGAGGCTTTTTCACCACCCTCCAACCCTATAAGAACCAGTTTCAGATCTATTCCGTAGACCAGGGCACCCAAATTATAGACTAGAGTACCCATGGGCACCCTAGTCTTCCTCCAAGTGCCTTAGTCCACTCAGATCCTCTAGATCTATTTTTTTTAGACCTCTTCACAATCGTTCCTGCTCCTAGTTTCTCCAGTCACCTCTGCGAAACTTTGTGATAGTCACCAATTATCAGCTGAGTTCTTTCCCTTTTCTCCTTACACATTAGGGTTTAGTATTTCCTTTAATATATTATACTAGATCATTTATATATTTGTTTACTACATTTAATTAGTCATTGTAGTTGTGCATAGCTTAGATTAACTATTCCCATACTACCTCTTATTAGCTAATTTTAGTTAATCATTTTGGTGAACCCAATCCCTCTTCATGGAACCTTCTAGAGCTTGCATTTATATTCCACCATCAAGAATATATCTCTTACTGGTTCTTTGCTTCATTATCCCTACATCTTTCCTTCTGACAGACCCTTCATTAATTTGTTCATCTTTATTTCCTTAGTTATCTTAGAATTGATTCACCATGAACATATCTATTCACGCTTATCTGAAAAATCATCCAGATTTTCTTAATACTCTTAAAAAGTACTTAGCTACCCATTACATTACTCCACATACATCACCTGAATATGTATATCATAAGTTCAGTTTGGCTCTATCCCTTGACAAGGATCAAATCACTTTCACAAACAATGATCTACTGCCACTAACATTTTTAGAACATGACCCCCCTTGTATATACAAGTTTATATTAACAATTAGTCATAAAATGTGTATTAATCAACAATGGATGTGGCCTTAACATATGTAACATCATTTTTTTTCAACATATAGGCATGTCAGAAGCATTTCTCTCTCCCTTTTGTCTATCTCTATTCGTGGTTTTGATAATATTGCCAAGTGTGTCTTAGCACTGTTCATTTACCCATCACTATCAGTCCATGTACAATTAATATCCCATGCCATGTTATGCCCAATGACCTTAACTACAATATTCTCCTAGGGAGACCTTAGATCCATGTTATGCATTTGGTCCCTTCTACACTACATGCATGACTTAAATTTCATTCTGAGGGCACTATCTACGATGTGCCAACTGACCCATCAACTTTTGAGTATTGTAACTTTGTTGAACACACCACTGATTTACCTACTCCCTCTGATATTAGTCAATAATTCTCTAGATATGGGTTAGGATTTGAATATTTCCACCGTTTTGGCTTCTCTGATCAACAAGATCATAAAATCACAGAGCTTTAGGACCTCCCCACATAGACACAAAAGTTTGGGCTAGGGTACCAACATTCTTCTACCACCCCTTTGGATACTTATGCCACCTATCACATTACGTCACTTTCCTTGGTACATCTAGAACTCATTAGTAATGACGCATCCATTTTTTGGGATAACCTTGATACTTTTACTACTGCTAATGCATTACTTGATTATATAGGTGCTTATGATCATCTTCCATCCTTCCACCATAAGCTGCATCACCCTTCTATTCCCACTGATGCAGCTACCTTCGAGAGTCTGATATCCCCAGTGATGATGTTGATCCACCAGACACCATCCCAAGTGATCCATATATTGAGGACCGTTCTTCCCTCCTTAATGAGGAAAAAATACAATACAACATGGGCATGTTTGAAAATCCATGCATAGTCTTATTAACCACCTCTCTTACTGTTGTTGTACAAGAGTATATTAAGAAATTCCTTCATGAATTCATGATTATTTTTTAATGGGATTATAGTGATATGTCAGGTATTGATACATCTATCGCAATGCATAACATTTTCCTTAACCTAGTGCCAAATCTGTCCAACAGAAAATCTATAAGATGCATCCTAAAGTAGCCCTCTTAGTCAAAGAATAAATTCAAAAACTTTTAGATGCATGTTTTACCTACGTTGTTTCCTATCATTAATGGGTGTCCAATATTTTTTTTGTCATCAAACTAGATTTTCGCGTTCATTATTGCAATGAATTTCATGATCTATATAAATCTTATCCTAAGGATAGTTTTCTTTTTCCACATATAGATAATATTTTTGATTTTACCTCTGGATACGACGTTCTTTTTTTTTATGGATGGATTTTTAGGTTAGAATAAAATCAAAATCAATCCAGATGACCAAGAAACAACCCCCTTCATCACTCCATGGGGTGCATTCTCCTATACAATTATATCCTTTGGCATTAAAATGCAGGGGCTACCTACCAATGCGCAATGACACATATATTCCATGACTACATTTAAAATATCATTGAGGATTATGTAGATGACATCTTAGTAGAATCTAGGAGGTGTCATTCCCATGTGAAGGATCTACACAGACTGTTTGAATGATTATGCCAATATCGTAACGTTTAAATCCAAAAAATGCCTTTTAGGGTTCATGAAATAAAATATCCTCAGATATATTATCTCCCAGCATGGCATAGAGATTGACCCTAAAAAAATCAAATCCATTATCGACATGCCTCCACCTAAGAACATACACCAACTCCATTCCCTACAAGGTAAAATCAAATCTATCCCTAATACATTCATTGAATCTCGACGTTAGTTGTCAGTTCGATTATTCCACATCATTTTCCATCACCTTTATGCTTTACCTCACGTAGATCTCCATCACTGACGCATTTTACTATGCCTCTATATTAATTGTATATTCATCTATCCCATATACATAGGATTCATTCACCAGCCCAACGTTTTTCTACTATACCACCATTATTAGATCATGGTCCTACACTTTCATCCTCACAGACATTGGGTGGAGACCTTCATCTTTCACTATCATTGGTTAGTTTATTCATTTCTATATACTTGGGGGGAATAAAAACTAGTTTTCCCCCACATTATGTCATCACCATATCTATAATCTTTGCATTTTCATCTATCAATCAAACATCCTAGCACCATCATTTCCCAATTATGCACTCTTATTCTTTGGTTCACACTTGAATGTTGAGGGATTACTATTACACTCAACCCCACACATTACACTATAGGCATTACACATTGCATTTCATCAACACATTGCACTTCTAACACCAATACATGCTAAAATTAGTCTATATTCTAATATTATTCTACATGTATTTTACATCATACCTAAGTCATTCTATGTATTATATATCCTATTCATTCTACAAATTACATACATTATTAGGCTATCTACGTACATAGTCCAATCATACATTGTGCACACCTAATTCATACACATTATACACACTATGCTAGTTTACAGTACATATGATTCCAACTTTACATTTTATCCCTACATTCTACATTACCACACATGTTATGTTGGGCATTATACATTACATTTTATACATACTACAAATCTAGTTTTGCATTTTCAACACTGCGCATTTATACATTTTATTCATCACATGGTTGTTTATTCTCATTATACACGCTATGTTGTCTTCTATGCGATGCACTCACTACCCTATGATGCAATTTAGTTCCTTGGTCCATACTCGACTACCAAGGGTTTACAAATCAAATGAACCTTACACCCACCATGTGACATTTCATCATGCTACATTCCTAGGATAGTGACATACGTTTTAGGCTAAAGCATCACTCATTTTTCTATCTAATAGTGGTATACACTTTAGGACATATCACCACCTCCATTATATTATCTTGTAGTGTTATACATCTTAGGTTACATCACCACTCCTTACCTTTCATCATATAGTGATATACACTTAGTGTTAAATCATCACTCCACTCATCTTATAGTAATATATTCTTAGTGTTAAATCATCTCCCCTTCTTTCATCGTATAGTGATATATGCTTATGCTGCATCATTACTCATCTAGTTGTGATATAAACTTAGGCTATAAGGTTCATGAAAATCCTTTCTATGTGTTGCATCTCATCACCATTACATACACATTCATCACAACTTGTTAGACACAACACATACTACGATCATTTCCCGATGACACACTTTCTTTTATGGTTCATTTTTCACTGCTGAGGGGGAAAACAAAATGATCCTCATTGCCTACACTTCCATTCACTCAGGGGCATGTGGCTCCTATCATTCCACTTTTCATTCCATTCCATCCATCCACAACATACTACATTTTCCTAGGGGTATTTATTCTTGTTTACTAGTGTTTTGTATGGTCACTTTACTACACATTAGATTGATTTCTTATGTGTCATTATCTATACCATCAAAACATGCATGTTCACACCTTTGTTTAGTGTGATAACATATACGAGACTCCTACACGTGGTTTACATGCTCACCTTCTACGCTTCCTACACTGGGGGCATCCACATTCGTCTCTTCTAGGTGCTATTTATTCATTTTCAACTTACCATCTTACATTAGCTGATCATAAATGCTTTTGACATATTGGCTACTTTTATGACATACTAATGGGTGTTCCATGTCTAGCACTTGTTTTGTAGGATTATATGTTTCCATGAATCCCTGTTTGTTTATCTGTACTTATCTGCCACTGTTTTCCATTATATGTGGGCTTTTACCTATGTTTATGTGTACACTTGCTTATTGTTTGTGACCATGATGGCCTTACGTGTCTTGTGACATTGTGAGTTATGTCACTTGTTTGCAACCCAATTTTTGTGGCCTACTTGCTTTCTTGTGTGTTCTATATTATCTATGTAGATTACACATGTTTTTTTATATGCATGTATTTTGTGTTTACACTCATCTTTGGATATCCTTATTGTTTATACGTGCCTTGGTTTCTACCATGAAATTTTTAGGGTACATAATTTAGAATGCGGTTGACCCTCTTTTGGGTCTAAATTCTCTTATCAGCGATATCACATGTGCCCCAAATGTGAGGGGCATCATTTGGGGGGTTTTACATACTAACACAGAGATTCTACAGTGGCAAAGTTTATTTTTCTACAGCGAGTGGGTTCAAACTAATATACGAACCCCATACACAATGGATTTTACAGGACATGGTGTGCTTGGCATTTCTAGGAAGTAGTTACAGGCTTGTGGGTTATAGTGGGTGTGCCTCTCTATAATACTCTGGCTAGTGGCATTAGATTGATAAAAAACTAGGATAATACAGAGATATCTTCACACTCATTTTAGCAGAATCGGTTAGAGATTGGAGGACACAGAGCATTTCCTCCCCACACTTCTTTAGCTAGGGTGGCATGAGATCTCCCAAAAAAATAGCAGTATAGGATATCCTTCTATACCATTTCTTTCAACATGGATCAGGTGCACATGTTTTATTTACACTCTTCATTTCACGTACTTTACATTTGTGTATTTTACATAACATTTTGACACTTGCATACATACATATTTGACTACTTGATCATTTTCTCCTTACATGTATGGATGTATGTGAAACAAGCTGTCAAATTGAGGGCAACAACAAAACTCCGCGACAACACATGCTTTACTAAGCATGTAGGTATATTACACAACACAACAACTACACACGTGTTCTACCCTAGGTTCATTCTCATTACTTTTTATTTATGCATTTTTCATTTTCAGTTTCCACACTCCTCCATCTTTCTTTCTTTTTATTCCACACGTTTTTCTAGTCCTTCAGCGCATTTCTACTACACTCTTTATGGACATCAGGTACACACTTCTATCTACTTTATGTTACCAAGATTTCATCTCACCAACATAAAGTGGGGGGAAAATGTAGTCATCAAATTATGCACTTTACACATTTATTTATCCTGGTCTCATACCAATATTTAGAAGGTTTTTGAGTGAAAGAAGTACTAATTAATCCTCATCTTTTGACCATCTTATTTTACTTTTATTTCATCATTTCTGCACATTTCTATTTACATGCCCAGTATGTTTTTGCATTTTCCCGTCATTTTAGCCTTGGATGGGGCACCCAAGGTAGTATTGGGGTGCCCGTGGGTGCTTTGATCTCACCAGGGGTGTCGTGGTCCTTTTCCTACTTTCCTGCCACTTTTTGGGCTCTTTTTAGCCATTTTTCATCCTTATATTATTTGTAGTTAGATATGTTGGGGTTAATTATGAAATCAGATAAATAGAACCCTATAAATATAAAGTTATAAGACCATAATAAGAGACCTAGTGACATCTACTATTATCACTCATCTATAGTTACATCCATCTATTGCATTTACATCCACATAGCTCCATCATCAAGGAAAACGTTAGGAAGTCTTCATAACACTTCATAGGGGGATGTATTTTATTCTATTCCATGCACACATGATATTAAATTTGCTACATTTAGTTATTTCTCATTATTTCACAAATTGTGAATGGCACAAGAGCACCTAGAGCATAACATGCACACACTCACCAGAACTACATTTGGGTCTGAAATGTAGTGCAACACTCAGAGTAGTAAGCCCATTCTTGTGGCAACTGAGGTCAGTCTAACCCATTCATTTTTCTTTTTTATTTGTTAGTGTTTTGATACTTCCTTTTGGTCTTTTACAGGTATTTACATCAACTTGAATTAGCAGCGATATACAATGTGGGAAAACGAACCTAATGTGAGACACAACAAGGGTTTCACACCACCCTCTGAACTTGTAAGAATCAGTTCCAGATATTTTTCACAAACCAAGGCACCTAGATTATAGACCAGATTATAGACCATAACACCCATGGGCGCTCCACTCCTCCTCCAGGAGCCCCAATTCATTCAAATCCTCCAGATCCAACATTTTTGGGACATCAACACAATCGTTTCTGCTCTTATTTTCTCTAGTCACCTATGCAATACTCTGTGATATTCACCACTTTTCACCTGAATTATTTCACTTTTCTCCTTGCACATTAGGCTTTAGTATTTCCTTTCACTTATTTTTCTAGATCATTTATATCTTTGTTTACTACATTTAATTAGTTATTTATAGCTTAGATAACTATCCCCATACTACCTCTTACTAGTTGATTTTAGTTAATCATTTTCATGAACCAAATCCTTCTTCATGGCACCTTCTAGGGATTGCATTTATATTCTGCCATCATCAATATCTCTCTTACTGGTTCTTTGCTTCATTATCCATACGTCTTTCCTACTGGAAAACCCTTCATTAATTTTTTCATCTTTGTTTTCATAGTTATCTTAGAATTGATTCACCATGAACGTATCTACTCACGCTTATCTACAAAATCATCTAAAATTCCTCAATAACCTAAAAAATTACTTGGCTACCCATTACATTCCTCCCCATACATCCCCTGAATATGTATATAATAAGTTCACTTTGGCTTTATCCCTTTATGAGGATCAAATCACTTTCACAACTGATGATCTACCGCCGCGAACATTTTTAGAACATGACACTCCCTTATATATCCAAGTTTTTACTAATAAAGTAGGCATCAAATGTGCCTTAGTCGACAATGGATCTAGCCTTAACATTTATAACATCACTTTTCTTCAACATAAAGGCATGTCAGAAGCATCTATCACCCCTTTGTCTATATCTATTCGTTGTTATGATAATATCCCCAAGCGTGTCTTGGGAACTGTTCATTTACCTGTCACTATTGGTTCATGTACAATTAATATCCCATTCCATGTTATGCCCAATGACCTTAAAACTATAATCTTCTCCTCGGGAAACCTTGGATCCATGTTATGCACGTGGTCCCTTCTACACTACATGCATGACTTAAATTTCATTATCAGGGCACTATCTATGATGTGCTAGCTGACCCATCACCTTTCAAGTATTGTAACTTTGTTGAACACACTACTTATTTACCTGATCCCTCTGATATTAATCAGGAATTCTCTAGATATGGGTTAGGATATGAATATTTCCACCATTTTGGTTTCTTTGATGAACAAGAGCATAAAATCACAGAGCTTTGGGACCTCCTAGCACGGAAACACAAGTTTGGGCTAGTGTACCAACCTTCTTCTACATCCCCTTTCGATACTTATGCCATATGTCATGTTATGTCACATTCCTTGGTACATCCATAACTCATTAGTTGATCCAAAAATAGGTGTTTTATTTTTTCCACTTTTAATCATTTTCAAGGATCACTAATTTTTAATTAACGAAAAGTCTTTAATAATCCAAAAAATGATTAAATTCTGATTTAGGACTAATTTCAAACTGAAATTTAAATTCCTTTTTAGTCAAAACTCATTGTTTGATCAAAGCCCAAAATTCACTATTTCCCAATTTTTAATTGATTTTATAAAGTTGTAAAATACTAATTATCATTTTATCAACATAATTTTTATGAACTTAAATTATTACAAATAATCAGAAAACTGAAAATAAAAATTAGAAAACAACATTAGATTGTTTACGGGGTTTGAAATTCCTACGTCCCTAGGTTTGTGGTGAACTGATCCATTAATAATGTTGAAATTAAATACAATAAACTTTACATTCAACCAATAATGAATCAAAACCTTAAAAAATGTGATATCACACCTTCAAAGGACATTAATGGAGCTTAGTTGTTGTCCTTCACCTTCCTAATCCACTTGAAGCTGTGTCTCCCTTGGGTTCTACGCATTTTTGTGACTTTAATAGAAAATAACTCTATCAAAAAACCTCCAAATTGGGAAAATGATCACACCATCATGATCATCAAAATTCTAAACAATTTTTATAAATAACTCAAGATCTAGTTTTGAGTGGAAGTGCCTCAAAAATCAGGTTTTCTGCAAGTAGGTCTATTATGCCCTCTCACAAACCTATCACTTGTCTTGTACAAAACCCTGCGAGCTCCTTTTATAGTACTTCTCCAAAGGTGGTGGGTTAGTAAGTCTGCATATTATTTTGGCATAGTTCAAGGGTTTAATCCCTTTGATTGCATTATCCACTATACATAGCAAATGGAAATCTTTTATCCTTATATGGGAATCAATCCCATAGTCCACGGAGATAATTTTATCCAAACCTTTTAATAAGGATAAACCGTCCTATTTTCATGTGGAATGGCTACACATAGCATTTTTCTACCGAAATTGGAGGTCCACATTCTTAAATGGAGTGCCACATGTCAGCTTGTGATTGGTTCACCTTTTTTCATGTCACTTTTTCTCACAAGTTTGACCCAAACTTTGACTAACCATATCTTTTGCATACGGACTCAGATTTGGTCCGTTCAAAATGCGTCGGAAAGATCATGATAAGATATATGAAATAGAAGTGATTTTGTGACATTCCAAGATAATAATTTTCCATTTTGACCAACTTCGACAACCTGTTGACCAACTTTGACCAGATGTATCTGGAGCTCAAAGTGTCTGTTTTTCAAGTTCTTATAGTCGTCGGAAAGATATATAAAGGATCTACTTCACTGGAATGGTTTAGGGAATTTTAGGGAACATTTGACACTAAAATTTATCCCTTGATCACTCCTCCATACTGAGAAGGTGTTTTTTCCACAAAAAGTTGTGTATCAACCCACAAAACATGATATCTCTTCCCACATTGCACAAACACATACAAGAACTCAAAATAGCATTATAGGTTAGTAAAATGAAAAATAGTTGATTAGATAATTACATAACCAATCAAGATAATAACACCCAATTAAGCTAGTGTTCAACTGAAACGTTGCAACCCTATCAAATCTGCACACAACTGTGAAATTTCATACCCAAATGTAATGCCATCAAAAATAACTAATGAGATAATAACAACCATTATAATACAAAAAATAGTGTTCAATTTTCACTTTGTGATATGACCCAAAAATTACCAAAAATACCAGACAAAACTGCACAATTAGGCTAGTTCACTATCTAAAACTGTAATAAATATTCACTACTAAATTAGACAATGCCCAAAAATAGCTATAGTAAAAAACTAAATCCATGTAAATTTTCCAATTCTATCCATAAAAAATAAAATGTAGAAGGATAGATAACAAACTATATGCTTACCCAAATTAGTGAACTTCCATAATCTACAAAAATGATCACCTGTAGTACAACTTGCAAACTAGTTTTTTAGTGTAATACATTTACACCCTAATTGCAACCACATCTGATAGTTACAAAAATTAATTTTTTCACATCATGCGGGTCTTTAACAAAATTATTGTAAATAACACATGTGAACACAACAAGTGTTGTTATTTATTACAATATCAAACAAGTGCCTGAATGGGTCTTATAAGCATCCATAAATTTATACAAATGACAACATTATAAAACAACAAGTTTCAAAATTAGACATGTTGTTGATGCCCATATCCATACATACTACTGTCAGTAATGGAATTTCTAACCAAAATGTGAGAAGACAAAATGAGTATTATTAACCTATCACTCAAATCTTCCTTAAGGTTGTTTCCATGAAATTCTCAAAGTTGAATATCATCATATGGGAAAATTTTCATTTCTTCAATATACATCAAGAATCCCAAACAATTAGCTTTGAAAATGTTTGCATACTATCAACAATTACTGCAATGCAAACATAAAATTGAGGAATGTTTTACCCAACCAGTTACTTAGATTTTTCCCTTTAGGTGGTTTTACTTCCCTAGTACCAAAATGAGCATCTACACGAGTTTTATCCAAAACTATTGGTTTGATATTATTGTTATTTTCACAAATTTCCAATGTTTCTCTGACAACACATCTTAACATCATGACCATTCCTTTTACAATGGGAGTTAAAACTTAATTTCCTTATTTTTAGGAGTCTTACCCATTTTAACATTTCCTTAGCTCTGTCTATGTCAATTGTTCCTCTGTTTAGGAGAGGTAAATTTTTTCCTATTTCTCACCTCTAGTCCAGAGTGATATTGGTCTTTAGCACCTACCTTATAATTCAAAAAAGGCATTAACTTCTTTAACATAGTTTTCCTCTTCCAAGAATAAGTTGCAGAATGATTAGTACTTTAACAAAACGTGCAAGGAAAATCATACTTTTGTCGACCAAAGCTATATTGTTCAAAATGAAAGAGAGTTTTAGAAGCCTTAGGATTCATTTTCCCTTTAGTGTTATTTTTAGTGTAAGTAGGAGGAGGTGGAATTCCATTACCTCATTTACCTATTTTCTTAAAACTTTCATTATTCCTCTTGATGGAGGAATCCTACAAATCTAGTGGTATAAACTCCTTTCTATTGGAAGCTTGTCTTCCTTTAGCATCTTTGGAACTTTCTCCAATTTCCATTTTCCCACTAGAATAACCCAATCCTGCAAAATGAGGTTTTTTCTCTACCTGTATTGTGTTAGCATCACCTTGACCATTTTTACTAAGGCCTCTTCCATTAAATCCCATTTTACACATTAGCTTAGACCCAATTCCCTTAGTATGTTTATCAAATTCACCCAAAGGAATGTCTTAAAATAAATGAGAGGAAGAATTAAAATGTGAACAACTTACAGTGCATTTTGTCATGGTACCTGCATCTACTTTGGAAGGCATTTCCTTCTTTTATTCACCTTGTTGAAGTTTTTCCAAGAGGGCATCCTTGGTCCACATTTCTTCCTGCATCTCTTTAACAAAAACCATCAACTTCTTGCTTTGTGTAAGCATCTCATTGACATATTAATCTTTCTTGGTTATAGAGGATTGTGGTTTAAATTTTAACCATACTATTTCCTCTGCTAAGGAATAGAAATTGGATCTCAAGAAAGAAATTTTCTTCCTAGAGTTGATGGTTTATGGCTTCAAGCTCATCGATTTGCTCCTGTTTGAATGACTTGCCCATGATTCCATGTTTCTTGCAAACAACTTGTAACTCCAAAACTACACATTGCAATAGAATATTAACAAGCCCAAAAAAACTGTATAGTACACAACTGAAAACTGAAGCCAAATTTTCAAACATAATTAAAAGCTAATCAAGGAATCTAACTGCTTTAATACCAAAACTTGATCCAAATACATGTGTTTTATTTTTTCCAATTTTAATAGTGTTTTCAAGGATCGATAATTTTTATGCAACTAAAATTCTTTAATAGTCCAAAAATTGATTAAATTTTGATTTAGGACTGATTTTAAACTGAAATTTAAATTATTTTTATTCAAAAATCACTGTTTGATCAAATCCAAAAATTCATTATTTATCGATTTTAATTGATTTTCTAAAGTTGTCAAATACTGATTATCATTGCATCCACATAATTTTTATGAACTTAAATTATTGTAAATAATCATAAAACTGAATATCAAAATCAGATTGTTTACGGGGTTTAGAATTCCTATGTCTCCGGGTTCAGATGAACCGATCCATTAATAATGTTAAAATGAATATACAATTGACCTTTACATTCAACCAATAATGAATCAAAACCTACAAAAATTTGATATCATCCTTCGAAGGACATTAATGGAGCTTATTCGTTATCCTTCACCTTCCTTATCGACTTGCAGTTGTGTCTCGCTTGGGTTCTATTCAGTTTGTGATGGAGTGGAAGGATCAAAAGTGGAATATGGTGGGAAATGTAAAATATCTATTAATGAGAAGAACTCATTACCGAAGCTACATGCCTTGGGATGGATCCATTTCTATTTTTCAACAAGAGGATTGATAAAGCGGCTAAGGAAAAGAAGGTTTTGCTGACAATGAGGTTGATCTTCGTGCTACCGGTTTGAAGGTAAACTCAATACCCTTGTCATTTGATGAAATCACCCGCATGATGGTTCGCTACATTCTATGGAGGGGAGATATGTCAAGTGCCAATAAAGTCTGGTAAGTTCCTAAACCATTTCCATAGGAATATCATGGTATGTTTCCCACATTACCTTTGATTGCTCTCTCGAACACTCCATTCTGGAGTTTCAGGAACATACCCGTTTATCCTTGCATCAAGAATCTAATTTTCATAGTGCACAAGCTTTGTGCCTCTAGATTTCCGCAACCTCCCTTATTCCAAACTATTCTCCTTTACATCCCATCACCAAAACCACACCCTCATTTGTCATACCATAACATCTCCCACCCCCTTCACCTTTATCACGGCCAAACCTAAAACTAGGTCTCAAAAGACACCAAAGTTGGATATCCCTGTTTTGAGAATGTGATTGGTTCGTAGCACTCAGGAGCTGGAGGATGTTAAAAACATCCTTCATATTAGTAGAGCAGGTCATCATGACTCCAAACTGGAAGCCTTAGAAAATGATATGCTCAGTTGAAAGAAGATGACCATATCTTTTGCATACGGAAAATTTGGTCCAGTTGAAAATGATCAGAAAGATCATGAAAATATACACAAGGAAGAGAGGAGGATTTTGTTCTTGACAATACACAAATTGAGGATATATATAAAAATTTAAACTCCCTAGACAGCCACCTGGGGAAAGCTAAGGACCGCCATTCACAACATGGCAATTTTTAATGTAATTGGTGACTTCCTTGATCAGCATGTACGCATTGTCTCTGTTCTGAGTGGGATCCCAGAAACTTATGGGGTACGGATAAAGAATGAAGTCAGACCATTAAAAAGTTGGATGCTAAAGACCCAACTCACATGACGGTGTTGGTCCTGTTTACCTCTTTACAAACTGTCAATTGATCCAGAATCAACATAGCTTCCCTAGAAGTAGGGTTTTCTTTGTTGCAGATGCTAACTTCCTTTGTGTTTTTTGCAATTTTGGTGCTTTTTTTTGCTGCTTTGTTGCAGTGTTAGATCTATTTTTATGTTAAGTTGTAACTCTTTTTTGATTACCTGTGGTTTCAATGACTATTCTAGAACTTGAAATATTTTGTGGAACTTCTTTGTTTATTAAATGAAATAGGCCTTCGTTGTAATCAGGGTAAGTTACAAAACTAATTTACCAATAATAACACCCAATTAAGGTAGTGTTCAACTAAAATGTTGCAACCCCGTCAAATCTGCACACAACTGTGAACTGTCATACCCTATTGTAATGCCAACACAAATAACTGAGTAGATAATAACACCCATTCTAATATGGAAAAATAGTGTTCAAATAGTCAGCTTTTTGATATGGCCGATTACCAAAAATTACAATTTCTTAAACACAAATCAATATACCAGACATCTAAACTGCCCATAATTAGGCTAGTGCCCAGTGTCCATCTGAAATTGTAACAACTACAAATATTCACTATCCAGAATAAATTAGACTATCAATGCCCAAAAATAGCTATAGTAAAAACTGAATCCATGTGAATCTGTCAATTCTATCCATACATAATCAGCTGTAGAAGGATAAATAACAAACTATATGCTTACCCAAATTGGTGAACTACCATAATCTGAAAAAATGATCACCTGGTACAACTTGTAAACCAGTTTGTTAGTGTAATAAATTTACAACCTAATTGCAACCATATCTAATAGTTACAAAAATTAATTTTTGCCTAACATGAGGGTCTTTAACAAAATTAGTGCAAATAACACATGTGCACAAAACAAGTTTTTCTATTTATTACAATATCAAACAAGTTCCTAAATGGGTCTTATAAGCATCCATAAATTTGCACAAATGACAACATTATAAAACTACAAGTTTCAAAATTAGACATGTTGTTGATGCCCATATCCCTACATGATGCTTTCAGTAATGGAATTTCAAACCAAAAATGTGAGAAGACAATATGAGTATGATGAACCTATCACTCAAATCTTCCCTATACGGTTGTTTCCATAAAATTTTCAAAGCTAGATATTATCATATGGGAAAATTTTCATTTCTTCAATATACATCAGGAATTCCCAAAATTAGCTCTAAAAATGTTTGTAATACTATCAACAGTTACTGCAATTCAAACATAAAATTGAGGAATGTTTTACCCAACCAATTACTTGGATTTTTCTGTTTAGGTGGTTTTACTTCCCCAGTACCAAAATGAACATCTACATGAGTTTTATCCACAACTGTTGGTTTGAAATTATTGTTATTTTCACAAATTTTCAATGTTTATTTGAAGGAACATACCAACACATCTTAACATCATAACCATTACTTTTACAATGGGAAAAAAAATTAATTTCCCTATTTTTAGGAGTCTTACCCATTTTACCATTTCCCGAGCTCTCTCTAGGAGAATTATTACTCTGTTTAGGAGAGGTAATGTTCTTTCCATTTCTCTCCTCTTCATAGTGAGATTGGTCTTTAACACCTTCCTTATAATTCAAAAAATGCATTAAATTATTTAACATAGTTTTCCTCTTGCAACAATAAGCTACATAATGATTAGTACCTTTACAAAATGTGCAAGGAAATGCATACTTCTATCTACCAAAGCTATATTGTTTAGACTGAAAGATATTTTTAGAAGCCTTAGGATTCATTTTCCCTTTAGTGTTATTTTTAGTGTAAGTAGGAGGAGATGGAATTCCATTACCTCATTTACCTGTTTTCTTACACCTTACATTATTCCTCTTGATGGAGGAATCCTACAAATATAGTGGTGTAGACTCTTTGTTGTTGGAAGCTTGTCTTCCTTCAACATCTTTGGAACTTTCTCCAATTTCTATTTTCTCACTAGAATAACCCAATCCTGCAAACCAAGGTTGTTCCTCTACTTGTATTGGGTTACCATCACCTTGGCCATTTTTACCAAGGCCAATTCCATTAAATCCCATTTTACACATTAGCTTAGACCCAATTCCCTTAGTATGTTTTTCAAATTCACCAAAAGGAATGTCTGAAACTAAATGAGAGGAAGAATTAAAATGTGAACAACTTACAGTGCATTTTTTCATAGTACCTGCATCTACTTTGGAAGGCATTTCCTTCTTCTATTCACCTTGTCGAAGTTTTTCCAAGAGGGCATCCTTGGTCCATATTTCATCCTCCTACTCTTTGACAAAACCCATCAACATATTTCTTTGTGAAAGCATCTCATTTGACATACTCCTATTTCTTTGTTGTAGAGGATTTTGGTTTATATTTAAACCATACTATTTCTTCTTCTAAGGAATAGAAATTAGATCTCAAGAAAGAATTTTCTTCTTGGAGTTGACGGTTTATGGCTTCAAGCTCATCCAGTTGCTTTTGTTTGGATGACTTTCCCATGAATCCATGTTTTTTGCAAACAACTTGTAACTCCAAAACTACACACGACAATAGAATATTAACAAGCCCAAAATGTCTACACAACTAAAAACTAAAACCTCTACTGAAACTGAAGCCAACTTTTCAAACACAATTAGAAGCTAATCTGGTAATCTAACTACTCTAATACCAAAACTTGATCCAAAAGTAGGTGTTTTATTTTTTCCACTTTTAATCATTTTCAAGGATCATTAATTTTTATTTAGCTAAAAGTCTTTAATACTCCAAAAATTGATTAAATTTTTATTTAGGACAAATTTCAAATTTAAATTTAAATTCTTTTTTATTCAAAACTCAAACTGTGATCAAAGCCCAAAATTCATTGTTCACCGATTTTAATCTATTTTCTAAATTTTTCAAATAATAATTTTTTGCATCCCCATCATTTTTATGAAATTAAATTATTGCAAATAATCATCAAACTAAAAATCAAAATATGAAAACAACATCAGATTGTTTACGGTGTTCGAAATTCCTATGCCCCCGAGTTCATGGTGAACCAATCCATTAATAATGTTAAAATAAAAATATAGTAATCTTTACATTCAACAAATAATGAATCAAAACCTACAAAAATGTGATATCATACCTTTGAAGGACATTAATGTAGCTTAGCTGTTTTCCTTCACCTTCCTAGTCCATTTGCAGTTGTGTCTCCATTGGGTTCTATGCCTTTGTGTGAATTTAACATAAAATAAATCTATCAAAAATTCTCCAAATAGGTGAAATGATCACACCATCTTAATCTTCACTAAACTATGAAAAAAATTCAAATGTAACTTGATATCTGGTTTTGAGTGGAAGTGCCTCAAAAATCATGTCTTCTATAAGTAGGTCTATTCTGCCTTCTTAGAGACATGTCACATGTCTTGTACAAAACCCTACGAGCTCCTTTTATAGAACTTCTCTAAAGGTGACAGGTTGGTAATTCTTCCTCTTCTTTTGGTTCAGGTCAAGGGTTTGAATCCCTTTGATTGCATTATCCAATATACATAGCAAATGGAAATAGTTTATCTTTATATGGGAATCAATCCCATAGTCCAAGGGAGATAATTTTATCCAAACATTTTAATAAGGCTAAACCATCCTATTCTCATGTGGAATGGCTACGCATAGCATTTTTCTACCGAAATTGGAGGTTCACGTGCTCAAATGGAGTGGTGCCACATATTAGCATGTGATTGGTTCACCTTTTTCCACG
Source organism: Taxus chinensis (assembly GCA_019776745.2). Classification (NCBI taxonomy): domain Eukaryota; kingdom Viridiplantae; phylum Streptophyta; class Pinopsida; order Cupressales; family Taxaceae; genus Taxus; species Taxus chinensis. The sequence goes on along the minus strand of CM034156.1, from coordinate 473,973,418 downwards.
TCTCTTTTTCCCACAAGTTTGACCTGAACTTTGACTAACCATATCTTTCGCATACGGACTCGGATTTGGTCTGTTAAAAATGCGTCAGAAATATCATGACAATCTCTACACAATAGAAGTGATTTTGTGAGATTCCAAGACATTAAAGTTTTAGTTTGAATAAATTTGACCAATCATTGACTAAACATTGATCAACTTTGACTGAACGTGTCTAGAGCTCAGAGAGTTCGTTTTTCACGTTCTTATAATATTCGGAAAGATATATAAATGATATATTGAATTATCATAGTTTAGGGAGTTTTAGGGAACATTTGAAACTGAAATTAACCCTCTGATCATTAGTAAATATGCATCCATTTTTTGGGATAACCTCGATAATTTTACTACGTATACTGCATTACTTTATTATATAGGTTCTTATTATCATCTTCCCTCCTTCCACCATAAGTGGCATCACCCTTCCTTGCTTACTAATGTGGTCTTCCTTGGAAATTTTGATTTCTTCATTGATGATGTTGATCCACCAGACACCATCATAACTGATCTGTATATTAAGGATCATTCCACCACCCTTAATGAAGAAACAATACAATACAACTTGGGCACACATAAAAATCCATGCATGATCTTACTAGCTGCCTCTCTTACCCTTGCTGAACAAAAGGATATTAGGAAATTCCTTCATGACTTCTCAGATATTTTTGCATGGGATTATAGTGATATTTTGGGTATTGATACATCTTTTTCAATGCATAACATTGTCCTTAACCCAGGTGCCAAACATGTCCAATAGAAAATATATAAGATCCATCTGAAAGTAGCCCTCTTAGTCAAATAAGAAATTCAAAAAAAATTAGATGAAGGTTTTATCTACGTTTCTGACTATCCTGAATGGGTGTCCAATATTGTCCCCGTCATGAAACCAGATGGTCGCGTTCGTTGTTGCAATGAATTTTGTCATCTAAATAAAGTTTGTCCTAAGGATAGTTTTCCTTTACCACATATCGATGTTATTGTGGATTCTACTATTGGATATAACATCATTTATTTTATGGATGGCTTTGTAGTTTACAATCAAATCAAGATCAATCCATCTGACCAAGAAAATACCTCCTTCACAATGCCATGGGGTACATTATGATATAAAATTATGCCCTTTGGCCTTAAAAATGCAGGGGCTACCTACCAACATGCAATGATAGATATATTCCATGACTACATTCACAAGATCATCGAGGATTATGTAGATGGCATCTTAGCAAAATATAGGTAGCATTTTTCCCGCAAAAAGGATCTACTCATACTATTTGAATGATTATATGAATATTGTGTACATTTAAATCCAAAAAAATGTGTTTTTTGGGGTCACGAAAAGTGAAGCTCCTCGGATATATTATTTCCTAACATGGCATAGAAAAGTACCCTAACAAAATCAAAGCCATTATCGACATGCCTCCACATAAGAACCTCCACCAACTCCCTTCCCTACAAGGTAAAATCCAAGCTATCCCTAGGACAGTCACTTCATCTCGGCGTTAATCAATGCCTTGATTTATTCCCCATGGTTTTTCATCACCTTCATGCTCTTCCTCAAACATATCTTCATCGCTGACACATTTTACTACACATCCATCTTCATCGTATATTCATCCATCCCATTTGCATAGGATTCATTAACTAACCTAATGTTTGTCTACTATACAACCAATATTAGATCATGGTCATACACTTTCATCCTCATAGACATCGAGTGGAGGAAATTTGTCTCTCACTATCATTGATTAGTTTATTCATTTCTATATACTTGGGGGGCATAACACCTAATTTATCCCCACCTTATGTCATCACCATATCTATAATCTTTGCATTTTCATCTATAAATCATACATCCTAGAATATTCATTTCTCAATGATGCACTCTTGTTATTCGGTTCACACTTGATTGTTGAGGGATTACTATTATATTGATCCTCACACACCGCACTATAGGAATTACATATTGCATTTGATCAACACATTGGGCACCCAATACCAATACATATTACACTTAGTCTATATTCTACTATTATTCTACATGCATTTTGCATCATACCTAAGTCATTCTATGTATCATATATCCTAGTCATTCTACACATTACATACATTATTAGGCTATCTACGTACATATTCCAATCATACATTTTGCATACCTACTTCATACACATTATACACACTAGGCTAGTTTACAGTACATATGAGTCGATTTTTACATTTTATCCCTACATTATAAATTACTACACATGATACGTTGTGCATTATACATCCTACACATCTATCTTTGCATTTTCAACACCACACATTTACACATATTATTCGTCACATGGTCATTTATTCTCATTATACATGTTATGTTGTCTTCTACGATCTGCACTCACCACCCTATGATTCAATTTAGTTCCTCAGTCCATACTCGACTACCAAGGGTTTACAAATCAAATGGACCTTACACCCACCATGTGACATTTCATTATGTGACATTCCTAGGCTACTGACATATGCTTTAGGCTAAATCGTCACTCACTCTTTCTATCTAGTACTGGTATATGCTTTAGGCTATATCACCACCTTCATTATATCATCTTGTTGTGGTATACACCTTAGGTTACATCAACACTCCTTAGCCTTCATAATATAGTGATATACGCTTAGTGCTAAATCGTCACTCATCCACTCATCTTATAGCTTGATAGAAGCTTAGAGCTAAATCATCACTCATCTATTCATCTAGCCATGATATACACTTAGGATAAAAGTGTCATGCACACCCTTTCTATATGTCGCATCTCATCACCATTACATACACATTCATCATAGCATGTTAGACACACCACACACTATGACCATTTCCTGATGATGCACTCTCATTTACGGTTCATTCTTGATTGCTGAGGGGAAAAATAAAATGAACCTCATTATATACACTTCCATTCACTCGAGGGGCACATGGATCCTATCATTCCACTTTTCAATCCATTCCATCCATCCACAACATACTACATTTTCTTAGGGGAGTTTACTCTTCCAGGTGTTATTGTTTCATTTTGTACTTAGCATTTTACATTACTTGATCATACATGCTTTTTATATATTAGATATTTCTCTAACATACTAACGAGTGTTCCATGTGCACTACTTACATTACAGGATTACATATTTTAATGACTCCTTGTTTGTTTATCTGTACTTTTCTGCCATTGTTTTTCATTGTATGTGGGCTTTGGGGTATGTTTTTGTGCACACTTGCTTGTTTTTTGTGACCATGATGTCCTTGCATGTCTTGCGACATATTGAGTGATGTCCTATGTTTAAGGCCCAATTTGTGTGACCTACTTGCTTTCTTATGTGTTCTACATTTTTTTCATAACTTACACATGTTTTGTTATATACATGCATTGCGTGTTTACACTTGTCTTTCACTAGCCTTCTTGTTTTTGTGTGCCTTGGTTTCTACCAAGAAATTTCTAGGGTATACATTTTAGATTTTGGTTGGCCCTCTTTTGAGGCCACATTATCCTATCAGCGATATCACATGCACCCCTAAAGAGGGGGGGCATCATTTGGGGGTTTTTACCTACTAATATGGAGATTCTACACTGGCATGGTTCAATTTTCTACAACTAGTGGGTTCAACCCAGTCTACGAACCCCATACTCAGCGGATTTTACATGACATGGTGTCCTTAACATTTTTGGCAAGTAGTTACTGACATGGGGATTACAATGTGTGTGCCTCTCTACACTACTTCGGCTAGTGGCATTGGATCACGCAAAAAACAAAGACAATACAGAGATATCTTCACACACATTTCAGCAGAAGTGATTAGAACTTAGAAGACATAGAGAGTTTCCTCCCTATACTTCTTTAGCCAAGGTGGCATGAGATCACCCAAAAAACTTGCAGGACAGGATATTCCTCTACACATTTTCTTTCGACATAGATCAGGTGCACATGTTTCATTTACACTTTTCTTTTCACATAGTTTACATTTACGTATTTTACACCTTCATATACATGTATATTTTACATAGAATTTTTACAATTACATATATACATATTTAACTATTTGATCATTTTCTCCTTGCAGGTCTAGTCGTAGGAGAAATAATCAGTCAAATTGGGGGCACAAATAACAACAACAACAACACTCCATGACAACACATGCTTTGCTAACTATACAGGTATACTACACACCACAACAACTATATGTGTTCCACCCTAGGTTCACTCTCATCATTTTTTATTTGCACATTTTTCATCTTTAGTTTCCATGCTCCTCCATATTTTGTTTTACATTCCACACTTTTATCTAGTCCTTACACACGTTTCTACTTTACTCTTCATGGACATTAAGTACACACTTCTATCTACTTTACATTACTGAGCTTTCAACTCACCAACATAAAGTGGGGGAAAATGTAGTCACAAAATTATGCACTTTAGACATTTATTTATCCCAGTCTCATACTAATATTTAGAAGGTTCTTGAGTGAAAAAAGTACTAATTAACCCTTGTCTTTTTGCCATCTTTTTTTAATTTTATTTCTTCATTTCCGCCATATTATGTTTTAGATATGATGTGTTATTTGATATTGATTTTAAAGTGATTTTGATGTTTGTCAAAATGTGTCTTAACCATGGTTAAGAATAAAACGCAAAATGATTGCTTTATACTAGATTTGATACATATGTGATGGGGATAAATATAGTGAAGGCATTTACCCTCTTGGCCTTATAATAGATGTTAACAACTGACTAAAAATGGGTAGTCACCGATTAACTAAAATATGGAAATATGGGAAGGTAGTTAATCTAATAGGAGGACATAAACGCAATAAATAATTATGCTAAGACAATATGTAAATTAACTAAATAACTAAAGTAATGTAATGAAAACCATAATATGCAAGAAGGAGGTAAGGAAAGAACTCAGATGATAACTGGTGTTTGTAGACACCAAAAAAAATCTACACCCCCCTACTCATGACCAAAGACAACACATTTGTGACAGCCTGCTATATTTCCCCCTTTTAATTAACTAATTTGTTTACGGCCCATCATATCTCTAAAGATATAAAATGGTTATTTAATTAAAATAATTAAATTACCTATTATCTTCTCACACCTCACCCTCACACCTCATTGAGTTAACTCAGACACCTCACTAAACCACTTCTAAAACCGCTTTCGAAAAAGCACTAACCTATTTCCTAAATAACTAGCCTTCTAACTAGCCAAATCCTCCAAAAATCAAGTTCTCCCATCCTAAAAAACTTAGTTCATGATTTTTTTAACCATCCTCCATCCTCATCACCTCGAAATACATCGTTTTGAGCAGAAAATAGAAGGAAATCCTATGATTTTCTAACCAAACTAGTTCTCTCCGAAATCGTCGACAATTTTCATGATCACCATCAATCTATATATAGTTGTTTACAGACATCATTTGGGACACGAATTCTCAAGCTTTGCAGTTTTACGTTGTTTCAATCCCAATTCATCAGGTATCCAGTCACTTCTCAACAACATTACCTATTGTTACGCTGCTCAATAAACGTCAAATTTATCATTGGATTGTACGTTTTCATCCTTCAACTACCTTCTTTCATTCTTCCATCCACCAATACATTCTACAAGGTAAATCACTCATTTTGATTTATTTTAGATATCATAATCAAGTATATCTTTACTTATATGTCATTAATATGTTGAATATCAATTTGTTTCATTAAATTAATGTCTTGATTCACTAGCTTAATCTCTTTTTGTAAAATTCTCAGATTTCACAGTAATTGCTAGTGATTACCTCAATCACCAGCAATTTCTCTGAATCACCAAAAATTTCTCTGAATCACTAGCGATTCATGTGTTTTCATGTTTTTTCATCATTTTCTAATAAATCTAATCAAAATGTTTTTTTTTTCCTTGTTATCTACTAATCCTCTGTCTAGCATGGTGTCTTCAGATGATATTAGGAGGTTCTAACTTGCCAACATTTGATTCCTTTCATGTTGTCTTCCATCCACTATATTGGGAGAAATAAAACTTGCTCCATGATCTTGAACTCTGTGCGATCTAGGAAGCCCCATTTGATCACTTGGAGGCCATTTTCGCTACAGCACAGTGCATTTGGGAAGCCACTGGTGCATTTTGGGTGGCATTTAATGAAACACTAAGGATACAGGAGTATCTTGCTCAATACAAATGACAATACAAGAATGACTTTGAACATCTGGAGGAGGATTACCGTACTACCTCTGAATCCAATTTTTTCAGCCACATCAACATCTCCAGTTCAGAGTCTACCTTCATCCACCAATACGACACCTAGGAAGAAGATTAAGAATTATTTTCCGAAGATTACATTTCCATCCCTAACTCGTACATGACTGAAGAAGAGGATGAAACTACTGATTTGGCTGAATCTCATTCTCCTGTTTCTGAAAATCTCTATACAAACAAGGAATCTGACTTATGGATGCAATCATAATCCACATTAGTCATATATGTATCTAGAAAAATAAGTGATAATGACATGCTTATCTAATAACATGTTATACACAATCATATGTACTAAAAAAATCTCGAATGTTTTCTAATCATCAATAGTATCTTGAGATAATTCATAGATTTATTTATAGGAAGTTGTTTGTAAGTAAGGAAGCCTTCCGATATCTTATTTTAAAATGGTGCACAAAACAAAATAGAATCCACATCTGCAAGTATCCTATAAAATCCACCATGTTGAGGTCAATTTTAGTTGTTACCTCTTGAAACTGTCAAGACAACCAAGTTAAAAAACATGTGAGATAGTGTCATAGAGGTAAATTGGAGAAAATATGACCCAGAATGATTGTGAAGGGTCCCAAAAAGACTTGATCTAGAGGATTTGATTAGACTGGGGCACCAAGAGGAGGATTGGGGTGCCCACAAGCGCTCTGGTCTACAATCTAGGTGCCCTAGTCTATGAAAAAGCTCTGAACTTGGTTCTTATAGGGTCAAAGGGTGGTGTGAAACCCTCATTGTGTGTCGCATCAGGTTCGTTATCTTATCCTGTATGTTGGCACTAATCCAAGATGATGTATAGACTTGCAAAAGATAAAAAGTAAATATCAAAACCCTAAAAATAAAAATGTAGAATGAATGGGTCAAACTAACCTCAAATGTCCCAATATTGGGCTTATTACTCTAAGCGATGCACTACATTTCAAACCCAAATGTAGTTCTGGTGAGTGTGTGCATGTTGTACCCTAGGTGCTCTTGTGTTAGTAACACTTTATAAAGTAGTGAGAAATAATTAAATGTAGAAAATGAAATTAAATGTAGAAAGTGAAATAACATGTGTGCATGGAATAGAATAGAAGCATCCCCTATAAAGTGTACTATGGACTTCCTGGCTTGTGCCTTGATGATGAAGCTATGTGGATGCAAATACTATAGAAGGATGCAACTCTATATGAGTGATAATAGTAGTTTATGCTATGTCCCTCATTATGGTCTCATAAATTTATATTTAGGGTTCTCTTGATCTGATTTTGTAATTAACCATGACATGGTCGACTACAAAAAAGATAAGGAAAAAAAATGGCTAGAAAGAGCCCAAAAGTGGCAGGAAAGTAGAAAAAGGATTAGGGCGCCCACTGGCACCCCAGTACTACCATGGGTTCCCTAGCCAAGGCTAAAATGATGGGAAAAAGCCGAAACAGACTGGGCATGTAGATAAAAATGTGTAAAAATGATGAAATAAAAGTAAAATGAGATAGCAAAAAGATGAGGGTTAATTAGTACTTTGTTCACTCAAGAACCTTCTACATAGTAGTATGACAGCGAGATAAATAAATGTCTAAAGTGCATATTTTTGTGACTATATTTTTCCCTCACTTTTTTTTGATCAACTAAAACATCGATAACATAAAGTAGATAGAAGTGTGTACCTAATGTCCATGAAGAGTGTAGTAGAAACGCGCTGAAGGACTAGACAAAAGTGTGGGATGAAAAAAAGAAATATGGACTAGTGTGGAAACTAAAGATGAAAAATGCACAAATAAAAAGTGATGAGAGTGAACCTAGGGAAGAATGTGTGTGTAGTTGTCGTGGTGTGTAGTATACCTACATGGTTAGTAAAGCATATGTTGTCGCAAAATGTTGTTGTTTTTGTTACCCCCAATTTGATTTCTTGTTTCTCATACGGTCGGACCTGCAAGGAGACAATGATCAAGTAGTCAATTATGTATGTATGTTAGTGTAAAAAATCTATGTAAAATACACATGTATAAGAAGGTGTAAAATAAGCTAATGTAAAGTATGCGAAAAGAAAAGTGTAAATGGAACATGTGCACCTAATCCATATTGAAAAAAAGAGTGTAGAAGGATATCCTATACTGAGATTATTTTGGGTAATCTCACCCCACCTTGATTGATGAAGTGTAGAGAGGAAATGCTTTGTGTCCTCCAAGTTCTAAGTGCTTCTGCTGAAATGTGTGTGAAGAGATCTCTATATTGTCCTGGTTTTTTGGGTGATTCAACACCCCTGGTTGAAATATTTTAGAGAGACACACCCATTGTAACCCCCAAGCCTATAACTACTTCCTAGAAATGATAAAGACACCATTTCCTCTAAACTCCTATGTGTATGGGGCTCGTAGACCGGTTTGAACCTACTCGTTGTAGAAGAATAAACCATGCCAATGTAGAATCTCTATGTTAGTATGTAAAAACCCCCAAATGTTTCCCCCTTCTTTGGGGGCGCATGTAATATCACTAATAGGAGAATGCCGCCCCAAAAGAGGACCAATTGCATTCTGAACTGTGTACCCTGGAAATTATTTGGTAGAAGCAAAGGCACACAAAAAAAATAAGGCTAGCCAAAGATAAGTGTAAACACGCAATGCATGAATATAGAAAACATGTGTAATCTACATAGATAATGTAGAACACGCAAGAAAGAAAGTAGGTTGTACAAAGTGAGCTACAAACATGGGACATCACTCATGATTTTGAGAGACACACAAGACCATCATGGCCACATGAAACAAGAAAATTTTCACACAAACATAGGGCAAAGCCTCCATACGATGCAAACAATGGCAAACAAGTATAAAAATTAAATAAGTAGTCATAGAAATGTACAATCCTGCAAAACAAGTGCTACATATGGAACACCCGTAAGAATGTTAGAAAAATATTCAATATGTCAAAAATATATATGATCAAGTAACATAATATGTTAAGTACAAAATGAATCAATAATAGCTAGAAGATACAAATGTGGATGCCCCCAAAAAATAGTGTAAGAAGGGTAGAAGGCGAGCGTCCAAGTTGCGTGTAGGAGTCATGTATTTGTTATCACACTAAACAAACGTGTGAACGTTCATGTGTGGATTTTATAGATAATTATATATAATAAATTAGTCTAAGATGTATAGTTAAGTGACCATGCAAAACACTAGTAAACAAGAGTAAATGCCCCCAAGATAATGTAGTATGTTGTGGATAGATGGAATGGAATGAAAAGTGGAATGATAGGATTTTCATGCCCCTTGAGTGAATGGAAGTGTATGAAATGAGGTTAATTTTTTTTCCCCTTAGCACTCAAGCATGAACCATAAATAAGAGTGCATCATCAGGAAATGGTCAAGTATTTTTTTTTGTATCTAGCACGTTGCGATGAGAGTGTAAGTGTGGCGATGAAATGTGACCTATAGAAAGGATGTGCATGTACCCTGTAGCCGAAGTGTATATCATGACTTAATGAATTGATGAGTAAGTATTTATCAGGTAATCGTATATCACTATATGTTGAATGGACAAGTGATGATTTACCCCTAAGTGTATATATATATATATATATATATATATAAGATGAATGGACAAGTGATGATTTATCCCTAAGTGTATATCACTATATAACTGGTAAGGAATGGTGATGTAACCTAAAGTGTATACCACTACAAGATGATATAATGGGGGTGGTGATCTAGCCTAAATTCTATACCACTATTGGATAGAACAAGTGAGTGATGATTTAGCCTAAAACATATGTAACTAGCCTAGGAATGTCATAGGATGAAATGTCACATGGTGAATGTAAGGTCCATTTGATTTGTAAACCATCATCAGTTGAGTATGGACCAAGGAACTAAAGTGTTTCATATGGTGGTGAGCGCAACACACAGAAGACAATGTAGCATGCATAATGAGAATAAGTGACCATGTGATGAATAAAATGTGTAAATGCGCAGTGTTGAAAATGTAAATTTAGATGTGTAGGATGTAATTTATAATGCACAATGTAACATGTGTAGTAATGTAGAATGTAGGGATAAAATGTAAAGCTAAACTCATATGTATTGTACACTAACGTAGTATGTATAATGTGTATGAATTAGGTATGCATAATGTATGATTGGACTATGTACATAGATAGCCTAATAACGTATGTAATGTGTAGAATGACTAGGATATATGATACGTAGAATGAATTAGGTATGATGAAAAATGCATGTAGGATAATAGAAGAATGTAGACTAAGTGTAGTATGTATTGGTGTATAGCATGCGATGTGTGGTGAAATGCAATGTATAATGTATATAGTGCAGTGTGTGGGGTTTAGTGTAATGGTAATTGTACGTACCCAAAATTGTAGGGTACTGCACTGCTGGAACAACGTAACATGTGCCCCAATGATGATACAGGTCTCCTCGCGAGGTGTTCGGGATCCGGAAAAGCTCTCCAAGTATGCATTAGCATCCTACATGCCCCACTTAGCACCTGCGTGCTTTGATTGATCTCTTTTCCACTCTTTTCTGTGTTTTGTTCTTCAGTGGCGAAACTGATGCCTTTCCTGGGAGGTGGTCTCATGACCGCCGCCTAGGAAGGGCAGCGGTCCTGTAATCGCCGCCCTGCTCAGGGAAGTGGTCCACATGTTTTCTAGAATGATCTTTTAACGTGACTCACTTAATTTCAACGTTTACAAGCTTTTTTTCACCGCCTTTGGCTTGCATTAATGATTCTGGTTCCCTGGAATAGTGTTTTGGCATTGTTTATGGTTTAAGAGATCAATTTGGTTTTTACCTTTGGGTAAATGGAATGCTATAAATAGTTGGCTTGTGCTCAAGTAAATGGCCCCTCAAATTTGCCTCTAAATTTCTCATTGCAATAGATTAGTCTCTCATTTTGCTTAGAATTCTTAGTTTCATTCATTGTATGCCTAGTTAGTGTTGTTTTGTTGTTAGGAATCCACATATCCATCTTGTGCAAATGCTGTCATCACTTCATCCAAATCGATTGGAATAGGACAGTTTGATTTCAATAGGAATCCATTAAAGTTGTAGGTTTTGTTCTTCAAACATGATAGTTTCAGGTTCTAGACGTTTTATGTTACATGACTCATAATAAATCCTGCTAGGAATTACATAAGCCAAGCTCTGTACTCTTGCGCTATCTCTCTCCTACTCGCATTGTATTCGGTCTGTATCCTAAGTTGCCTTTGTTCCAATATCTACTTCTGTTGATGTTGGCATTACACACTTTTCTGGATCCACGTGAGCACGAAGGAACAAGGAGATCACACTGAGGGGACAAAACCACACACACCATCGGATTCGCCACTGTTCTATAAAATTCATGTTCCAGCTTTCAAATTTCTAGTTAGAAGCATATCAAATAGAGTAGCCAATCACTTTATTTCAGTCAATTTTACTTTCGATATTGCCAGGGAAGCTATGGGGATTGATATTTTCTGAGAAACTATGATTCATTCCTCACTTCTGAGGTAGGATCGAGAGTCTTTCAAATAGATTAGATTAGTTATTTCATTATTTAGAATAGATTTACAACTGCACAGGCAAGTAGCTATACTCGGTTGCTTTGTTTGTTTTAAATTCATTATTCTATTAGTTGTCAAAGTTCTAGATACATTAAAATAGTTTCTCCTTCAATTTCATATAAATTCATCAGAAAAATACAAAATAGATAAGTTATATATGCTATAAAATACGCTTCACATAGTTAAAGTTTACTTTGCTGCAATAGAGTTACATTGTTGCTTTTGTATGACAATCACGGGACCTAGAGAGCCCAGAGAATACGTATTTGAGCCAATGATGCCACAACTCAATCTCGTCACAACATTAAATGATATAGATCAGAATCTTAGGATCCAAGTCTTCCGAACAACGACAAACTTACAACAGATAAGCCTCCAGTTAAGTGGGTTAAACAGAGAAGATGACCAAGCGCACACATTTTGGTCAAATAAACCAAACTACAAATTACCCTAGATATATATCCGCATGACTGTAGAAAAGGTTTGAAAGACAGAAAATGTTTGGTTTTGATCCTTTGGTCCCATAGCCAGACGTAGGAGACACTCTCACAGATATAGATACCAGCTTAAGAATTCAAGTTGCACAAACGCCTATGAGATACTCTGAAAAGATCACACAACTATTAGTTATGAACATAGAGGCTAAGAAAGCATATGACTATTGGATACTAGGGATTAGGGATTGAATCCACACATGACCATAACAAGACCACAACAGACGTGACTCTACGGTTGTGACCCACAAATCCCACAACCCAACAAATCCATAGATGCATCAGACATAGATGTTGGCCTACGCACATTAGTATTCAGATCTACTCCACTTCCACCTATCATCATTGAACAATTATCCTTGTTATCCATAGCAGCTAATAAAGCTAGGGAATTCTGGACTAGGCCAGATAATCACCCGTAGAACCCACTATATCCATCATCCACTCTATGACCCTATCTGGAAATATACACGAGACTATCCCAGGTCATTTTCCACGTATTTCACAACACATAGATTGAATCACACCAGAGCTTGATATTGATTGGAGCCTTTGAGTAGTCATCCTCTCCGATCGATCTATCACACCAGTTTAGGTTAGGAGGGCCTTCTTTGCCTTAGATTCATAATTTCCACTAGTGCGTGTCAAAGACATCAGATTACCTAACTAGTTTTTCTGCATCCCACGCGTATTCCATCCCCACCAACTGTCTCAGCACGACCTCAAGAGGTTGTGTGCGAGGAAGAGTTACTTGTAGACTCCCACGCTTGCTTGTCACTTTTCCATCGTACAAAATTGGTGAACCCAACATGAATCAAACAGTTCCTCCTCTTTTATTCTCACTTCTTCCTTCCACCTTTGCTCTTTCCCATTGTTCTGTGGGTATTCATATACCCCCCAAATATTTCGGGATTCGATGCATACGGCAGGCCTCTCTTAGGTCTTGAGGCATACTACAGTCAACTAAATAGACAAGCATCACCCTCACTCTCAGTATGGGGTGACAACTACTCAACTAACCAGTTGTTAACACAAACTCCATCTCAAGGGGTCAGATATAACTCATCTTTCCAAATAGAGGAGTTGGATCAACTCGCTCAAACACAACACACAGAGCCTTCAGGCTCAAACAATATGACGTTCACAGGAGAATCTGGTTCATCAGATATAACTCATCTTTCCAAATAGAGGAGTTGGATCAGCTTGCTCAAACACAACACACAGAGCCTTCAGGCTCAAACAATATGACGTTCACAGGAGAATCTGGTTCATCTCCTCAGGTACTTCTTAGACCAAAAATTAGTAGACAAACTGACCCATACTTGATTTTAGATGATGAACATTCGATACGTTATGCCACGAATGAACAACACTCTCGGAGTATGTACCCACCCATGGGGAGTTTACAAACACAACCCGAGGTCTCTTTTCAAGAAAATACCTCCATGCCATTACATATAGGAAATGCCCTTGGGGAAACTTGGCAAGGAAGCGATCAATTCATAGCAGGATATCACATGCCCATACGACATCAGGATATACAACAAACGCCACTAAGGAAAAATATCGTGACTTCACCAAATGAGGTCATTTCAACTTTAGTAGAAAAAGTTAGGGGGTTAGAACTTGCTCAAGAAAATCACCATTCTCAGTTCATGTGGGCGGGAAATCCTAATCCTCCACACCATCCTAGTCAAGTAGACCTCCTCATAGGAATAGGCACATTAGGCATGCCTCCTCAGTATTCACAACAAGCGCCAACTAGAACCACCAAATCTAACATCGTTCCGATATCTTCTGGTCTAGTACAAAATAATCCATTCCTGGAAAATACCCCATCGTACTTAAATATGTACTTCAAATCACCACAAGGGGACATGTTCTCCTCTCTTGGCATGTTTTCTCAAACACAGGGGCTTCCTTATTCCCCTACCAATGTGTACGCTATGCCATACCAACAACCCATTCCACCGCCACCCCCTCATCAGGCACCATCAATGGTCAAAACCTATGCAATAGGGACTTATTCAGAATACTTGAAAGAACCCTTAGATTTCACCATATGAAGCATCATGCTTCCAAGACCCCTTCCTGATTTTCCCAAGTACAAAGGAGAGGGAGATCCGAATGCACATATCAAGGCTTACGCCATAGCCATTCGAGAACTACTCCCTTGGGATGGGGTTGTTGCTAAAATATTCCCCAAAACCTTGGAAGGTATCACTCTCGATTAGTATTATAGAATACCTGAGGCTTCCATCCATTCATTTAAATAACTCGTTTCAGAGTTCATTAAGGCATTTGACATGAACAAACTATTAAAAACAATAATCGAGGAATTCTTGCACATTAAGCAAGAACACAATGAATCTGTTGCTCATTTCATCCAAAGGTGGCGTACAGTTCTTTATTCCTCATCCAGTGCTCCAAATATGGACCAAATGGAACTATGTGATTTATTGGACTTCATTTTCTCAGTAGAGAAGTGAAGGAAGAAGTCTAGAAGTTCCCACTAAGGACTTAAGATGAAGTACTTGAGAGCACTCTCTGAATAGATCAAGTGGCAATAGATAGCGGTCGTAAGACATATGGAACAAATGGGAGGTTAATCACCTCCAACCAGAATGTTATGGCTTATCCTACTACCACAAGGGTCAATCAAGGACCTAAAATCCTTAATAGAAATTGTGGAGTGACAACAGATGGAGTAACTGATTAGGCCAAAACGACATATGTTACGGATACTCCACCACTAACAAACAACCAACGAATCAACAACGTTACCCCAACAATCAATACAATGGATTTTAATCATCCACAACAACAACAACAACAACGGTAAAACCCTATACAGGTTCCAAGCCAAAATTCAATTGGATATCAAAACCAAAGCCAAAACCAAAAACAACAAATGCAAAAATTTAATCCTAATAGGCAATGGTTTGATCAAAGTTTTGGGCCACAATACACACCAAAACAGTAAACTAGGAATTACAATCCTAACTCGTATTGTGGTTTTCAAAAAATCTAAGGCCATGACACCAGAACATGCCGTGAATACAATAAATTCATGCAACATTTTCTAGAGGAACAAAGACAACTTTTCATAGATATGTTCTTGGCAGATCCTACGTCACCAACACCAAATACTTTTACAGGGGCAGTTTCTCCTCAAAATGCACCCCTTAAGATCTTCAATGATCCACTCCCAAATCACAACAATAACAAGTTAAATCCGAATGGGACAAACAAGGGTGTAATTACAGGAAATAATGATCATGAAGCCTCAACTTCACTGAATCCATTAATTGCGCCACAAATAGGAAGTCAGCCACGACCTAAGATAGTCGGTTTAGTGGAGTTAGATGCCGAACTACCCATAGAAGCTGTAACAAGGACACGAGAGTATTCCTCTCAGCTAAGTTCAAGCTACTTGCTAGAGACAGACAATATCCAACAGGTGTTAATAAAACCCGTGGGTGCTTACAATTTAATTAATGATCTAACAAAAACCTTCTCGCACATTTCTTTTTTCGACTTGCTAAAGAATTCTCCCGCCCATAGGGCTACTCTTTTAGAGGCATTGGGTTTAGGTCATTTAATTAACGTCACTCCACCTCCTAAAACACAAGTAAACCATATAGACTTTGATATCCACCCTCCAAGGCAGCTGGATAGGGATACCAAATTCATATTTGAAATAAACAAAATACCAACAGACACTGAGATTACATGCCGAGGTGATCCAACCTTCATTTGCAAGTATGGGTTTATAACAATTATGTGAAACACGCGATGATCGACGATGGGGCAGCAATTAACATAGTCCCCTTTTCCTTCCTTCAAAAGTTAGGGTATGGAGAAACGAATTGTTCCACAACTCAAAATACACTAAGAGGTTATGATAGCCTTAAAGCCACCTCGATTGGAACTATAGTACTACCAGTCACCTTAGGACCCAAAACAATCCTGACTGAATTTTATATTATAGATCGAGAAACTAACTATAATATGATCCTCGATCGACCATGGATACACCGTATGAAGGCAATCCCTTCTACGTTATTTCAAGAAGTAAGGTTTTTACACTTAGGAAAGATATTCGTAGCCAAAGGTGATCCAAAACCATTCGATATACACCTGGTTGACCTAAAGAAAAGACCAGGCATGCACTCAGAATTTGAACTCCCAACAAACCAACTTAATAAACCTACCGACACAAAACCAGAAGAAAAATTGGTACCTACGACAGATCTTGAGACTATGAGCCTAGTCAAGACGATCCCAGCCCTCAAGGATGAGGCTAACATTGTATAAATAGTATCATTAGGAACTACTACAAAAATTGTTGAATTGCTAGAACATGATCTACCAATGTTCCTACCATTTGATTCTGTAGGCATGGGATACACCCTAGGTGTTGGTTCTCTTCCAGCAGTAGATATTTGCATGGTATAGGTAGAGGATGTTAACATAAAAAATATCCCAACACCCATATTCCCAGCTAAGTATTGGACTCTCCATTTCGATGGAGCTAGATTTCGTTACGGAGCTGGGGCAGGTGTAATCTTTACTTCTCCCAAGGGAAAATTCCTCCCATTTTCCTTTAAACTAAATTTCAAAAGTACAAACAATGACGCTGAGTACGAAGCCCTCCTCCTTGGCCTCATCTTAGCTAAGAGGATCGGTGTTAATAATATCAGGATGTTAGGAGACTCGCAATTAGTAGTAAACCAGGTCTCTGAGGTGTATGAAACCAGAGCCGAGCACTTACAGCTCTACAAAGCAGCTGTATTGAATTTAAGCAAGGATTTTGACTTCATATCAATTGAGGAAATCCTGTGAGAAAAAAATCTTCTCACCAATTCAATAGCAACCTTAGCATCATGCTTTACTCCAAACAGTAAGTTAGAGGATACCCGTTTCATGGTATCCCTTCGTACTGAACCAATGATAAAATTAATGTCAAACCCTCGTCTAATGAACAAAGATGAGAACAAATCTAATATCCTAAACTACATTGATAGTGATACAACCACTCTTGACTACTTAAACACCTATGCGGCATTACATCTCACCCATCATGCAGTAGATTTATCCTTAATCCCACATTCATCTTCCTACTTCGGGAATCCCATGACAGAGCTTCCCCAATAAAAGGAATTCAGCATATACACAATCAAGAATGGGGATGACCTGGAACTACCTCCAGGCCCGCCTGAGTTCAAAGAAGGTAACACTTCTCTAGTCGAAGAAACAATCGATATTAACATCAGAACAGAGGATGAACCAAGGATATTGAAGTTAGGATCCTTGTTAACTCCATCAGAAGTAGAAATACACACTCAAATCCTCAAGGAACATCAGAAGGCTTTTGCATTTAATTATAAGGAAATGACAGGGGTTGCACCACACATTGTGGTACATAACCTTGTCACTAAATCAGATGCAAAACCAATTAAACAAAATTCGAGACCAATGAAACCTAAGGTAGCTCTCATGGTGAAAGAGGAGGTAATGAAACTCCTCCAAGTAGGATTCATCAAGCCAGTCGATTACTCTCAGTGGGTGTCTAATATCATTCCTGTCCTAAAAAAGAATGGGAAGATACGCATCTGCAAAGACTTCCAAGACATTAACAAATCATGGCCTAAGGACGACTTCTCGTTACCATCCATAGACATCATTGTTGACGCAACAGCTGGATTTGAGCTTTTGTCTCTCATGGATGGATTCTCAAGATACAACCAAATCAGAATATCCGAACAAGATCAAGCTAAAACCACATTTATAACTCCTTGGGGAACCTATTGCTACGCTGTTATGCCATTCGGTCTCAAGAACGCCGGTGCTACGTACCAACGGGTAATGACATACATATTTCATGATCTTATTCACAAAATCATGGAGTCCTACATAGATAATTTACTGGCCAAGGCCAGAAAGCATTGTGATCACCTGGAAGTACTCCACATCATCCTTTCACATCTAATAGAGTACGGAGTCACACTAAATCCATAAAAATGTGTCTTTGGTGTGATGGGAGGGAAGCTCCTAGGTTACATTATATCATCATGAGGGACCGATGTTGACCCAACCAAAATTAGGGTTGTTCTCGAAATGGTTCCACCTTCGGATGAATCTAGAATCAGGTCATTTCTTGGAAAGCTTGGTGTAATCCAGAGATTCATCTCGGACTTAAGCTTCGCCATTCATCCAATCAACAATCTACTCAAGAAAGATTATAATATTGATTGGACCAAAGATTGCAATGAAGCTTTCAAAGCAGTTAAGCATTTCTTGTTATCACCACCTATGTTAATGCCACCTAAGCCAGACCGCCCACTAATTTTATATTCGCGAGCTACCAATGTCTCGCTAGCCTATATGCTAGCTCAAGAAGACAATGAAAAAAGAGAACGTGCGATCTATTTCATTAGCCAAATGTTGCTTGACTATGAAACACGCTATACACAGAGTCATTGTAAAGACATTATACGCTGAATTAAGAAACAAGGGTCATTGTAAAGACAGAGCATTTACAAACCTTCCTCACGCAAGGGTCCTTGTTTAAAAAGGCTGGACGCTTTATAACCTTAATGGGGGAGTTTGAACTAACCTTTGTAAATCAAAAGTCTATTAAAGGACAAATCATCGCGGATTGGTTAGCCAATGACCCACTAGACGGAGGCAATCTAGTAGATTTGGACTTTCCTGATGAATGTGTATACTACATCGAAACCAGACCTCCCATCTCTAAGTGTCCTTGGTATGTTGATATTATTAATTATATCATGGATCATACGTATCCAGAGGGCGTTACATTGTAACAAAGAAGGCGGTTACGCATTATTGTAGCCAAATACGTCATTATAGAGCAAGTGCTCTATCGAAAAGCATTCGATGGAATGCTTCTAAGATGTGTCGATACAAAAGAATCTAAGAATATTTTCCATGAATCTCACAATGGAGTATGTGGAGGCCACTTCAGTGGCCATGCCACCACTCGTAAAATACATCGGATGGGCTATTTCTGGCCTGCTCTAGAACACGACGTAGTAGAGTTTGTGCGAAGGTGTCACAAGTGCCAAGAATTCTCCCATGAGATCCACATGCCGACACAAGCTCTACAACCAATCGCTACTCCATGTTCCTTTTCTATGTGGGGCCTCGATTTGATAGGGAAATTCTCTCCCTCATCTA
Organism: Taxus chinensis; assembly: GCA_019776745.2. Lineage (NCBI taxonomy): Eukaryota > Viridiplantae > Streptophyta > Pinopsida > Cupressales > Taxaceae > Taxus > Taxus chinensis. The sequence continues at coordinate 473,953,858 of CM034156.1, read as the reverse complement.
CAGACGGCCATAATTTCATAATCACGGCCACCGAATATTTTACCAAGTGGCTAGAGGGTATGCCTCTTACTACTGTACCGGGTTCTGTAATCGCCAAGTTCATTTTGAACCAAATCATTTGCAGGTACGGTGTCCCACAAATCATTATCTCAGATAATGGGACTTCTTTTTAAAATGACGAAGTTCATGAATTGTGCAATAAATTTAAAATAAGCCATCATACGGCCTCCTTGTATTACCCTCAAGCCAATGAACAAGATGAAGCAACAAACAAAACATTAAAAGCCATTCTTCTTAAAACTGTGAAAGAAAACAAACGAGATTGGCATTTGAAGTTATATCTGGCCTTATGGGCCCACCGAACCTCAATAAGAACACCAACAGGAGCAACTCCTTTCTTGCTAGTATTTGGGGCAGAAGCAGTTCTCCCACTTGAGGTTGAAATACCCACTCTCTGTATCTCATTATAAGGGATCCTGGACGAAGATGCTTACAGAGAAGCACATCTCTCCCAACTAGAAAGCCTAGATGAAGCTAGGTTAGATGTTGAACAACAGCACAGAGTCTATGCTGACCGGATGTGCCGGCAGTATAACAAGAAGGTCTATGAACGCGACATATATGAAGGTGATCTAGTTCTAAGACTAGACAGCCGGATCGATAAAAAGACCGGCGAAGGAAGGAAGTTTTGGCCCAAATGGTTGGGCCCATACCGAGTCATGAAGGACTATGGAAATGGTGCATATCTCTTATGCACACTAGAAGGTGAGGAATTTGGTGAAACAGTCAATTCCCTACACCTTAAACAATTCTATGCATAAGCAATCAACACTACTTGTATAAATATATCTACATTGCATCTTCATATAGTTAGGATCATTTTGTCCGCTTGTTTCGTACAATTGTGTGATCAAGGAATTTATTCTTAAAAGTAATTCATTACAAACTTTTGATGGTATTGGCATAAACACTCTAATCATACTTCTCCATTTCCATGATATCATCAACTATTTCAGAATCATTTCATCAAATAAAGCTAGATATGACAAAGTCTTAATGGTAACCATACCAAGATCTGCATGCTTGTTCTCACTTTTGGTTTCTTTTTAGGATAGGTGTCTTGCCTATGGTTTGTGCTAGAAGCTTCATCATGTCACATCTATCCCATACATATATCTCTTTGGAAGTAAGAACATACTGACACTTTGCTCAAGTAAACGAGTCAAATATAGATCAAACAAAAAAATTTAAATTTACACATTTCCTTGCCCCACCAACCTTTGGTGATGAGCTTGCGTCTCTTACTAGTGATGTAGGGTTGGGAAAGGATGGAAATGCCCTTACTCGCCTATGCCTTGCCTATGGTGATAAACCCATGCTTCTTACTAGTAGCATGGGGCAAGGTGTAGGGGGTCCTCTTAACAAACAAACGTGAAAGGTCATAAAAAAACAATCCAAATCTTGAAGTCTTGAGTCAAAAACAAATGAATCAGATGTCCAAAATTCCAAGAGAGTCAAAAATCCTAAATCCCAGATTTTGTCTACCATGTGGCCATTTACGAATCTAAGTCTAGATAAACCACAAAGCAAGTTGCATCCCAAACTATGGAGTCACTCGAGTAGAGTAGGCTTGTAGCATCCTAATTTGGTTCCACTAAAGCTTTGTCTATCTTTCATCACTATCATTTTAACACATTTCATAACTTGTGCCCATTCAAACTCTCAGTGATGAGCCCTCACATCTTACTAGTTGCGTGGAGTTGGGAGTAGGGGCATGTTTATCTGCTCATCATACCGGCTTATCTTCACCACTTTGCCAAAACATATATGAGGTATCAAAATTTCTTAAAGAAGCTAAAAATTCAAAATCACGTTGTATCTACATTATCATATATTAGCATCATGAAATACAAAAAGAAAGTAGACACTTGTATCATTTGCTCTCCATTGCATACATTCTAAAAAGCATATAAGCATAACATCATAGTTTACATCTGAAAACGGAAATGGAAGCAAAGTCATAGATGCCAAGAGTATGATCCAAAAATTATATATATATATATATATAGAAATGGCCAAAATTCCTGTACAATGCCATCATGCGCTAAGCATGGTCAAAACGCTCAAAGAACCCGGGAAGTATAAAAATGTCATGCAAAAATCTAAGAGAGCCAAGTGGCTTCTCAACCCCTATGAGATCCCTCTGAAGGTGCAAACCCATGCCTAGGACTCTGGCTATGCCGGCGCTCTGAATGCATGGAGGGCTCACGATCCCGAGGGGCAGCTGTGGTCTCACTGTGAGAATGACTCCTCATCAGGCACTCTGTTGTCCTATACCCTGCCAGCTCAGTATGGAGGGTAGATACCATCTTAGCTACATGCCAGACAAGGGAAAAGATGTCAGTATGTCTGCCAGCTGCTGAGGGCTCCCCTGCATCCACAGACAGCTCTACATGCATCCTCTCTATAGGGATGATCATCATGGTATCGATGCGAACCCTACGAATCAGGTCTCGCCACTCATCAGAGGTCCCTGCAAACAAAGGAGAAAATGAATTAGAAATAAAACAAGAGATAAACACAAGTGTAAACAAAAGGAGAGATGGCAATTAAAGCAATCCTAACTCAAAGAAAAGAGAAGATAACTTACTCAGGTCACCAGGCCTCCAAGATGGATCTCTAGGGTCAGCACCTGCCATAGATGTCACCGCTGACTGAGGTGCTCCTCCCGTGGCTGGAGCGATGAAGCATCCCGCAACGGACTCATCCTCCCCACCATGGCCCTGGGAGAGTGGCTCCTCTGAAACCAGAGTCACCCTCTCTGCACTCTTCTCTGCCCTCTCTACCTGCATGATATCCTGAGTATCATGCCACTCAGGATCACTGTCCTCCTCTCCCCCTGACTCGCTGGCCTCGGCCTCAGCCTCCTCCTTTGTCTCTCCCCCTATGAACTCCTCGGACTCGGAGTCTATGTCGATGGGGTCATCGCTGCTATGGGCAGGACCTGCGGCAATCTGAAGTAAGGGTGCCTGAGGAGCACCAGCTCTCCCTCAGGCACGTACTACCCGCCTAGATGCAATAGGAACGCCAGGGGTAACAATTGTCCAACCCCGGCCCCTTGGACCCCCTTTGGCCTCTCGAACTGACCTGTATATTGGCACTGTCGGGGGAAGCATACCCATGTAAGGTAGGCCAAACTGCTGAGGAACTCGGCCAAAGGGGTGTATCTCCACTCGTCCTACTCTATCAATAAGCTTCCCTGTGGTGGAGGAGGAGATAAAAGTAAGAGCCTCCTCACTCCATAAACCTGCCATGGCCTGATATGGTGTGGCCTCCATGTCATCGGTGGTCAAGAAAGCAACTAGCTGGTGAGGTGCTCTAATCACTGACATGTCTGTCCATCTGGTTGCCCTCACAACTCCGGGATCTGCCACCTCTACACCTCTGCTATAGGGGATGAAGCGCTCATAAACCTAGCTAATAACTAGGGTCGGGTGGCTCAAAGACTGCCCCTATAAATGGACTACCCTGTACAAGTCATGATAGTTAGTCCCAAGTATATCTGCTCCCTAGGCGTAAATCCGACCATGTCCCTCGATCTGTGCAATGATGGGGGACCAGCAGTATAGTAGTGTGTCTCCTCGCTTTTCCCCGATCAATCTCGAGGAAAGGATCCCCATAATAGCCTGCGAATCAAGGGGATAGGTAGGCTAGGAATAGATCAGACCCTCATCCCCTTCTTCGATCCAGTGGAGATAACTGCATCTCCCATATAAGAAGCTCACTGTGCTATCTGGGCCAGTGAACCTGTTATCTCAAGGGTGAGTCATCTCCCGATGATCGGGACCCCCAAGATATAGTAAACATCTTCCAAAGTGATGGTCCACTCACCTCGGACCCTTGGCAATCGGAAGGTGTTCCAATCATCATCCCAATATGAAAATAAGTCACAGAGTATGTGACTGGATGGTGCAACATGTGGAACCCGCGATATACGCAGTATACCGGCCCTCTGTAGAGTGTCCTTCTCGTCCTGTGAAATGGCATCTAATACTGTCGGGAGCTAGTCACACTCTCTCTCTTGGCTCCATCGAATGTACTCCTCCCTTGCCTACATACACCCAAAAACACACAAAACAGAGCAAGTTAGCATCCAAATGACATTAGAAAAATCACGAAAACACATAAAGATGCTAAAAATGCAAAAATAATTTCAAACAAGTGTTCTCTTGGCATTCTGTGAAGAACCGCTGCCCTGAGCAGGGAGGTGGTTTCACAACCGCCACCTTAAAGGCGGTGGTCTTGTAACCGCCACCTTGAACAGGGCGGCGGTCATGTCTCAAAAACCCACGCTGGTTTTATACCTTAAAAAGGCCAAAAAAACATGAAAAAGGACCATTTTAACTAAAAACAAAGCCTACCCAGTAGGTGCCCCCCCTAGATAGACCTTTTGAACCTAACATTTTCAAAAATGACCCCCTCACAACAAAGATTTTAACAATTCAAAATTTTGGGGGTAAACATGATAAATTGAGAAAAACTAACTTGTGATCTCGCGGGTCGATGTTCCGCTCACAGAGGCATGATCGCTATCCTGTCACGAACGTTTTGACTCTACTCTTGTAAGAAACCGTCACCGTGGGTCCCAAAGCTCAAAACCAAACAAATCAACATGCACAAATGAATAGGAAAATGGGCCCACTTTCTTATATATAGCAACCTGACTCATTTTGAATCCCCTTTTCACAGGTTTGGAGTGGCGACGGAGGTAAGTTCTTACCCCCACACAAATGGTACATCCTCATTTCCCATTACTTTAGCATTTATTTTCTGATCTCTTTTGTCTATCTGCACTTGATTCCTCTTTTTATTTTGCAGGTGGCGGGATTTGTGGATGGCATCATTTCGACACACGGACGTATCAGGTATAACTTCCAACTTCCCATTTTTTGGGACCGCCATACTTGGACCCACCATTTTAAGCCTCTTCATGGCTAAAATGCTTCTTTGAGGGGGCAATATGTACTTACCCAAAATTGTAGGGTACTGCACTTCCGGAACAACGTAACACGTGCCCCAATGATGATACAGGTCTCCTCGCAAAGTGTTTGGGATCCAGAAAATCTCTCCAAGTATGCGTTAGCATCCTGCATGCCCCACTAAGCCCCTACGTCCTTTGATTGATCTCTTTTCCCCTCTTTTCTTTGCGTTTTGTTTTTCAGTGATGAAACTACCTCCCTTCCTGGGTGGCGGTCTCGTGACCGCCGCCTAGGAAGGGCGGCGGTCTTGTAACCGGCGCCCTTCTCAGAGCAGCAGTCCTTCACGCATTTTCCCAGAATGATATTTTAACGTGACTCACGTAATTTCAACGTTTACCAACTTTTTTTCACCGCCTTTGGCTTGCATTAATGATTCTGGTTCTCTGGAATAGTGTTTTGGCATTGTTTATGGTTTAAGAGATCAATTTGGTTTTTACCTTTGGGTAAATGGAATACTATAAATAGTTGGCTTGTGCTCAAGAGAATGGCCCCTCAAATTTGCCTCTAAATTTCTCATTGCAATAGATTAGTCTTTCATTTTGCTTAGAATTCTTAGTTTCATTCATTGCATGCCTAGTTAGTGTTGTTTTGTTGTTAGGAAGCCACATATCCATCTTGTGCAAATGTTGTTATCACTTCATCCAAATCAATTGGAATAGGACAGTTTGATTTCAATAGGAAGCCATTAAAGTTGTAGGTTTTGTTCTTCAAACATGATAGTTTCAGGTTCTAGACGTTTTATGTTACATGACTCGTAATAAATCCCGCTAGGAATTGCATAAGCCAAGCTCTGTACTCTTGCGCTATCTCTCTCCTACTCGCATTGTATTCAGTCTGTATCCTAAGCTGCCTTTGTCCCAATATCTACTTCTGTTGATGCTAGCATTACACGCTTTTTTGGATCCACGTGAGCACGAAGGAACGAGGAGATCACACTGAGGGGACAAAACCACACACACCATCGGATTCGCCACTGTTCTACAAAATTCAGGTTCTAGCTTTCAAAGTTCTAGTTAGAAGCATATCAAATAGAGTAGCCAATCACTTTATTTCAGTCAATTTTACTTTTGATATTGCCAGGGAAGCTATGGGGATTGATAGTTTCTGAGAAACTATGATTCATTCCTCACTTCTGAGGTAGGATCGAGAGTCTTTCAAATAGATTAGATCAGTTATTTCATTATTTAGAATAGATTTACAACTGCACAGGCAAGTAGCTATACTCGGTTGCTTTGTTTGTTTTAAATTTGTTATTAGATTAGTTGTCAAAGTTCTAGATACATTAAAATAGTTGCTCCTTCAATTTCATATAAATTCATCAGAAAAATAAAAAATAGAGAAGTTATATATGCTATAAATACACTTCACATAGTTAAAGTTTACTTTGCTGCAATAGATTTACATTGTTGCTTTTGTATGACAATCACGGGACCTAGAGAGCCCAGAGAATACGTATTCGAGCCAATCGTGCCCCAACCCAATCTCGTCACAGCAGTAACTGATATAGATCAGAATCTTAGGATCCAAGTCTTTCGAACAACGACAAACTTACAACAGATCAGCCTCCAGTTAAGCGGGTTAAACATAGAAGACGACCAAGTGCACACATTTTGGTCAAATCAACCAAACTACATATTACCCTAGATATGTATCCACATGACTATAGAAAAGGTTTGAAAGAGATAAAACATTCGGTTGTGATCCTTTGGTCCCACAGCCAGATGCAGGAGACACTCTCACAGATATAGATACCAGCTTAAGAATTCAAGTTGCACAAACACCTGTGAGATACTCTGAAAAGATCACACAACTATTAGTTCTGAACATAGAGGCTGAGAAAGCATATGACTATTGGATACTAGGGATTAGGGATTGAATCCACACATGACCATAGCAGGACCACAACAAACACGAATCTACGGTTGTGACCCACAAATCCCATAGCCCAACGAATCCATAGGTGAATCAGACATAGATGTTGGCCTACGCACATTAGTATTCAGATCTACTCCACTTCCACCTATCATCATCGAACAGTTATCCTTGTTAGACATAGCAGCTAATAAAGCTAGGGAATTCTGGACTAGGCCAGATAATCACCCGTAGAGTCCACTATATCCATCATCCACCCTATGACCCTGTCTGGAAATATACACGAGACTATCCCAGGTCATTTTCCACGTATTCCACAACCCATAGACCGAATCACGCCAGAGCTCGATATTGATTGGAGCCTTCGAGAAGTCATCCTCACTGATCGATCTATCACACCAGTTCAGGTTAGGAGGGCCTTCTTTTCCTTAGATTCATAATTTCCACTAGTGCATGTCGAAGACATCAGATTACCTAACTAGTTTGTCTGCATCCCACACGTATTCCATCCCCACTGGCTGTCTCGGCACGACCTTGAGAGGTCAGGTGTGAGGAAGAGTTACTTGTAGATTCCTATGCTCGCTTGTCACTTTTCCATCATACAGTAATCCCTCAACAGCCAAGTGTGAACCAAAGCATAAGAGTGTGTCATCGGATAATGATGGTGCTAGGACGTGTGATTGTTATGCCTATATGAAAATGTAATAGATGATAGATACACACGAGTAGGCGGCTATATTAGGTGTTATGCCCCCCATGTATATGATAAAGAGGGATACTAAGGGCTGATATCGAGGAGATCATAGTTGTCATGATCAAAACCTATTAGAGTAACATTGAAAACTTGGTATGCTATAAAATGAGGAGGGTCATATAAAGACCCATTACGAAGGAGTTTTTACACATTCATTATGTATTCTTCATCAATAAATGTAATTGGTGGAAAACCATGAGCGTGCCACCAAGAGATATTGGGAACGTAAGTAGGAGAATAATAATTAGAAATAGAGATAGTGCTGAAGGGAATATGAAACGTGAGTGAAGAGTGGAGAGAATCTATTGTACCACCAATATAATTGAGCCAAGACTGTCCAAGTGTGAGTGGAGAATCATGAGAGGTACGCATAAAAAATATTGTCAAATGAAAAACCCACAAGTCATAAGTTGTTTTAATGTGAAAATAGCCATGATAGAGATGTGGTGAAGGAAGAGGGTGTAGGATATCATTAAGTGTCATACCAAACCTAAGAAAATTGTCGTGGGTACAAGTAGTATCTAAGAAAGTGGAATCAATGAGGATGTGTTGCCAAAAGGACTTGTTGATAAATAATGTGCATGTAAAAGGAGGTCGTGGAGTAGCCTTTGGTGGAGGAGAATATGTATCTTAAAAACTATGAACAGATCCCTTATATAATATCATATCATTAGTGGAGGAAGGATTCTTAAATCGGTATTCTTCAGGGTCATTATCTACAAAGGTTTCTTCAAAATAGGATTTGTTGATGCCTAAAAGAGTAAAATCAAGTTGTCTCAATGATTCATTTGTAAGCTCTATAACATCCACATCATCATCAGTATCTGCATAATCATCAGTGTGAGCATCATCGTGTTGGGTGGCATGATCAAATATATTAGTAGGTGGCACCGTAATAAGAGGAATAAAAGGTGTTGTATTTGGTGAAGATGGAACAATTGCAAGGACAAATATTTTATATGAAATGATAGCCAAAGTGTGAGTAGATATAGCAGGGGTATTGACCATAGTAGTAGTGGATTGTGAGACGCTAGATTGACCAATGTCATATGTTTCAAGACTGGCATATAGAATATGTTGTGAGGGTGATATGGGCATAACAGTAACATGATCTATGTGGTAGTACTTGAACTACTCGGGATCAGTGGTAATAGTATGTTTGTAGGCATCATGTAAAAATTTGATACATTAGTGGATGGTAGATGGAGCTACTTGCATTGCATTAATCCAAGGCCTTCTAATAATATTTTGAATTAAATGGTGGTGTCGAGGACATAGAACTTAATGATAATAGTATTAGGTCTAACCCAAATATGCAACAAGATAGTTCTTAAGCATGTGCAAGTGTTAGAATAGTAACCACAAATGAGAGTGAAATTCTAAGAAATGAGGTTATCACTTATACCTAATTTCCGTAAGAGATAATTAACACAAAGATTAACATCAGATCCATTATCAATGAGGACTCACTTGATGCAAGTAGTACTAACAATGGTAGTAATGAGCAATGGAGTACATAGATTACTTTTAGAAAAGGGTGACATATCCTCATCAGTGAAATAAATAACATGTGGAAAATTATGAAGATATTGGATGAGATGTGTAAAGGCCTCTATGGAGTTATCAAGTTCAATATGAATAATTTGAAGGGAAGCTTCTAGGGTGTTACAATAATTTGGTGCATTACGTAATAAGTCATAGAGGGAGATCTAAGCAAGCATGTTTTTAAGTTCAATAATGTCATAGCCCATAGAGGTGGAAGGAGGAGCTTCCAAAGTAATAGGTAGTGGAATGGACATGGGTAGAGCCATTGGGGGATTAGGATGAGTATGATAAGTATCAACCATATTAATGGACGGATCAGATCTGGGCGTGACAAAGCGAGGAGGATGTTGTGTACGCACACACATAAAATCAGCAGCGGTAGTGGCTATACGTGAAATCTTAGTGGGTGCATAGGTAGGATAAGAAGATTGAGCCATGACTTGAGAAGGAGATGACATGATAAAAAAGGAAGTGTTGGAACATGGGGTTCACCAAAATGATTAACTAAAATATGGGAATATGGGAAGGTAGTTAATCTATTAGGAGGACATAAACACAGTAAATAACTATGCTAAGACAATATGTAAATTAAATAAATAACTAAAGTAATGTAATAAAAACCCTAATAAGTAAGGAGGTAAGCAAAGAAATAAACTAATAATTGGTGACTATCGTAGAGTTAAACTGGAGAAAAAAGGAGCCATAACGACTGTGTAGAGGTCCCGAAAATACTAGATCTAGAGGATTTGAGTGGACTAGGGTGCTTGGAGTAGGATTGGGGCACTCACGGGCACTGTGGTTTGCAATCTGGGCACCATGGTATGTGAAAAATCTCTGGAAATGGTTTTTTATAGGGTCAGAGGGTGGTACAAAACCCTCGTTGTATGTCACATCAGGTTTTCTATCCCGCATTGTATGTCAGCACTAATTCAAGCTAATGTAAAGACCTACAAAAGATCAAAAGTAAGTATCAAAAACCTAAAAATAAAAATATAGAATGAATGGGTCAGACGGACCTCAGCTACCACAACAATGGGCTTATTACTCTGAGCGTTACACAATATTTTGGAACCAAATGTAATTTTGGTGAGTGTGCGCATGTCATGTCCTAGGTTCTCTTGTGACAGTCACACTTTGTGAAGTAGCAAGCAATAACAAAATGTAGAAAATTTAATAACATGTGTGCATGGAATATACTAGAACCCCTCCCTTATGAAGTGTGATGTAGACTTCCTAGCTTTTTCCTTGATGATGGAGTTATGTGGATGCAAATGCAATAGATGGATGTAACTCTATATGATTGATAGTAGTAGATGATGATAGGTCCCTCATCATGGTCTCATAATTTTATATTTATAGGGTTCTCTTGATCTGATTTCATAATTAACCCTGACATGGCCGAATACCAAAAAGACAAGGATAAAAAATGGCTAAAAAGAACCCAAAAGTGGCGGGAAAGTAGAAGAAGGACCGGGGTACCCTTGGTAGGACCAGGGTGCCCATGGACACCCCAATACTACCCTAGGTGCCCCAGTTAAGGCTAAAATGATGGGAAAAATCCAAAACAGACAGGGAATGTAGATAAAAATGTGCGGAAATGATGAAATAAAAGTAAAATAAGATGGCCAAAATATGGGGGTTAATTAGTAATTTCTTCACTCAAGAACCTTCTAAATAGTAGTATGAGACTAGGATAAATAAATGTCTAAAGTGCATAATTTTGTGACTACATTTTTCCCCCACTTTATATTGTTGAACTGAAAGCTTGCTAATATAAAGTAGATATAAGTACATACCTGATGTCCATGAAGAGTATAGTAGAAACGTGCCGAAGGACTAGAAAAAAGCAGGGAAAGAAAAAAAAGAAAGATGGAGGAGCATGGAAAATAAAGATGAAAAATTTGCAAATAAAAATTGATGAGAGTGAACCTAGGGTAGAACATGTGTGTAGTTGTTGTGGTGTGTAGTATACCTACATGGTTAGTAAATCATGTTTTGTCATAGAGTGTTGTTGTTATTGTTTTTGTTGCCCCTAGTTTGACTACTTGTTTCTCATACGACCGGACCTGCAAGGAAAAAATGATCAAGTAGTCAAATACATGTATGTATGTAAGTGTAAAAATGCTATGTAAAATACACATGTATATGAAGGTGTAAAATGCAAAAATGTAAAGTATGCAAAAAGAAAAGTGTAAATGGAACATGTGTACCTGATCCATGTCGAAAGAAAGGGTGTAGAATGATATCCTGTACTATGATTTTTTTGGTGATCTCGCCCCACCCTGGTTGAAGAAGGGTAAGGAGGAAATGCTTTATGTCCTCCAAGCTATAAATTCTTCTGTTGAAATGTGTGTGAAGAGATATTTGTACTTTCCTAGGGTTTTGGGCGATCTAACACCATTGGATAAAGTATTGTAGAGAGGAACACCTATTGTAACCTCTAAGTCTATAACTACTTCCCATAAATGCTAAGGACACCATGTCGTGTAAAATATGATGTGTATGGGGTTCGTAGACTTGTCTAAACCCACTCGCTGTTAAAAAATGAACCATGATGGTGTAGAGATAATTGATGAAGAGGGGTAAATGACGAAGCTTTGGTTTTACATTTTCTTCATGTGTGACAATTTTATATTCACATAGGTGAGTGAACCATATTGATTTAATAGGAGGGACCTTCAAGGGAAGGTGACGAGAAGACATATGAGAAATATTTTTCGAGATCTGATTGAGGATGAAACCCTTATCTTGGAGATGTTGGTGAGGACACTATCAGTGACTTGGGTGTAGATGTTGTTCAACTTTAAGGACCTTCAATGTAATGTGTTGACATTGACGAGATTGAAATACTTTCAATAGAAGGTGCTAAAGACATGTCTGACAAAGGTTTGATAATACAAGATTAAAGATGTCCCTCTTAACCTACAAACATCGTTGTAGACACTAAAAATGGTGGAGGTGTATATGATAACAATGATGGCTTAGGATGGTCTTATTTTGGGAGGATATCATTAACAAGGAAGAGTCATTAAATTATGACTTTCAACGCTTTACAAATTTCTGTGTTATGACCTGGGCTTCTATGATAGGTGCATGTTTTGTTTTGACCATAAGATGCAGATTTTTGAGTATGTAGATTAGTGTTTTGATGGGTGGTAATGTAATAAGAGAAGCCTGCATGAGCCTCTCGAGGATGTCAAAGTAAGTCCCTTTTGGAGGGTTTGGATTAATAGATTTTGATTTTGATTTATGAGAACGCTTGGTAGAACACACCTTATTTTTGGATGGGGGTGGATGCGTGGATGTTTTATGGTGTTAAAACATTCTAGGGACATTGTGAGATCGATAAAATAAAGGATACAATGTGGGATTGATAAAATTGGATGATGGATGAGGTCCTAAAATGGGAAAGGAGGGATGGATTACGGATGAGAAAGGGTTTGGCTATGTGATATGCTATTGAGATAAAGGATGGGGGCCCAAAATAGATGATGAGGGTGGAACTATAGATGTGATAGATTTAGATTGAGATAAAGGATGGGGTCCTAAAAGGGATGATAAAGGTGGAACTATAGATGTGATATATTTAGTTTGTGATAAAGGATGGGGTCCTAAAATGGATGGCAAGGGTGAGACCCTGGATGATGTGTGTTTCGATTTTGTAATATTTGATTTAGGTAAAGAAGATGGTCTTACAAAATATGAAGAGGGTGAGTCAACAGATGTTATGGGATTTGATTTTATAGTGTTTGATTCAGGATAAGGTTCTAAACTAAACGACAAGTGAAGATTCGAGGATAGGATTGATTTTTATTAGGATGAGGGAGGTTTTGTTTCTAGAGATAATTGAAGCAAATTATATTTATGTGGGCTACCCAAGTCTTCAATTGGTTTACAAGATGGTTGGGCGTCTGGATCTTCAATTATAAGTGCCTCCTTTGTAATGGTTTCTGAGGTGGAGTATAAATGATGTAAGGAGGTATTAGGTGATTCCATAGTAAGTGAAGGTGATGTCGATGCGTGAGGATTATTAAAAAGAGGATCCAAGGGATCTGATTATTCAAGGGGAAGCATTGGTGATGAAAGGGTCTCTTCACGGGGAAGATCATATGTAATATTGTTGATGAATTGACTTAAATGATGCACAATATCTATATGGACTGACTTTATCGAGGTTGTTGGGTCAGGAAGACAAGTAATGGCCTACATGTACTCTATCTATATATAATAAGAGAAGCTTGTATGAGCCTCTTGAGGATCATAAGGAGACCTATGGGAATCATATGGAACATGTGTAGATTGAGGATCAATATGGCCTTCTTCAAGGGATTGGATTTATAACTTTCTAGTCATGGTGAAGGCTTCATCAAAAGTTTGAAATGTGTGGATCTAAAGAGTGGATGAGATATGATGGGAAAATGATCGAGTAAAAAACTTGATTAGTTTTTATTGAGGTAGTGAGAAGTTCAATTGATTGATAATGCTTTGCCACTTAGTGACAAATTCAACAATGGGTTTGTTTTCAGATTATTTGATGGTAGAGAGATCAAAAATGGTTGTTTTGTGAGTAACATTAATAACGAAGTTCTTGAAAAATAATAGGGCTAGCTATGTGAAAGAGAATACAGAGTATCAAGGGATGGAGTTGCACTAATACAAGGTAATTCCTTCCTGTGACATAAGAAAGGTTCTAAACAGGAGATCTTGATCATAGATGATGAGATAACAAGAGTTTATAAAGGCTAGTATGTGCTACTGAGGATCCTCTTGGCCATGGAACATGGTAAATTAAGGCAATTCCCAATGCGGAGGATAAGGATTATATGGTACTACTGGATGGATGGGTTCATTACAAACTTGATCATAAGTGAGGATGTTTTTGGTTTTTTTGGTAGTAGCTTCCAAATTTTCTAATCTATTTAACATAGCTTGCATGGGATCGTTTGTAGGCTTAGACATGAAAGAATTAACATGTGAGTGTGGATGAGAATGTGATTGATTTAATTGTTGATAGTGGGGATAAAGATGGTTTTATTGTGGATGGGATTAATGTGGGGGTTGATAAGGGTTATCTTGAGAAGATATCATTTGTAAATTAGGCTGTGACAAAGGAATGTTGGGAAACATGTAGGGATGTCGGATATGCTATTGTTGTTGGATGAGAGGGGTTGATTATCTTGAGTAGGTATGTGTGTATTGGCTTGGGATGTATGAGGTATTGAGAAAGGTATTGAAGTTGAGATAGGTTGATTGGATAAAAGATGGGGGATGTTAAGATTCTAATGAGATTTCCATGAAGGATGGGATGCAGAAAGGACCGATTGATAAGGTATACTTAACATAGGCTAACAAGTGATAGATTGGAAATAACTTGGTTGTGAAGGATAGTCATAGGGTTGTAAGATTATATGAAAGGTAGAGGTTTCATAGGGGACTAAATATTATATGGATGGTTCTGGAAGCATGCCAAAGCTAGGTGAAGTTGAGTGAGATGTGATAGATTGATAAGATTGATAAGGACTAGATCCTGTGTAGGGGATATTTTGAGATTAATTGGGATGAAAAAATGTAGAGGTAGTGGATGAAGAAACCAAAGATGATTGTAAAAATGATGCATAAGGGGTAAAATAATATGATGATGTAGAGGGTTGATCCATATTAAATGATAGTTAACTGACAATGATATAACAAGGCCCTAAGAGAGCTACGAATGTAATAGACAAGTCAGGCAAAAGAATTTCTATTATCGTAACTAGAATTTATATGCAGGGGAAGAGACTTAGAGGGAACCTAATGATATGGTCATTTAAAGGATGGTTTTAGGTTTGTTTAAGGTTGGAGTCCTCAATATACTTGAAGGTACGTGAGGCCCAAATCTGTGTTGGTGTTGGTACAAGGATTGGTATTAGGGCCTACCCTCTCATTTCACGGTCCCGTGGTGATAAGGGAGTCAGGTGCTTAGCCAATATATTGACAACTAGTTATTTATATTCAGCTAGAACACCAAATTGGTTTCCCTATTGGGTGATGAAATCCCAATAGTTATCACCTGGGTAGGAGTGTTTGATGAAATTTTTTGTTTTTATGTGATTTGGATGTTTACAAGGGAGATTATGTGAATGTAATAAAATAATCCTTTAATTAAACTATATGATCAAGTAGGATGCAAGATCTGTTTTAAGCCCAAAATAATGATTGATTTCGATGAGAATAGATAGAAAAATGAGATGTTTGAAAAACAAAAAAAATGAGAAGACACACCTATAAAATGCTTCCTTTTTAATTTTTTAATTTTGGTTTTTTAACAATGTAATAACACAGCAAACAAAAGCCACCAAAGCAGAAAAATGCAACAAAAAGGTTAGTTAAAAACAAAACAATAAAAGAAAATATTGTTAGGAGATGATTAATTGAGTAATCGAAAGCAGTCATAAAGATCATTAGTGATTCACCCAATCACTGGCAATTTGACTGGATTGCTGGCAATTATAGAGAAAGAAACCTAAAAATGAATTTTAATAAAATTAAAATGGAAAAATGTCACACCGAGCATGCTAGAATGTTCAGAGATGTTTTCTCTTTCTTACTTTAACTTAATGAAGTGAAAAAACAAAAAAAAAACCAACCTCAGAAGACGGTGGGGTTTACCGATACCCACAAAGATGAATGTTGATGTTGATCTTTGATAGACAATTGACATTAATGGATCCAAGCATGTGCATAACTCCTTATTTCCAATGGGATAATCTACCTAAAATTCACAGACAGTTAGAAAAAGATAGGATTAGATAGATATATGGTGGATTTCCTGGAAAAGTCCAATCCCCGGAAGTCAGTGGACTTCCTTACAAGGATGTCAATCCACATTCAAGAAATTAATCTGATGATGATAAGATAAAACAATAAAACAACGATATAACTAAAAATGCAAAGGAAAAAGGACTGATGTGGTCCATGGCTATATGATGGTCTGATGGTGGTACCTAATCTAAAGGGAGTCTAGGAATCACAAAATGGATCAAAGGAACAAGGATGTAGATAGTTGTGTACTCATAAAGGTGAGTAGGATGATATCTACTTGATTTGCATAATTGATAGAGTGTTAAAGATGGTTCAAATGAGCTTGATAGGGTTTTGACATGCACCTACAAGGGTAGAGTGATAATGAGTTATGAGATATGGATGTCAAAAGGGTAAGCTTAGGCGTTAATTAGTCTAACATACAGGAATCAATGGTGATTGAGGATGATAGCTAGTGATTTAGCTGAATCGTCGGAAATGAGGAGAATCACTGACAATTGTTACATAAGTGTACCAGTTGATAATATACAAGACATGATTGAATGAGGCTTGGAAATAATGAACGAATGAGATAATAAAACAAGAGGAAGGAACTTACCTTACACGGGTTGATAAATAAGGCTGAGAAAATGATAGTACCTAAGAGAGGAAGGCTATAGATGTCAGAATATTTACTGGGTTGAATTCTTGGATGTGTGAATGACTTCCAAGGGCTGAAGAAGAGATATGTTGAATATTATTGTGATGAAGAGGATTATAATACCTTAAAATTGTAATATGAATGCCTTCATCAATGTCATGTTATAAGCCAAACCCAGATTGAGGGAGCTAACTTGAAATGAAGACCTGAAACACATCTATATAGGTTTATGTCAACAAAGTATAATCAGCGGCAATTAGTTAGAATTGTCCATTATCAGGGAAACATGAAAAAAGGTTATAAAAGCTTCCCAAATCGAGGTTTCTTTTTATTTTTATGAAGGTTATGTGTTGGAGAGATTTTATATGGGTTAGGGAGGTTGTGATATGGTTATGAAGTTGTCTATTTTTTTATTTTTTTATTTTGGTTTCTAAGTGGTTTTGGGTTGTTTAGTAGAGGGTAGATAGGATTTTACAGTTGTAGAATGAAATTTACGGGGAGTAAATATAATGGGAAGAAACAAGAATTAGGATAAGGATTTAATGTACAATATGATGTGATAATGAAGGGGTGCTAGCTGACACATATACGGGAAATTAATGGTGTTAATTTTAGGTCTCTACAATAGGCTTTTGTGATTTCTAGAGGTGGAAATTCTTGGTTTTAACACTTAGCTAATTTTTTAGTCCTGGGAATCTGTAACCTTTGACACGATCAAATTTGATGGCTTATAGATCAAAAGAAGACATGGATTTCAATGTCACAAGTCTGTTTAGAGTCTGAAACAAGCGATTTTGATTAATTTCTGAATGTTTCAAATTTTGTGAACCCAAAGATGATCAATGAAACTAATTTTGATAACTTTGAAGGTGCATAGGTTCCTAAAATGTAAAAAACATCTCAATCAGAAAATTTCAAGTTTGAGATTTGTAACAAGTTGCCCAAAAATGAACTGTGAGGTTATTTTTGGAAATAGGTATGAGAAATGAAGGGAAGTTGAATATTATATTGGAGACATAGTCTTGGCGTATTTATGGAAGGAAAGGTTTTTGAAAGGAACATATAGTAAACTTAAGTGAATGAAGATAGGTTTATACAGAATCATCAATAAGTTTGCACAAAATTCTTATCAAATTGTTGTAGGTATTGATATCTCTAATATCTTCAAAATGGAAGATTTGTTTCTATACCACATTGATTGTGCAATCCCATTGAATAATGTTTTTTTGGTTGTAGTTCCTTTATACAATGTTTATTTATTATGTAATGTGCAACATTATCCATTTAATCATGCTCGTTCTGCGAACTTGAAACAATTGTTTGTTTGAAATCACTTCTTTTGAAGAAGGTCATCTAGTTGTGTTCAGGGCAATTTTTGGGTCCTTTGATCCTTTCATTTGAATTCCATGTAATTACTAATCTTAGGAGGTGGCATGAATGATTATATAAGAAAATCCAATTTTCGTAGGAAAGTAGTTCAAGTTTATAGGATAACTCAGAGTAATTTGGAGTTGAGTATCGATGTGATCTTAAAGATCACCAAGTCATGATTATGGAGGGATAACTATAGTAATTGTGTAAAAATAACTCTACCTAGGAGTGATTCAAGTATTAAATAATAGTACTTGGAGGATATGTCGTGTCCATATGTCATGTAGAAGGTTGAAATATTGACAATTGATATGATGATGTTGTTTCTTTGAATAAGATATTCCAAAAGATGTGTTACTATTTTGAATTAATGTTTATTTGATTTGTATTTCAATGCATGTTGATTCTTTCTTATTTGTTCTTCCATGTTTATTTTGTGCATTGTAAGGTATGATGCGGCTCCTTTTTGAACACGCCCACCCCTCTATGTTAAGATGCATGTGTAAGTCATAGTAGAGACAAAGGAAAACCTGTCATTGTCAAAAGATAATTTGCAAAAAAATTGTTTTTGGAGAGGGTTAGATCAAGGGATCCATATTCTATTGTCTTATTGTATATCACATGTGTGTCATCATATGGTTGGGAGAATTATGTGTAGCTTGATCCCTCTTTGGAGGATTTGTATGTAGTGCAAGGCTCATCACATCAATAGGGGTATGGTGAGACCATTAGAGATAAGAAAACCAAATTCTAGAATAAAGATATATTGTGTAGGTACAAAGGATAAGTTTGTAGCCTTAGGGATGTGTTCAATATCGAAGGTGTCTAGGCACCCATAAACCTACCCTATGTTGAGTTTCATAATATAAAATTTAACACACATTTTAGTGACACCCTAATATGATTTTTTGCATAGTATGTGAAATTTGTCACACCATTTGAACAAATAGAACAATTATCTATATAAACCCTATACCCTAATTGTACTTTCAGTGATTATCTTTGACAAATCTATTGGTTTATTTTGGTTCCTAATTATAATTATTGCATATTATATTAACTTAGTATTTAACCTTAATTTTTACTACACGTCCTTATGCCAAAAGTATTTCAAGCTTCTAGAAAAGAGCATATAACATTTACTTGTTGCATTGATTAGAGCATTGAAACTAATGTGGGTTATGAGACTTGTACTATACAAGATTTCCAACTCAACTATGTTACACTTGTGTTATTTTCTAAAGTGTTCAACATAATATTAAATATCTGATAATAATATAGAGATAAGGCATATCCCATTAACCTCCTACAATTTTTATGAATTGACAAAGTATTGTAAACACACTAAAACTTGAAGGAAGAAGAGTAGTTTTACAATGATATGTAATACATTTTCAATTTTACAAAACTGAGGTTTTTTTGTTTGAAACATAGTAGGTCACAGCCTGCCCTATCCCACGATTGAGGTTGGTAGACTTCTTCGGCTAAGCAACGAAGGACATAAGGGTTTCCATTTGTTTGAAACCTAGCATGTCATAGACCGCCATATCCCATGATTGAGGTGGGCAGACTTCTTTGCCTAAGTGGCTAAGAACTAAGGGGTTTCCATTCCACCAAACTTGTCTAGGGCATGATCCCGATAGGCAGACTTCTTCCATTCTGCCAAATTCACCTGGGGCACAACTCCGGCCTCATCCCTTATTACGGTATCTCCTGACTTCACTTTTAACAAGAATTGAACCCTGGTGGACTCTTTAAGAATCAAACATATTTCACCATTAAATCAAACATCATTCAATAAAAATAAAATTTTCATTTATCCAGAGAAATAAAACAATGAATGTAATTAGAATCACCCTACCTAAAAATTGCCAAATCTGTACTACTATGGTTTCGGTATTGCATCCACTAAGGAAATGCTAAATTTTTGGTCAAGATCATTTTCTTGTGTTGTTTCTTTCTCGGATTGTGTTGTTTTATCTCAGATTGCTTAGACCTTTTTATTTCATTCTTTAAAGCCTCATGTTTCACACTCAGTATAATAGTTTTTTTATTTCAATGTTCATGACATATGACATATGACATTCATGAGAAATAAATACTCAAATGATATATCTTTTAGAAAGGATATTGTTTCGTACTTTGCATTTATCATGTTTCTAATAAATAAATTGATATATCTTTTAGAAAAGATATTGTTTCCTAATTTGCATTTATTCAGTTTGCTAATAAATAAATTTCAAACGTAATATATTTTAAATCACTGTGGTTAAAATATCTAGAAATTAATATATAAATTTTAATTATTAATGAATGTTTAAACTTTATATAGTATATATACTATTTTTCAATGTATTGAAATGCAATATTTAACTAGAAGTTTTACGGTAAATTCTATTTATGCAACTAATATTACAAACAAACAAAATGAAACCAAAAATAAAAAAAATAAAAAAAATAATTATGGTATAAAATAACCCTTAAATAACAATATGTTTGAGCAAATAAGGTTTTGAAAAAATACACATGTACAACTAAAATTGAATTGGATCATACTTATTGATTTATTGTGAAGATAATTTTTTTTATTAGATTATATTCCCGTATCTATCATCGAAATATAAAATTGAATCAAGTTTTGAATCATATTTAATAATTTATTATTAAAATAGAAAGTTTTAGAGGTTACATTTTGTGACCTATTATCAATATATAAATTTGTACATAATTTTATATTTTAATGATAGATCATGAAAAGTAATTTGATTATATGTGTTTAAACATATTTTTTATACATATAAAATCAAAATTTCTACAAACATTATAAATTGTTTTACATAAATTTTGCTACTTACAAACTAAAATAGAAAGTATTAGACATTTTGTATCTATTATCAATATATAAATTTGTAAAGAATTTTATATCTTAATGATAAATCATGAAAAATGATTTGATTATGTGTGTTGTTTTTTTTTCAAAAAACTGTAAAGTCAAATTTCCACAAATTTTATAAAATGTTTCATGTCAATGATAAATTATGCAACTTACGAACCACAACTCCAAAATTCAAGTTTTGCTGTCTATGTGATGTTTACACTCTTCCCATTTTTTTTTTCTAAAACCAAAAATTATCGAAATCCTAATCTGTTTAACATGCAGTTTGATAAAATGACAGGAAGGCAGGCTTTCCTCCTACAAGTCCAACCAAGAGTCCCTTAACCACACAGAAATAATATGTTTATAAGTCCAAGTTTGTGCAAAATGGTTAATTATGGCCATTGGATAGTATAACTTGAGCTTTCCATTAAAAGTATTAAACGATGTGTTTAGGCTGTATGTGCATATAAATTACAAATTTAGAGAAGTTCCTTAATACCATTACTTAAAAAGGATTCTGAGATGATAGAATATGATTTCTGAGTAAGATGGATAGAATCAAAGAAGACATATTTGGACGCATCGGTGCATGTCAAGGGAGTTAACGAGTTGCACAGAATTCCAAATTCCAATGATCCACTACCACAACACGCCCTTCCAGTTTCTTCAAAACCTGTCAATTGTTCCAAACCCAATCAAGGTAAGGGAGCTAAACCAAATGATCATGAGGTTAGGGAACATTTTGCCAAATTATATGAAAAAACAAAACACATACGAGATAAGTATAAATACAAATTGTACCATATTGATGAGGAGATTTAATGGCGTCCAAGACAAGGCTGTAGTAATCCAGAGAAACAATTTTAAGTCCCAGTGGAAGCTGTGTCTTCAGCCCTTCAATCATGGTTACGAGTTTCGAATTAAAGCCCGAAGCAGCATAGTTTATTTCCTCCACGCAGGCACCTCTGCCTTGTAGAAATCTGAGCGTTTTCTCAAATGGCAGACACCCTAGAGGAGGAAGGTTAATCAATCCGATTCTACGCACGTCCAAACTGTATAGTTTCTGTGCCACACACAATAAGAAAAAAACAGGGTAGGTGCATTTATTATGAGTTAGTGGACCAGTTACCTCTCAAACATATAGATGAATATTTCTATTCCAATTGCTAGTTTTCTACCTGTATGTAAGAAGAGTAAGTTTGTACAAGAAACTCCTGATAATCGTTGACATTGTACTGTGATGGGCGAGTTGGTTGCAGAAAGTAATTTGCAATGAAGTCGTTGGTACCAACCGTTATAAACACGATGGCTCTGTTCAACATGGTTCTAGCATTTTGGTACCCCATCAACTCACATAGCCGATTACGGTACTCCTCAAAATGTTCAATTTGTTTCCAAAACGGAATTACAGACTGCAAATTTCAATGTCTCTGAGAATTCTATCAAATAAATTTAATAAAACTAGGAATGATTGAAGGAGAAAATTTCGAACTTATTTTAATGCAAAAACGAACCCAAAAATTTAAAAACTGCAAGGATCAAAGCCCTAATTTGTTTAGAATTAAGTAATACGCTGTCAACGGAAATGGAAATATAACAATAACCATCCATCGATATTATATTGTTACTATATTTTCCAAATTATAAAACGATAATGTTACTCTAATAATTCTTTTAATTTTAAAACAGTGGGGGTGTTTTAAATTGCCTCCCGACCATATTAAAACAAACTATTCCATATAAATTATTTTTAATGTAAGAGATTTAACGCTTTCACAATCTAACATCACTTACGAGCGCGTATTTAATTAGAATAAGAGCATTTAGTTCCATTAGCAACAACATACACACAAGAAATGTCACCCCGACCAAGCAGAGGTCTCCAATAATGTTATATCACTTAGAAATTCACAGGATCAGTCTACCGGATAGTCCAAGCGTGATTGCTATAGTTGTCAAAGGTTTAGAGTCTTGAAGGTCTGAGAGGAAATATAGAATGATTCAATGCATCGATGTAGGATTAGGTAACATAGAAATTTTATGATCTAGAATAATAGTTGTTACAAAATAATTAATTGACCATCAATTTCCAAAAGAAGAGGTAGGGTTATCAATGAAATTGTGATGAGTATGATTAGATGTCCAATTGACCATGAATAGGTGTGGGTCTGGTGTAAAAAACATGTGGGCTTCATGTAAGAAATGATCTAACAATCTTAGATTTCTAGAAGAGGAATTTTATTAATTAACTTAAGTAGTAAGTAAATCTTAAGTGTAGAATGGTTGTTGTTTAACTTATTTTAATATTATGGAGAGGACTTTCAAATTTTTTTAAATTATAACATATTAAACACTGAGAATTTTTCCATTAAAACTGTGTAATAATATTTTCTTCTCTAAGTCAATTAAAGAACAAAAGGATTATTACTCAATTTTAACCCAAATTTTTTCAAATTTATCTGTAATTAATATGTTTTCAAGTATAATTAAAAGAAATTTAGAAGTCTTCTCCATAATACTAAAATAAGCTAAACAACCATTTTACACTTTATTTTACTCTCGTGGTTTAATTATTACCACTAGACTACGTAAAATTAACTAACCATACCTTTTTCCAAAATTTAATAGAACTCTTGTAGAAATCTAAGATTGTTAGATCATTTATTTCGTGAGATCCACACATATTAGTTAACATTGCAGGGTGATGAACCTCTCGTGGTAAAGAAAAACCATTATGATTAGAAAGGTGAAGAAACCAAACCAGTGTAGCTGCGGTGAGATTGTCTAATCCGGAACCAGAGGATGCAAAGCTAACACCTGTGACCAGATCTTGGAATGCTACGCTAGGGTTCAGATATGCTGGTACTAATTCCTTGATACCAAACCTTTCCACTGTATATGAATACATAAACACAAGTTACATCTTTGATATTATAATAAAACTGATTTGGGAAAAAATTAGCTGTCCACTTCTTACTTACCAAAATAGTCAGGCATAATCTTTCCATCAGAAAACCTTCCTGTGGGCTTACGTCCCACAAAATCTCTGCCATATGGGGGAAAATTACTCCTAACGAGGGTGGCGATATGGTTGTTATTTCCCGGATCTCCATACGAATCCCCAAAAACAAAAACAGCTGGTACTGAATATGCCTCGCACGCTCTACACCAAATCGACCATACTCCAACAAACAATGTACAGTACAAGGCCAAAGTAGAGTTCGCCATGCCCAACTCCTCCATAAATAGATAATTTGGAACTGTTATTCCCTGATACCTATTTTACTCAATTTTGGAACTTGTACAGAACAAAAAATCTGTCATGGGACATAACTTCCAGTCCGCCATCAGTTTGTTGAGAATGATCAGATACATTGTTTCTCATATTTAATAAATAGGACTAGGTTGCTACTTGGTAGTTGTCTGTCCATGCTGATAATTATGACAATAGGATTCTAGTATCTGCCTTTCCACTACTTCTATTCCAATTTCCCATTTCCATTCATTGCACTGCATGTTCTGCAACTAAGTTCACCGCCAAATAATTAATGAATTGTCGAATCTTTTGATGTCATGTTTACGTACCGTGCAGTCTTTGGTTTTAAATTAAATGTCAGGCTTCAATTGTGAGGGCTATTTCTGAACCTTTCGACTCGTTGTTTTCCCACTGTTCATAACCGTCCCTCGTTTTTTCCGTACTTTGGCAAATTATTAACTAGAGAATATGGGGAGTTACGGTTGGGCAGTCTATTCTCTTATCTAACATGATTCACTTAAACATCACATTTGTTTGTAAAATTGACCAACCAATAAAACAATAATAATTTTTTTTTTTGGTTTGACAGGTCAGTCTCCAAACACTTTATAGATAGGGTCTTCCACCTATCACTAATTTATTCTCTTCTCCAAGAGGGTTGGGGTACTGTCGTATAGAGTAGGGTACACGGTGCACTGGTGTGACATTGTAAGATTTTATTTTCTATATTAAATTTGACATTCATGTGACTCCAAAATAGTAATTTTGATAATAAATTTATGTCTACTCAAAAGTCACTTAATTGTTTTTCTTTTTAACTTTGAAAATTCACTTAAAGAAATGTAATATATTGGTCGTATCATAGAGTTTCAATCTCTTTTTCTAGATTTTTTTTAATCACTCTATAACAAATATAAACATAATTAATGAAATTATGAACCAATGTGATGTTTGAGAAATCCAAAATAAAATCCTTGAAACTAATATATATCAGAATTTTTCATATAGAGATGTTTAAGATATTTGTACTTGTTAGATATAGTCAAGAATATGAGATAGTTTCTGGTGGGGCTGACAATTGGTGCAATTGATCTCTTCCCTT
Source organism: Taxus chinensis (assembly GCA_019776745.2). Classification (NCBI taxonomy): domain Eukaryota; kingdom Viridiplantae; phylum Streptophyta; class Pinopsida; order Cupressales; family Taxaceae; genus Taxus; species Taxus chinensis. The sequence goes on along the minus strand of CM034156.1, from coordinate 473,928,600 downwards.
GTTTTCCTCAACCTCGTCCTTGCTCTTCTCCTATATATATTTTATATGGGTGTTTTATCTAAACTACAATTATATATTAGGTGGGAATTGTGGTAAGTTTAAATAGAGACCCTTATACATATAAGCAATGTTGTCTAATAAAACACACATCGTAGAATATATGATAATAAGAGTGCCCCATCTAATAACCAACGTTCTAACTTGGAGAATAGATGAATAGAAGGAAGTATAGACAACTCTCCCTCTAAATGGATAGATTCCCACTTATATACGATAGACTATATTAGCATTAAAGTCACTCGAGTACCACATCCTCTACTATATATCAATATAGCTAATGTGAGAGAATCATCAAAGAAATCATGCCTTTGAGTTATCTTATAATTCGAGAATCAAGTTATAAGATATAGTGCACTCGACCTCGAATGGTGTTGACTTGACAAGCATGCAATTACTTGTATAACATTAACGTGCACCGGTTATTTAGATAAGAACAAATATTCTGTCAGACATAAAAAGTCAATAAAAGATATGCCACGCCTAAAATCTATGGACTTCTCACAGAAAACAAGGTTAAAGAATTCTACGTACCTCAATAATTCCTCTTAAAGATGAAAGAAATAAAATTTAATGTAATTTTGGGAGAGATTTTAGCATCTCCTTCGACTTATTGTATAATGGCAGGATTGAGGGTAAAGTGTTGTTTCAAGCCATCCACTATGGTAATACATTTTTTGTTGCAGGAAATTGAATTTATTTTCTAATTAATTTAATGGAGAATCTGTTTTTTATTAAAATATTAAATCTAAGCTTATAATAGATGGAAATTCATTGTGTAAACTCTATGCCTAATTATGATAAAACAAGATTAATTTTTGTAATATCAATATTTATTCTCTTAAAATTATAATATTTATCAAAATCCACATACTTCTTTAAATTTCTTAAGAAGTATCAACATAGTAAATAATATTGATCTAAACAATTAATTGACATTAATAAAATAGATTTAGACACTTTAATGTAAGTATGAGTTAGTTATATTTATCTATCCCCCGAACTTATTATATAATTTCATTTCATTAATCAATCCTTCATATCATGTGAGCATCGTGTAAAATTCGTTGGCTTGTCAGTCCACAAATTTGTTTGCTTCAGTCAGTAAATGAAAAGTCTATTTGTTAGTCAACCCAAACATATCATATAAACATCAAGTAAAATATATTTGTCACTTGGCCGACAAAACCAAGTTGGTTGCACAACTTGTTCCTTAGAATTTTAAAATCAAAAATTCATTTCACCATTACTCAACAATTCACTAATGAAGTGGTATCTTAAGTAGATATGCTTGTTTCTCCCATCAAAAGAATTTGGTTTTTTGATAGCTCATGATTGTTGAATTATGATCTCAAATACTATTGTTGCACACATTTATTGTTGCTATATCCAAATGACACAAACAAGGTGTGGGATTCCGGAAAAGGATGGCCACCAACCTCACAACCCTTATAATGTGCATGGAAACAAAACTTACATATTTATGCAACAAAATGATGAAATGAACACATATTTAAACAAAAAAAAGCATTAAGATATCTTATTAAGATCACATGAATCTAGAAATCATTTAATTATCACATTTCATGTAACATCTTCTTCGTTCTTCCTATTCACAAGAGCCTTAAGATGAAACAATATAAGACCAATCTCCAATGATTCATCCTATTACATATCTTCATTTCTTTTTTCATGCTTGATCACATGAATCTAGAAATCATTTAATTATCACATTTCATGTAACATCTTCTTCGTTCTTCCTATTCACAAGAGCCTTAAGATGGCATGTATACTATACCCTTAAGCATACCCCTGAGCTTTTGTTCCAACTTGAATTTCTAATATAAGGAAATGGTTGTACTATATAGCCAAACATGTCAATCTCATAAGTGTTCAACGAAAACTTTATAATGATCTTGCATGGCCATATCTTCTTCCACTTGATTTTATTATAAGTTCCTTTTGGAAACCTCTCCTTTTGAAAATATGTTAAGACTGTTTCTCCAATATGATATTTGATTTATATTTACTTCTTATTTGCATGTTATTTGTAAGTTCTTTTCATTCATCTTCTCTAACCGATTGTACATTTTTTGGTGCACTTCCTTCATGTGTTTCACAAAGTGTCCTTCTCCATCACTCTTGTCCTCATTACATGATAAGTATCTCAATTTCACAACTCCTCTTGGGTTGTTCCCATAGAATGGTGTTTTCTTTGTACTCATGTTTACTAAATTGTATAAGAAAATTATACATGCACTAAAGATAAATCCCAATTTTCAAGTTTATCTCTAACCAAACATTGAACTAAGTCTCCAAGAATTATGTTCAAAACTTTTGGTTGTCCATCATTTTATGGATGGTTTGTTAAAATGAATTATAGCTTTGGATCCATCTTTCTCCATGATGTTCACCAAAAATGACAAACAAATTTTCAATATTTTTCAAACACTATATTATGTGTTAATCCATGTGATCTTACAATCTCCCTCAAGAAAAAATTTCCAAAGTTTATTGTGTCAGTGGTCTTCCTACAAGCAATAATTTCCATCTTTACAAATATATCCACCACTAGAACCCTTCTCAGATATTTTGATTCATTCACCATTTATGTCAACTCCAAACCCATAAAATTCAAAACAATTGAAACAAGAGAAGAAGGAATATTTGTATCTATGCACTTTTCTACCTTCAATTTTAAATAGGACAACATTGATTTTATATACAGAAAATGGCTTCAAAAGGTCCTCAATTCTTGTAAATTAGTGATAGTTTTTAATGGATGAGACAAATATATCTATAGTAGGTTCATCTCAAGGCTTCTCTTCTTCGAGAAATTTTGATAAAATTTCATCCTCCTCCTTGATGTCATATGGTTCTATTAAGAGAACACCATTTTTGTTCTCAATTTTATAAAATCAATTACCTTTCCTTCTTACTATAGTTTATTGATGGAAGTATACATTATTTCCACTATGTCTACACAGTTCTCATCCAAGCTAGAAACAAACTATTCTTGAGCCAAAGAAAAGAATGAAAGGAACAATTATCTCTTCTAAAAAAGCTTCACAATCTATGGACTCGAATTTGGGGGGTTTTCTTCTTTCGAAAATTGAGCCCCGCAATGATATCAATTCTTTATAGCCTATTTCCTATAATCATAAATATTTGATAAATATTTATGCTCCCCAAAGGAACATTATTTGACTACACCTAAAAGTATGTAAATTATGCCCACATTTAGCTACTTGAAGAAAACCTTTTTGTTAGTACTACTCAAACCACTTTCAGATAAACATTATCTCTTTCCAAAGTACCTTCAGAATAGTTTCAAATAGAGTGGTATATCCATATTCAACCATCCTTTCCTTATACTCCTCTTGAATATGTACCCACAGATATGTATTCTTGTCTAGATCTAAACCATTCTCAATAGTGGCACATTTTCCCTACCTACATGGATGGATGGATGAGTCTTCAAGTCTCCTCCTATCTTTCACCAATATTCTATGCTTTTGGAACCTTATTTTATTTTTCTTCAAAACATTTCACCTTCCCTTTCACCTCAACCATATTTGCATCTTTTCTTTCAATTACAAGAAACTTTGGACAAAAATTCTCATTTATAAGTTGAAAATATTTTATTGAATACCTAAACCTCAGTCTCAACTGTAGATTCTTTTCAAATTCCTTCCTCGTACTTAAAATAAATTTTTTTATTTTTATCTTCTTCTTTCATACTTTATTTCAAATACATATTCAAATTAGTTCTCCTCTGTCACCTACTTTTCCAATCCTATGCCATCCTTCTTACTCTGATTCCTAGCCTTCTAACAATATTATTTCTTATCAAACTTTTTGGCATCATCCCCTAACGTTGCATCCTTTCTGAATGTGTCATTCCTTAATCTATTCTTCCATAAAGTCTTATACAAAAAATCCGTCTAGAATAATTTTAGGTATAAGTGAAGAATGATAATTATCTTCATTTCATAAAACACTTCGTCTAGATCTCTAATTTTAGTTATAAGTGAAGAATAATCATTATGTTTATTTGTTAATTTTCCTACCTTAAATAACTAAAATAGTGTGAGTTGTTTTATATTACTGAAAAAATGTTTAGTTTAATAATATTATTGAAAAAATCAGAAATTTCTCAAAAACAAAAATTACTTTCATTTGATTTGATGACTCTGTTTATCTAGATATAGTAGAAAATCATCATAGACATAAAAATATCCTTAGACATTTATTAGTATTTATTTACAAAACTTTAATATGCTCATGTAAATTTTTTGGGTCCAAATAATGTGTTATTGGCATGCTTTAATTCTCTCTTTTTCCTGTCTCCTTCCTTTCTCTTCATCCCCCCTTTTGGTCTTTAACTCACGTGCCTTACATGTGGTTAATATTAATTATACGTTCTAAATATATCTTGTCAAATAATTCACATTCCTTTAATTTTGTTTACAATCTATTTGGAATGCTTTGATATTTTAAGTGAATGACTATAATATGATGATGCTAAGAAGCTTTTGCTTTATAGTGTGTATATTAAGAATGTGGGTGGAGTAATTGAACTTCATGAATCAAATGCCACAAAAAAAATCTTTCAAAATATCTTCTAATGGCATTTATTTTAATTATGGGGCTATTTCATGGGATTAATTATTGGGAGGGGTATTACAAAAATTGGTTGAATTCTCTAGTAATGGCAATATGTAGTAAATGTTATATATATAATTTTTTTATATGTTTGAATTGAATACTTCATAAATAAACTCATGCCTTCCTTTTTCACCTTTAGTAACTTAATTTGTTATCATTATTTTATCATTTAATGAGCTAATGTACTTATACATTTGTAGACTTTTAAAATTAAAATATAGTTCTTATTAGGGGATATGGTGACTTACAAGAAAGCCTGGAAATTGACATGTTGTATGTCGTTCTTTTGTGATTTTAACCATATTTTACAGGTGTAAAATTTAATAAACCATAGACAATGACAAGATGGAATTTTCAAAAATCGTAAGTTTCTTTAAGTGATTTATATAAAATTATAATACCTATTTATGTAGATATTGTTATCCAATTTTGAGCACATGGTAAAATTGGACAACGGGACCCTATTTCGATCAAATCATGACATTGGTCCCAAGAATTCACTTTCGGTCATTATGGAGTAACAGAGTTAAAATAATTAATAAGTTGATAAGTGAGCTTACCTATCCCAACTCACGCTCAACTCAGTGTTAGCTCATGGAGGTACTCGGTTGCAACATGTCAAGCGAGTCAACGTGAGCTCGATAAAAAAAATAGGTGAGTCAGGTTTGGATGATGGCTTAGTCAATATAACCAATGAGTTAAAACTTCAGAGCTCACTTGACTAAGCTCATTGATGTTAAACAAGTATGTCAGTGTATCGAATCATGTTAAAACTTAGTCAACTGAGTGGGGAAAATGATCTAAAGTGATCTCATGCATGAATCGATACGTGGTAGTAGATAGGTTAGACAAGTTCTTTGTTGTAAGATTTCAAACTCGGTTGTAGCACCGCAAAGACCACAAAGAGCAACTCGTTTCCAAGCAAAGGAGTATCTCATAATTGAGCCCAATAGAGTTGCATGAGTTGATTGAAAGCTCAGTTTGGGCTTGTTGTGGGATGTATTGCAGTAACGAGTGTTTAGGTCAAGCTCATACCTTCAAGTTTGGGGAGAATTTTATTCTTTCTACCAATACATTGACAAGACAAATCGGAGATTCCACGTCAGATTTTAAGACTCAATTTGCCAAGAATGTGGGGACTTCAGGAAATATGAGCCATACAACCACATCAATAGATGGAAAAATGGCCTTCGGGTCCTGAGTTTCTTTATGTCAAATTTGGAAGTCTGGGTCACTCGAGCCTGGAGGTTCGACTCTTTTTTCGCGCAGGAAGTTAGGATGTGGAGTAACCCGTTTGCCGAGCCAAGTACCAATCCTAAATGACTCGAAAGAGAAATCGGGAAATGTTTGAGGTCATCCTATCATGATGTGTTGAACTATTCAAATGCCAAAACATGAGGTAGTTCAGTTAAAGATTACCGGGTCAAGCGGAAGGAGATAATCCCCATACATGATTTTCAAGCTCGAGTTAAGTTGTGTCAAAAACTCAGAGGAAAAATGATTTGTAGATAAGGAATGTGAAGAACACACTACGAGATCGATGAGGCTCAAGAATACGTGGAAAAATATGAATTTTGCTTAGTGTATCAAAGAAATGAAGCTCAACTCGCATATGTCAGGTGGTTTGGAGACTACAAACTCAAAAAAGCAATTTTTTTATCAAACACGATGATGTAGATTTCTCATAGGCCTGCTCAATATGTGAGAAGGATGAAGCTTGTAGCAAAGGGAGAGTTCAAGATCATTAAGTTGAGTCAATATAAAACATGGTGAATTCAAATACAAGTCATCTAATGAGAAGCTTGAGCTTAGAGCTCAGTTTGCATGAGCGAAATAGGTGGATGTGAACACACTTCAGCTAACAGATCAGGAAGAAAGTCGGGTTTGTTTAAGCTCAAAAATGCAAAAATGTAGCATGTGAAGGATCTATAAAGCCACTTGATGGGAAGAGAATGTTAATATTACGCAAGCTTGACGTTGAATGAGTCATCCCAGGCATGACGATCTCAGATCAAGTTGATTTAATCTCTTAAATGGTTGAAGTCTTGGTGTCAGCCAATTCAGAGACCCAACATGTCATCTCAGTGAATGCAAACACAGATTGCATCTCGATTGAGATAGATCGACTGACCGAGCTAGAGGGTAAGGATGCCAAGTTGGCTTCGTTTAGAAAAACAGTGTCTAGAGCTCAATGAAGAGTGACTCAGCAATACCAGTAAGTGATCTCCTCATCCACTCCATTGGGTTATGCAACTCAAGGGCATATATGAAAAGTTCAGTGACATGGTGGAGCTCGAGTGTACAATCAGCTCGTCAAGTCATGAAGGTACATAACTTGGCTCGGCACGAGAGCGAACAACTCAGCACTTGTGTACAGCTTGACTTATGGAGAAACAATGCAGAGCCAATTGAATACTAGGAAGAGATTGATGGTTGAGACTGATGAGAAAGTTTATGATGAGTCTGAGTAGTGAGCTTGTGAGGATTTGACTAGAAACGAAGATGGTCCATCGTATGATCTGGGAAAATTTGAAATCAAATATGAGGGTCAATGCACAGTTAGCTCATGGAAGGGAATTTCATCAATGTGGAGGCATACAAGGATCTTGAAAATCATTTGAGGTCGTGCATGATTCCAACAAAGGCATTACATGTCAGTCATATAGGTGAAGGCAGAGTGTCATGTTCCAATGAGTTTATGCATGGTCAAGTTTCAAAGATGGCTCAGACTTGCAGAGTTGAGTCTCATTGTATTGGCGAGCTATTTGGAGAGCTCGTTGGGTAAAGAATAAGAACTCACAGAGGTCAGCTTCGAAACCATTTCAAGGTCATATAGTTGAGTTGAGCCATAGAATGGATGTAAGAGTCGTGATCATTGAAGCTCAGTGACAGGTAGATAACGTGGAGGGAGTCTTAAGAGATCGAACCAAGCAAACACTTGTGTACGGTTCGCTTGCCTGGGAAAGTAACTCATACAAAATCTCAGATGGGCGAGTCATGGCAGTGCATGATAAGGCTTGGTGGTGAGAGATTTACGGAAAGAGCTTAATGAGGAAGAAGCTCGCTCGGAGGTCGCGACACTCAAAGTAAACCAAGCTCAATACAAAGGTGGGTTCAACACAACATGAGTCAGCGGTGCATTAAACTCGAGGAAACTCAGAATGAGCCAAGCTGAGGCCGAGTCATTTGGCATGAGGCTGTAAGCGAGTTCGACGGTCAAAGTCAGAAGGATGAATCAGTGATGAGCTCAATGGTGTGCTTGTGGAGGTATGACTCGGCTCGAGGAAAGGACGGGTGAGCTCAATTCATGGTGAGCTCAATTCAAAATGAGTTTGCTGACTTCATATGGAGCTAAGTGGCAAGCTTAACATTGACACATATAGCTCGCTGAGTCGGTGATGGAGCTCAGTTGGTCTTGGGTGCTCAATATCAAAGGAGCTCATGCACAATCGGTAGTAAGCTCGTTTCAATGAAAGCTCAGTCTCGGTCGCGATGGAGTAGCTCAGTCAATGCGATGGCAGTAGACTCGGCCAGTACACATCGTGGAGGAGCTCAAACCCAACTCAGTGAGTTAGCTCGGCGAGCCAACCACCGAGTTGGGCTATTTTTGGATTTTTTTTTCCATAATTGCCCCTCCACTACAATTCGGTCAACGAGAGGCCCACCATATTTTTTAATTAAATTAATATTTTTAGTTAAATATTTTAATACTAATATTTATTATTATTACTTAAATATTGTATTTAAATATTATTTTAATTAATTAAGGAGACTAGGTCAACTGGGTATTAATGACACATGATGGAACCTTCTAAAGTGGTTCAACCAAATGTAATAAATACATCATGTACCTTCAATTTAGGAATGTAATTATGACCTTTCCTCTTATCTCTCACATATTCTTCTATAAATGTAAGTTGGAGTCTCGTTCCAAGGGGTTCCAACAGGTCAGATTAGGTTGGAAAGTTAGACATCTTAGGAAAGTGTGCAATTTTCAAGAGTCCTCTCTCTTCTGCAAGTTGTCTTTGTGTGTTGAGAGAACTTTTAAGCCTCCTCTTCAAGACTGTAATGGAAAGTATTGCCTCTTCTGATTGTATGATGCATTGTGCATGTTATTGAAGCAATAAAACTGTGTGTTTTGTGACTAATATTGGTCCTTTCATCCTTCTATATTTCTTTGTGCCTTTTCTCATGCTTGCAGGGACAGTGTGTAAGTTCATGTTTCTATTGCAGGTTCTTGGAGTTTTTTGCTTATCGAGTGGTGAATTATTACATGCAGTTGAGTTGTGGTGTCCATTCACCCATCTTGAGTTCATCCTTCTTCACTGGGAAACTGATATATTGCTATGTCTAATCAAGTTTAACAAAGGGAATGTGTTTCTCTTAGTCTGTGGTATCATGTACCCTCTCTAAGTTGTAGTGGATGAATTTGACCTGTGGTGCACACACCCTCTTCAAATTAACCCTTCCTGAGTCTGGAAACACCCCTTTATTTGGTGCATCACCATCCCTAATATACTTTCATTTCTGTAAATCTCTTTCCCTAAAACCCCACGAAGATGTTAGCATAGGACTAGATAGCCTTTTTTATCACACTAGGAATAGTAAAACACTTAGTTTAGGGAGAGGAAGCCAGCCTTCTCCGGAGGTTCACCTCGAGCCCAAGTCCCACAGCGTGAGAGGTGATCCCATGTGTCCCAATCACACCAAATGTCATGTTCACATTCTGGCCATTCAGAGGGTGCAGTAATTTGGCGACAACAATTTTTGGCATGCCCAGTGGGACAAAGAGTCAGTAATTCTCTTCTCACTTACACAAGTCAAAGTACCTGGTGACTCTATATCTCTGGATTCCAAATCTCAATGCGCTAACTTAGGCAAAGAATTCAGACAAGAGCTTCTTCAAAGCAAGGAAATTATCATCATATCGAACTTTCCTTGTCTTCTTCAAAGAGAAGATGAAGAGGCATTTCAACATCACCAGTTTCAGCTCTACCTCATAGGGGTCATTCAAATCCTCCGTACGGAAGGTTCAATCCACCAAGGAAAAATCAACCTCTTGCTACTAGGACACGAAACCAAGTTTTTCCCCCTTTCAATGCAAGTAGTCCTCTTCTGTTGGCTCAACATGACCCTATACCTGTTGCGGCACTCAAAATTTTACCCTTTTACATAGGGGAAACTCACATTACTCTAGCGGAACATATTCTTGATGTAGCCATTATTTGTGTCATACATAATGTCACAGAGGACAATGTTGCGGTTAGACTTCTTGCTACCTCTTTTAAGGGAAAAGCACTTCAATGGTTTCAAGGGTTAAGTGTTGGCAGCATAACCACTTGGGATGAATTAGGAGAAAATATCTGTAAATAGTTTGAAGACAAGAGTGATAATATTTCACTTTTGGAACAACTCACTGCCATGAAGAGAGCTCCCCAAGAATACATAAGTGACTTCAACTTCCGATTCCAATGGACCTGGAATAGGATTCCGACACTTGTAAATCCTTCTGCACATAATGCATTATTGTATTATTTGCGAGCCTTGAATAGCGATGTAGCAGTCTTGATCTAGTCCATGTGAGGGGCTACATTACCTGACGCCTACGATGTTGCCATAAGAGTGAAAAATTCCTTGATTCAAGCTGGAAAGATAGCTCCACGACTGCTAATGTCGTTGTCTCTGGATCTTACGAGTAATCAACCTATCATTGCTCCTATTCTGGCAACCTCTAATCAACCAGATCAGTCTTCCCCTACCTCTTCAAATGATCTATTTGAAGTCAAGTCACTACTGCCAATGTTTGGAATCGAGCTTGTTGCACTCAAGAGGAAACAATTTCAATACAATTGTGTATATCAACCACAAAATCAGTAGTATCAGGCTAACCGTCCTCCTTTTCAAGGGAATAATCAACTTTAAAATCAAGCTAATAAGCAAGCTGTGAATGCCAGACCATTGAACTTTTAGAACCCTCTTGCTGATAGTTCATTTAGAGCCATTCTACTTGTCTAGAACAATCTAGTCCAAGACTACGAATGGTGCTACCCTTGTTCTCAACCCCACAATCAAAATCTTTGTGCAAATGAAGTTCTTGGCCAGGCCCTTATGGTTCAAAGAATATCTGCCCCTTCTGAGCAAACAAAGAACACATCTACGCAAGAAATAGAAGATCAGTTGTAGGCACCTGAAGAAACCACTTTGCTAAATTGGAAAGCACACTATTTTTCCAGGTTGAATACAGATTCCTCATCAGTAGTGGAAAACACTCGTTCCAAGAAGAGAGTAATGGAACCTCAAACATCTGAAGCTGATTAAACATCCAATTTTGTGCACATGGAAAAATTGGACAATGGGACCCTATTTCGATCAAATCATGACATTGGTCCCAGGAATTCACTTCCAGTCATTACGGAGTAACACGATTAAAATAATTAATTTAAATTGATAAGTGAGATTACCTAGCCCAACTCAGTGTTAGCTTATGGAGGTACTCGGTTGCAACATGTCGAGTGAGTCGATGTGAGCTCGATAAAAAAAAGTGAGTCAGGTTTGGACGATGGCTTAGTCAATACAACTAACGTGTTAAATTTTAGAGCTCGCTTGACTGAGCTCGTTGACGTTAATACAAGTATGTAGATATATTGAATCATGCTAAAACTCGGTCAACCAAGTGGGGAAGATTATCCAAAACGAGCTCATGCATGAATCGATACGTGGTAGTAGCTCGGTTAGATGAGTTCTCTGTTGTAAGATTTCAAACTCAGTTGCAACACCACAAATACCACAAAGGGAAACTCATTTCCAAGCCAAGGAGTATTTCATTATTAAGCCCAATAGAGTTGTAGAAGTTGATTGAAAGCTCGGTTTGGGCTTGTTATGGGATGTATTGTAGTAACGTGTGTTTAGGTCAGGCTCATACCTTCAAGTTCGGGGAGAATTGTGTTCTTTCTACTAATACATTGACAAGGCAAACAGGAGATTCCACGTCAGGTTTTAAGACTCACTTTGCCAAGAATGTGGGGACTTTGGGAAATATGAGCGATACAACCACATCAATAGATGGAAACATGGCCTTCAGGTCCCGAGTTTCTTTATGTCAAATGCATAACTCTGGGTCGCTTGAGACGGGAGGTTCGACTCTTTTTTCCCGCAGGAAGTTAGGACGTGGAATAACCGGTTTACCGAGGCAAGTGCCAATCCCAAATGACTCGACAAATAAATTGAGAAACGTTGGAGGTCATCCTAGCATGACGTGTTGAACTATTCAAATCCCAAAACATGAGTTAGTTCGGTTGAATATTATAGGGTCAAGAGGAAGGAGATAATCCTCTTACATGATTTTCAAGCTCGAGTTAGGCCGTGTCAAAAACTCGGAGGAAAAAATGATTTGTAGATAAGGAATGTGAAGAACTCACTACGAACTTGATGGGCTCGAGAATACGTGGAAAAATATGAATTTCAGTGAGTGTATCAAAGAAATGAAGCTCAACTCGCATATGTCAGGCGGTTTGGAGACTACAAACTCATAAAAGTAAAAGTTTTATCGAGCACGATGATGTAGATTTCTCAGAGGCCTGATCGATATGTGAGAAGGATGAAGCTCGTAGCGAAGGGAGATCTCAAGATCACTAAGCCGAGTCAATATAAAACATGGTGAAATCAAATGCAGGTGATCTAACGAGAGGATCGAGCTTAGAGATTGGTTTGCATGAGCGAAATAGGTGGATGTGAACACGCTTTGGCTAACAGATTAGGTAGCAAGTCAGGTTTGTTGAAGCTAAAAAATGTAAGAATGCAGCATGTGAAGGATCTACAAAGCCACTTGATGGGAAGAGCATGTTGATATTATGCAAGCTCGGCATTGAATGAAACGGCCCAGGCATGACGAACTCAAATCAAGCTGAGTTAATCTCTTAAATGGTTGAAGTCTTCGTGTCATCCAATTCAGAGACTCAATATGTCCTCTTAGTGAATGCAAACACACTTTGCATCTTGGGAGAGATAGATCGATCGACTGAGCTAGAGGGTAAGGATGCCAAGCTGGCTTCATTTAGCAAAACGGTGTCTAGAGATCAGTGAAGAGTGACTCAGAAAAACCAGTAAGTGAGCTCCTCATCAACTCTGTTGGGTTATGTGACTCGAAGGCATATATGAGAAGGTCGGCTAGGAGTGGAGTTGAGCTACACTACACAAAGGAGTCACAGAGAGCACAATAGAGATGCAATTGGAATATCGAATCAGTTTGAATTATGTTGATGCATGCGGTTAAGCAAGGGAGCTTGGTGTTGTGGTGGATCTTGGTGAAAACAAGCGCATGCTAGAGGAGTGAGTTCAATCATTGACAGAGCCCGATGTACAAGAACTAACACAGGTAAAGAGCTTCTTCATTCAGACTGAATAGTGATGGTTGGGCGATCCGAACTCAACAGCTATGAGCTAACCGAGGGAAGAATGGAAAAGTTGCTCCTCTAATGAAAATAATCTGTTAGAGAGCTCGGTAATCACGTGGCGAGTCAGTAAAGATGAGAAAGGAAGCGATCTATGAGGAACCGATTGATAAATGGTCAGTGACATGTTGGAGCTTGGGTGTAAGAATTGGATCGTCAAGTCATGAAGGTAGATAACTTGGCTCGGCATGAGATCGAACAAGTCAACACTTGTGTAAAACTCAACTTATGGAGAAACAATGCAGATCCTATTGGAGAATAGGGAGAGATTGGCGGTTGAGCCTGATGAGCAAGTCTATGGTGAGTCTGAGCAATGAGCTTGCGAGGAGTTAACCAGAAACTAAGATGGTCCATGTATAGCTCAACAAATTTGAAATCAAATATGAGGGTCAATGCACGGTGAGCTCATGGAAGGATGAATCAGTAATGATCTCAATGGTGAGCTCGTGGAGGTACAACTCAGCTCGAGGAAAGGATGGGTGAGCTTGATTCAAGGTGAGCTCAATTCAAAATGAGTTCAGTGATTGTACGATGGAAAAGTGACAAGCGAGCATGGAAATCTACAAGTAACTCTTCCTTGCACCCGACCACCCGAGGTCGTGCCGAGACAGTGGGTGAGAATGGAATATGTGTGGGGTATAGACAAACTAGTTAGGTAATCTTATATCTTCGACACGCACTGATGGAATCTGTGAATCTAAGGCAAAGAAGGCCCTCCTAACCTAAATCTATGTGATACATTGGTTGGCGAGGATGACTGCTCGAAGGCTCCAATCAATATCGAGCTCTTGCATAATCTGATCTATAGGTTGTGGGATACATGGAAAATGACCTGGGATAGTTTCTGTATGTCTCTAGAAAGGGTCATAAGATGGATGATGGATATATAGGGGATTCTATGGGTGGTTCTCTGGCCTAGATTAGAAATCCTTAGCTTGATTAGCTATTATGTCTAGTGAGGATAATTGTGTGATAATGGTTGGTGGAAGTGGAGAGGCTCTAAATACTAGTGTGTGTAGACCAGCATCAACGTCTGATTGGCCTGTGGGCCCGTTGGGTTGTGGGACCTGTGGATCCCAACCGTAGGTTCGTGGTTGTTGTGGGCCTCCTATGGTCATGTGCAAAATCAATCCCTGATCCATAATATCCAATAATCATATGCCTTTTTGGCCTCTATGTTTAGAGCTAAAAGTTGTGTAATCTTCTCAGAGTACCTTATAGGCATTCTGGCAACTTGAATTCTTAAGCTAGTGTTTATGTCAATAAGGATATCTCCTACGTCTGGCTATGGGACCAAAGGATCAAAACCGAATGTTTTCTCTCTTTCAAGCCCTTCTGCAGTCATGCAGATATTTATCTAGGGTAATCTGTAGTTTGGTTGGTTTGACCAAAATGTATGTGCTTTGTCGTCTTCTATGTTTAGTCCTCTCAGTTGTGCGTTGATTTCTTGTAGGTCTATTGTTAATTGGAAGACCTGAATTCTAAGATTTTGGTCTATATCAGTTATTGTTGCAACAAGATTGGGCTGTGGCACTATTGGCTCGAATACGTATTCTTTGGGCTCCCTAGGTCCCGTGATTGTCATACAAGATCAAACAATATAAATCTAACTAAAGCAAAGTAAACTAATTATGCAAAGTATATCCACAGCATATATATATATCTAAATATAATCGAAAGAGCAATTATTTAATATATCTAGAAATTGACAACTAAACTAATAACGAAATTTAAAACAAACAAGGCAGCCGGGTATAGCTAATTGCCTGTGCAGTTGTAAATCTATTCTAAATAACGAAATAAATGATCTAATCTATTTGAAAGACTCTCTATCCTACCTCAGAAGTGAGGAATGAATCATAGTTTCTAGGAAACTATCAATCCCCACAACTTCACCAGCAATATCGAAAGTGAGATTAACTAAAATGAAATGATTCACTATTCTATTTGATATATTTTAACTAGAACTTTGAAAGCTTGAACCTGGATTTTGTAGAACAGTGGCGAATCCGATTATGTGTGGCTTTGTCCCCTCAGTGTGGTCTCCTCATTCCTTCATGCTCATGTGAATCCAGAAAAGCGTGTAATGCTAACATCAACAGAAGTAGGTATTAGAACAATAACAACTTTGGATGCAGATTGAATACAATGTGAGTAGGAGAGGGATAGCGCAAGAGAACAGAGCTTGGCTTATGCAATTCCTAGCAAGATTTATTACGAGTCATGCAACACAAAACATCCAGAACCTGAAACTATTCTTCCTGATGAACAAAACTTGCAACTATTCTTCCTGATGAACAAAACCTGCAACTCTAATGGCTTCAGACTGAAAATGAAACTATCCTACCTCAATTGATTGTATGAAATGGTAATAGCACTAGCACAAGAAGATCATGTGGCTTCTAAACAACAAAACAACACTAACTATGCATATAACAAATGAAAACTATGAATTACGAAGAACTGAAAGACTAAACTATTGACGAGACCGCTGCCTAGGCAGGGCGGCGGTTTCGTCACTGATGACCAAAACACAAAGAAAAGAGGGGGGAGAGTAAAATAAAGCACGCAGAGGCTAAGCAGGGAATGCGAGATGTTAATGTACACTTGGAGGGCTTTTCCGAATCCTGAAAACCTTGCGAGGAGACCTATATCATCATTAAGGCTTTTGTAACATCGTTTCGGCAGCATAGTACCCTTACAATTTTGGGTACGTACATATTGCCCCCTTAGAGAAGCATTTTAGCCATGAAGAGGTGTAAAATGGTGGGTTTGAGTATGGCGGTCCCGAAATGGGAAGTTATAAATTATACCTGACACGTTTGTGTGTCAAAATGACGCCATCCAAAATTCCCGCTACCTGCAAAACGAAAAGAGGACTCAAGTGCAGATAGATAAATAAATCGAAAAATAAATACCAAAATAATATGAAATGAGGACTTACCATTTGTGTGGGGGATAAGAACTTACCTCCGTCGATGCTCCGAACCTGCGAAAAGGGGATTCAAAACAAGTCAAGATGTTATATATATAAAACGGGCCCATTTTCCTATTCATTTGCACGTGTTGATTTGATTGATTTTGAGCTCTGGGGCCCACGGTGACAGTTTTTGATGAGAGTATAGTCAAAATGTTCGTGATGAGATAGTGATCATGCCTCCGTAAGCAGAACATCAACCCGCGAGATCACATGTTAGTTCTTCTTGATTTAGCATTTTTACCCCCAAAATGTTAAAATGATGAAATCTTTGTCATGGGGGGATTATTTTTGAAAATGTCAGTGTTAATAGGGTCACTTAGGAGGGGCGCCTAATGGGTAGGCTTTGTTTTAATCAAAATAGTCATTTTTTCATGTTTTTAGGTGTTTTTTAGGGCACGTGACCCATTTGAAAATTCGGGACATGACTGCCACCCTGAGTAGGGCGGCGGTTACGGGACCACCGCCCTTTAAGGCGGTGGTTACGGAACCGCCGCCCTACTCAGGGCGGTGGTCCTTTACAGAATGCCTAAAACTTAGTGTTTTGAGCCAAATTTTGCATTTTTAGTATTCTTATATGTTTTAATGATTTTTCCAATGTAATTTGAATACTTACTTACTCCGTTTGGTGTGTTTTTGGGTGTATGCAGGCGAAGGAGGAATATATCAGATGGAGCCGAGAGAGAGAGTGTGATTGGCTTCCAGCAGTGCTGGATGCACTTTCTCAGGCCAATCAAGATACTCTTAAGAGGGCCGGCATATTACGTATATCACGGGTTCCTCATGTCGTACCTTCTAGTCACATACTTTGTGACTTGTTTTCATATTGGGATGTTGATCGGAACACTTTCCGATTTCCAGGAGTCAGAGGTGAGTGGACTATCACCCTAGAGGATGTCTACTGCATTTTGGGAGTCCCGATCATTGGGAGACGACTCACACTTGAGACAGCGGGATCACAGGCTCTGATAGCCTAGTGGTCCACATGCATGGGAGACGCAGTTGTCTCCACTGGTTTGAAGAAGGGGGTGAGTGTCCGTTCTATTCCTAGCTTGCCTATCCCTTTGATTCGTTAGGCTATTATGGGGATCCTTGCCTCGAGATTGATTGGGGACAAGGGAGGGGACACCTTACTCTATTGCTGGTCCCCTATTATTGCATAGATTGAGGCACATGGCTGGATTTATGCCTGGGGAGCTGATATACTTGGGACCACCTATCATGATTTGTACCAGGTGGTTCGCTTACAGGGACAGTCTTTGAGTCATCTGACCCTGGTTATGAGCTGGGTCTATGAGCGTATCATCCCTTATGGGAGAGGTGTAGAGGTGGCAGATCCCGGAGCTGTGAGGGTAGCTAGATGGATAGATATGTCAATGCTTAGAGCACCCCACCAGCCAGTTGCTTCCCTGACTACTAATGATATGGAGGCCACACCTTATCAAGCCATGGCAAGGTTGTGGGGCGAGGAGACCCTCACTTTGATTTCCTGCTCTACTACAGGGAAGCTTGTGGACAGGACGGGGAAGGTGGAGACACACCCCTTTGATCGAGTGCCTCAGTAGTTTGGCCTGGCTTACATCGGCATGCTTCCCCTAGTGGTGCCAGTGTTTAGATCAGTTCGGGAGGCTAGGGGAGTTCCTAGAGGTTGGGGTTGGACTGTTGTTACTCTTTGTGTCCCTATTACAGCTAGGCGGGTAGTACGCACTCGAGGGAGAGCTGGTGCTCCTCAAGAACCCTTACTTCAGATTGCCGCTTGTCCTACCCATAGTAGCGACGACCCCATTGATATAGAGTCTGAGTCTGAGGAGTTCATAGGGGGAGAGAAAAAGGAGGATTCTGAGGATATGGAGGTCAGTGAGTCAGGTGGAGAGGAGGACAGTGATCCCAAGTGGCATGAAACTCAGGAGATCTTACAAGCCGAGAGGGAAAAGCAGAGTACGGAAAGGGTGACTCTAGTCTCAGAGGAGCCGCCCTCTCAAGACATAGGTAGGGAGGATGAGTCCGTAGTAGGATGTTATGTTGCCCCAAGCACTGGAGGAGGACATTAGTCAGTGGCGGCATATGTGGCAGGCAATGATCCTAGGGATCCCTCTTAGAGGCCCGGAGATCTGAATGAGTTATCACCCTTCTCTTAATATTTGTTTTTAGCTAGGATTGTCTTTGTTGTTATCTCTCCTTTTGCTCATTCTTGTTTTTATCCTTTGATTATTTCCCAATTTTTTTTTCTCCTTTGCTTGTAGAGACTTCCGATGAGTGGCGAGACCTGATTCACCGGGTATGTACTGATACCCTAATGATCCCCATGGAGAAGACTCGCGCTGAACTATCTATGGATGCAGGGGAGCCTTCAACAGCTGGTAGGCACAACGATGTCTTTGCCCCTGTCTGGCATGTGGCCAAGATGGTTACTACCCTCCATACTGAGTTGGTTAGATATAGGATGGAAAGAGCACCTGATGAGGAGTCACTATCATAGTGAGGAAGCAGCTGCTCCTCGAGATCGTGAGTCCTCAGTGCATTCAGAGCGCCGGTGTAGCCGGAGTCCTAGATGTGGTCGTGCACCTTCATAGGGGTCTCATAGGGGTTGAGAGGCCACTCGGCTCTCTTAGATTGGTTATATGATTCATTTTGTATTTCCCAGGCTCATTGAGCGTTTTGACCATGCCTAGTGCATGATGACATTGTACATAATACTTGATTATATATATATATATATATATATATATATATATATATATATATACCTCTTTTTGGATCAGACTCGTGGTGTCTAGAATTTTGTGATTTGTTTCCACATGTAAATTATAATGTTGTTTTTATATGCTTTTTAGAATGTATGCGATGGAGAACAAATGACACAAATGCTTTCTTTCTTTTGTATTTCGTGATGTTGATATATGATAATGTAGACACAATGTGATCTTGAACTTTAGCTTTTATAATCAACTTTCCGGTACTTCATATAGTTTTGTCAGAACGTGATGACAAGCTGGCAAGATGAGAGGATGAACTTTCCCCACTCCTAACTCCACACAACTAGTAGGATGCGAGGGCTCACCACCGAGAGCTAGAAAGGGCACAAGCTATGAAATTTGTTGAATGGTAGTGATGAGAGATAGACAAAGATTTGGTGGAACCAAATTAGGAAGCTACAAACCTACTCGACTCAAGTGACTCCATAGTTTAGAATGCAACTTGCTTTGCAGTTTATCTAGACTTAGATCCGTAGATGGCCACATGGTTGAAAAAATCTAGTATTCAGGGTTTTGACCTCTTTGGAATTTTTGACATCTAATTCATTTGTTTTTGACTCAAGATTTAAAAGGTTTATTTGAACCATTTGCTTATGACCTTCAACATTACTGTCAAGAGGACCCACTACACCTTGCCCCATGCTACTGGTAGGAAGCATGGGCTTATCACCATGGATAAGGCACAGGCAAGTAAGGGCATTCCCATCCTTTCCCAACCCTACATCACTAGTAAGAGACGCAAGCTCAACATCGAAGGTTGGTAGGGCAAGGAAATGTGTAAAATAAATTTTTCTATTTGATCTATTTTTGACTTATTTACTTGAGCAAAATTTCAGTATGTTCTTATTTTCAAAGAGATCTATATACGGGATAGATGTGACACCATGAAGCTTCTAGAATAGACCATAGGCAAGACACCTATCCTAGGAAGAAACAAAAGTGAGAACGAGCATGCAGGCCTTGGTATGGCTACCGTTAAGACTTTGTCATATCTAGCTTTTAATTGATGAAATGATTCTGAAATGGTTGATGATGTTATGAAAATGAAGAAGTATGATTCGAACGCTCATGCCAAAATCAACAGAAATTTGTAATGAATTCCTTGCGAATAATTTCCTTGATCACAAAACTTTACAAAACGAATGGACAGAATGAACCTAACTACATGAAGATGCAATGTAGATATAATTATACAAGCAGTGCCGACGTTTCATGCATAAAACCGTTTAAGGTGTAGGGAATTGACAGTTTCACCAAATTCCTCACCTTCTAGTGTGCACAAGAGATACG
The DNA here is from genome assembly GCA_019776745.2 of Taxus chinensis. Classification (NCBI taxonomy): domain Eukaryota; kingdom Viridiplantae; phylum Streptophyta; class Pinopsida; order Cupressales; family Taxaceae; genus Taxus; species Taxus chinensis. The sequence continues at coordinate 473,908,402 of CM034156.1, read as the reverse complement.
CACCATTTCCATAGTCTTTCATGACTCGGTATGGGCCCAACCATTTGGGCCAAAATTTCCTTCCTTCACCGGTCTTCTTATCAATCTGGCTGTCTAGTCTTAGAACTAGATCTCCTTCATATATTTCTCATTCATAGACCTTTTTGTTATACTGCCGGCACATCCGGTCAGCATAAAATCTATGCCATTGTTCATCATCTAATCATGCCTCATCTAGGCTTTCTAGTTGGGAGAGACGTGCTTCTCTATAAGCTTCTTCATCCAGAATCCCTTGTAGTGAGATGCGGAGATTGGGTATTTCAACCTCAAGTGGGAGAACCGCTTCTGCTCCGAATACCAATGAGAAAGGAGTTGCTCCAGTTGGTGTTATTATTGAGGTTAAGTGGGCTGACAAAGCCGGATATAACTTTAAATGCCAATCTCGTTTGTTTTCTTTTACTATTTTAAGGATAATAGCTTTCAACATTTTGTTTGTTGCTTCAGCCTGCCCATTAGCTTGAGGGTAATACAGGGAGGCTATATGATGGTTTATTTTAAATTTACTGCATAGCTCACGGACTTCATCATTCTTAAAGGAAGTACCATTATCTAAGATAATGATTTGTGGGACACCATACCTGTAAATGATTTGGTTCAAGATGAAGTTGGTGATCACGGCACCTGGTACAGTGGTAAGAGGCATGGCCTCTACCCATTTGGTAAAATACTCGGTGGCCGTGATTATGAAGTTATGGCCATCTGTTGAAGAGGGAGAGAATTTCCCTATCAAATCTAGGCCCCACGTAGAAAAGGGCCATGGAGTCACGATTGGTTGTAGAACTTATGCCGACATGTAAATTTTGTGGGAAAATTCTTGGCATTTATGGCATCTGCATACAAACTCTATTGCGTCGTGTTTGAGAGTGGGCCAAAAATAGCCCATTTGATGTATTTTGCGAGTAGTGGCGTGACCACCGAAGTGGCCTCCACATATTCCACTGTTGGATTCGTAGAGAATCTTCTTGGATTCTTCCGTGTCAACACACCTTAGAAGCATTCCATCGAAATCTTTACGATAGAGCACTTGTTCTATAATAACGTATTTAGCTACAATAATGCGTAACCGCCTTGTTTGTTGCACTGTAGCACCTTCTGGATACGTATGGTTCATGATATAATTAAAAATATAGTATACCAATGACATTCAGAGATGGGAGGTCTGCTTTCGATGTGATATATGCATTCATTAGGAAAATCTAGATCTACTAGATCACCTCCGTCTAATGGGTTGTTGGCTAACCAATCTGCAATGATTTGTCCCTTAACAGACTTTTGATTTACAAAATTTAATTTGAATTCTCCCATTAAGGTTATAAAGCGTCCAACCTTTTTAGACAAAGACCCTTGCATGAGGAAAGTTCGTAAATGGTCTATTTTTACAATGACCCTTGTTTCTTGATTTAGCATGTAATGTCTTAAGCGTTTGGTTGCAAAGACTATGGCAAGGCATTCTCGTTCTGCTTGCGTATAACGTGTTTCATAATTGAGTAATGTTTGGCTAATGAAATAAATCGCGGGTTCTCGTTTTTCATCGTCTTCTTGAGCCAGCATACAGGCTAGCAAGACATCAGTAGCTTGTGAGTATAGAATTAAAGGATGATTTGGTCTAGGTGGCATTAACGTAGGAGGAGACAGTAAGAAGTGTTTAACTACTTCGAAGGCCTCGTGGCATTCCTTTGTCCAAATAATGCAACAATCCTTTTAAAAACAAATTGTTGATTGGATGAATAGCAAAACTCAAGTCTGGGATGAATCTTCGGATTGCACCGAGCTTTCTGAGAAACGATCTAATGCCAGAATCGTTTGATGGTGGGATCATCTCAAGAATAGCCCAGATTTTGGCTGGGTCCACATTGATCCCTCGTGATGATATAATGTAACCTAGGAGTTTCCCTCCTGTCACACCAAACACGCATTTTTTTGGGTTTAGGGTGACTCCGTATTCGATCAAATGTGAAAGATTGATGCGGAGCACTTCCGGGTGATCAGAGCGCCTCCTGGCCTTGGCCAACAAGTCATCTACGTAGGATTCCATGATGTTATGAATAAGATCATGAAATATGTATGTCATTGCCCATTGGTATGTAGCGCCAGAGTTCTTGAGACCGAACGGCATAACCGCGTAGCAATAAGTTCCCCAAGGAGTTATAAACGTGGTTTTGGCTTGGTCTTGTTCAGATATTCTGATTTGATTGTATCTCAAAAATCCATCCACGAGAGACAAAATCTCAAATCCAGTTGTTGCGTCAATGATGATATCAATGAATGGTAACGGGAAGTCGTCCTTGGGGCACGCTTTGTTAATGTCTCAAAAATATATGCAGATGCGTATCTTACCATTGTTTTTTAGAACCATAATGATATTAGATACCCACTGAGAGTAATTGACTGGTTTGATGAACCTTACTTGGAGAATCTTCATTACTTCTTCCTTTACCATGATAGCTACCTTGGGTTTCATTGGTCTCGATTTTTGTTTAATCGGCTTTGCATCTGATTTGGTGACGAGGTTATCTACCGTGATGTGTGGTGTAATTCCCGTCATTTCTTTATAATTAAATGCAAAATCCTTTTGATGTTCTCTGAGGATTCAAGTGTGTATTTCTATTTATTCTGGAGTTAACGAAGATCCTAGTTTCAAGATCTTTAGTTCTTCCTCTGTTTCGATGTTAATATCAATTGTTTCTTCAATTAAAGAAGTGTTGCCTTCTTCAAACTCAGGCGGGGCTGGAGGTAGTTCTAGATCTTCCCCATTCTCTACCACATATGTGTCAAGTTCCTTTTGTTGGGGAAGCTCTACCATGGGATTTCCAAAGTAAGAAGATGAATGTGGGATTAAGGACAAATCTACCATGTGATGGGTGAGATGTAACTCTGCATAGGCATTTAGGTAATCAAGAGTGGCTCTATCATTTTCAACGTGATCTAAGATAGTAGATGTATTCTCAGCTATGTTTGTTAAAAGAGGGTTTGACATTTTCTTTACTAATGGTTCAGTACGAAGGGATACCATGAAACGGGTGTCTTCCAACTCACTGTTTGGGGTGAAACGTGAAGTTGAGGTTGCTATCGAATCTACGAGAAGGTTTTGTTCTTGCGAGATTGCTTCAATTGATATGAAGTTAAATCCTTTACTCAAATCTAATACTGTTGTTTTGTAGAGCTGTAAGTGTTTAGCTCTAGTCCCATACACCTCAGAGACTTGGTTTGCTACTAATTGTGAGTCTCCTAACACTCTGATGTTATTAACACCGATCCTTTTAGCTATGATGAGACCAAGGAGGAGGGCTTCGTACTCAGCGCTGTTGTTTGTACATTCGAATTTTAGTTTAAAGGGGAACGATAGGATCTTTCCTTCGGGCGAAGTAAAGATCACATCTGCCCTATCCCCATAATGACATCTAGCTCCATCGAAATGGAGATTTCAATATTTAGTTGGGAAGATGGATGTTGGGACATTTGCTATGTATATTTCTTCTGCTTAGGTTACTTCTACCATGCAGAGTTCCTCTGCTGGAAGAGAACCAACTCCTAGGGTATATCCCATACCTACAGAATCAAATGGCAGGAAAATTGGTAAATCCTGTTCTAGCAATTGGATAATTTTTATAGTAGTTCCTAATGATACTATTTCCACAATGTTAGCTTCATCCTTGAGGGCTGGGATGCTCTTGACTAGGTTCGTAATCTCTAGTTCTGTTGTAGGTACCGACTTTTCTTCCGGTTTTGAATCGATTGGTTTGCTAAGTTGGTTTGTTGGGAGTTCAAACTTAGAATGAACACCTGGCCTTTTCTTCAGGTCTGCTAGGTGTATATCGAATAGTTTCGGATCGCCTTTTTCTACGAATACCTTTTCTAAGTGTAAGAATCTTATTTCTTGAAATAACATAGAAGGGATTGCCTTCGTACGGTGTATCCATGGTCGGCTGAGGATCATAATATAATTGGTTTCCCGATCTATAATATAAAACTCAGTTAGGATTTTTTTGGGTCCTAAGGTGACTAGTAGTATTATAGTCCCAATCGAAGTGGCTTTAAGGCTATCATAGCCTCTTAGCGTATTCCGAGTCGTGGAACAATTTGTTTCTCCATACCCTAAATTTTGAAGGAAAGAGAAGGGAACTATGTTAAATGTTGCCCCATTGTCAACCATTGTGCGTTTAACGTAGTTATTATAAACCCACACTTGTAAATGTAAGGTTGGATCACCTTTACGTGCAATCTCAATGTCTGTTGGCATTTTGTTTATGTCAAATATAAACTCGGTATCCCTATCCGGCTGCCCTGGAGGGTGAATATCAAAGTCTATATGGTTTACTTGTGTTTCAGGAGGTGGAGTGATGTTAATTAAATGACCTAAACCTAGTGCTTCTAAAAGAGCAGCCCTATGGGCAGGAGAGTTCTTCAATAAGTCCAAAAAGGAGATGTGAGAGAAGGTCTTTGTTAGGTCATTAATTAAATCATAGGCACCTATGGGTTTTAATAATGGTTGTTGAATGTTATCTGTCTCTAGCAGGTAACTTGGATTTGGCTAAGAGGAATACTCTCGTGTCCTTGAACTATAGCTTCCACGTGTAGCTCGGTGTCTAACTCCACTAAACCGACTATTTTGGGTCATGGCTGACTTCCTAATTACGGTGCGACAGGTGGATTTAGTGAAGTCAAGGCTTCATGATCATTGTTTCCTGTCATCACAACCTTGTTTGTCCCATTTGGATTTATTTTGTTGTTATTGTGATTTGGGAGCAGATCATTGAAGATTTTGAGGGGAGACTGCTCCCGTGAAAGTATTTGGCACAGGTGATGCAGGATCTCTTAAGAACTGTCATCACCAATCCGGCACTATGATAATTCTTCACCGGGAACTCCTTGTGCTATGATTATTTACTAATGCACAGCCTTTAGTTTGGTGGATGTAATCTGGAAACAAAACAACAACATAACACAAGAATACCATCGACTATGATAAGATGGAATGATGACAAATCTGAAATATCAAAGTAAATTATAATATTAACATGAAATTGTTACAATCTCACCCATGAGGTACTTCAAGTGTTATTGACTTCACTTGCCTTTCACCAAGACTATGGGAGAAACTTTACAATTACACCTCTTAATGGCTTCTTCAACACACCTTTAAACTGATGGCTTCCTTCGCACACTTCCTACAATATTTATCACTACTTCCTTCTATGCTAAATGGGGGGGGGGGGGGGTGGGCTCTCTATTTATAGAACTTCCAGGCTTATCCATCTTATCTCTAAGATAGGATAAGAAATCCACTCTGACGAATCATATTCCATACCTTAACTCTTATCTGTACATGTAAGCTTATCTTTTAAGATAAGATAAACCTTATCATTTTACATGGGTTCCACATTTTTAGACTTTTTACAAATAAAATACACAAAATATTTATGACCTCACTCCTTGTCCTTTATTACCAATATAATATTTCTAATTCCTAATCATGTAGACCCTACTTCTCTAATTACCCAAAACTTTGACATTTTAACATTACCAGAACCACTTACGACAAATATTTACTTTTTACAACATTCCTATTGTACTTTGACTGTTACCGTACTCCACATTATTGGCGGCACCATACTGACAGGCGCCGTTATATTCTATCAGACGCTACTACTAATTATACTTAACAACATCCTATTCCTAATACATACATTAATGAAATAGAAATTATGGAAGGAAAATTTTAGTGTCGACATCTTTCCCCTTCCTAGCTTCTACTCCGTCCTCAGAGTAGACTATTCTGGTGCTTGGAAAATCTTCAACTTGTCGTGGTTGACCCATTTCGTAATGGGAGTGCCATCCAATTCCTCCAGTCGGTACGTACCATTTTCATGCACAGCTGCTATTTTGTAGGGCCCCATCCATTTTGGAAGAAATTTTCTCTGTCTTCTTTTTTTGTATCTGGAATCATATACTAGAACCAAGTCATTCACATGAAATGGAGACCACCAGATATTTTGATCAAAGTATTCCTTCTGCTTCATTTTCTTCTTATGGCTTGTATCCTTTGCTATTTCCCTCATTCCCTCTAGCAAATGAAGATGTACCAACCTTTCTTTTACTGAATCACTTTCATCCATCCTTTCATTTTTCATAACTCTCACTGTGGGAATATCAAACTCAATAGGAAGAAATGGATCAATGCCATAGGCCAACTGAAATGGGGAGTATCCTGTTGCTGACTTTGATGTTGCCCTATATGCCCAAAATGCTGCATGAATCCTTTTATCCCACTTATGTACCTGCAAGGCTGCATCTTTTTCTAGAATTTGACACAACACAAAATTTGTTCATTCCACCTGTCCATTTGTACTTGGCTTGTATGTTGTTGCCTTCCTGTGCTTAATAGAAAATTTATTGACTAGGGATTCTACTACCTCATTAATGAAGTGGCTTCCTTGATCTGTTACAATTTCTAATGGACAACCAAATCTGGTGACAATGCGTTCATATATGAACCTTGCCATCTCATCCATGGAAGCTGTTTTCAATGGCCTAGCTTCAACCCACTTGGTTAAATAATCTGGGGCAACTACAATATACTTATTTTGGAGTGAGGTAGTTGGAAGTGGACCTACAATGTCTATTCCCCACTTTTCAAAGGGACCAAGTGGAAGAATATGATATAATGGAGCTGATGAAGTCTTATGGTTACCATGTGTTTGAAAAATATCACATGTCTTACAATAATTATAACAATCTTTAAAAAGAGTGGGCCAGTGATAACCTGCATCCAAGATCCTTCTTAATGTAAGTTGTCCAGAGAAGTGCCCTCCACATGTACCATTGTGAAATTCTTCTAGTAGTTCCTTCCCTTGATCACGTCCAACTGCCCTATTGTACTGTCCATCAGGTCCTATTCGAAATAATACTCCATGCAGAATAGAATATGGACGACTAGCTTGAGTAATCTTTCTCTTAGTCTTTGCATTGGCACTATCAGGAAACTTGAATTCATTCAGATAATTCCAAATATCTATGTATTCACTAGGGATTGTGTCAAGGGATAACAAGGCTGCATCGGGGAAATCATCATCATCACAAGATGATCCTAAACCATCATAGGCTCGAGAGAGTGCATCTGCATTGACATGCTTCTTTCTTGGCCTATCTATAATATCAAATTCAAATTCTTGTATCAAAATTATCCATCTTGCTATCCTCCCTGATGGGTTAGGCTTATTTACAATATATTTTAGAGCCTGATGATCTGTTACAACTAGAAATTTTTACCCTAGCAAGTAATTTTTAAACTTCTTTACAGCAAAAATGATAGCCAGAGCCTCTTTTTCAGTTACAGTATAATTTACCTCAGCACTGCTCATTTGTCTGCTCCCAAATTAAATTGGATGTTCATTCCCATTTTCATCCTTTTGGCTCAAAGTACTTCCTAGTGCTGCATCTGAGGCATCAGTGTACACAATGAATGGCTTACTCCAATCTAGATTCTTCAAAACAGGTGAAGACACCAGGGCTTCCTTCAGTTGTCCAAAAGCTTCATGCGCCTTATTTCCTAGTTCATAAGTAACATACTTCTTCAAGAACTGGGTTAGTGGCTGTGCAATCTTTGAGAAATTCTTGATGAACCTTCTATAGTAACCCACATGGCCTAAAAATGATCTCAACTTACTTCTATTCATAGGGAATGGTAAATCTTTGATTTTTGAAACTTTATCAGGATCAGTACCAATACCATCTCTGGATACAACATGCCCTAAAAAAACGCCTTTAGAACATCCAAAGACACACTTTGTAGGGTTTAGTGAGGCTTGTGCTTCATCTAACCTTTTAAATGTTGTCTCCATCTGGTGCAGGTGGTCCAACTTTCTCCCATAGATGTAAAAATCATCTAGAAATACTCTTATGAAGGTCCCAATGTAGGGTTCGAACACCCTATTCATCAAACACTGGAATGTTGCTAGAGCATTACACAACCCAAAAGGCATAACTCTATAAGAAAACGTTCCCCAAGGAGTGGTGAACGTGGTCTTCAGCTGATCTTTCTCTACTATACAAACTTGGTTGTAACCACTATATCCATCAGCAAAAACTATAGCACTCCTGGCCAGCTACTTCATCCAAGATCTGATCTGAAAATGGAAGAGGGTAATGATCCTTCTTTGTTGCCTTATTGAGCTTCCTGTAATCAACACAAATGCGTAGCTTCCCATTCTTTTTTATTGAGATCACAATGGGAGAAACCCATTCTGAATTCTCCACAGCAAATATGATTCCTGCATCAAGCAACTTATCTATTTCTTCTTTTACAGTCTTGAAAAAATTAGGATTCATTCTATATGGCATTTGCTTTATGGGCTTAGCACCATCTACCAGCTCAATACAATGTTCTACCCAGCTTACTTGACGGATTTCCTTGTAATCAAAAGTGAATAGGTGTATGTACCTTCGAAAGAGCTGGAGGTAGGATTCCTTCTCACTCTCCATCACAGCATCACCAATCTTTATTTGTTGGAGACGATCATCAACTTCTTCTTCAGATAATTTTATGGGGTCATAAGTTGGTGTGACTGGAAGGATATCCATAACTGAAACATCAACCTCACTTTCTTCATCTTCAGTGTCCACTTCACTGGTACTAGAGTAATCAGAGGATGTCCAATCATTAGTTTCATCACTTGAATCCACAGGTTCTGCCTTATGATGCTGAGGGATCACGTTTATTTTCACCCTCTCTCTACCACGTCCAAGTGTCATGAAGCCTTCATTCCAGTAGTTTCTTGCATGAAATCTCCTTAGCCATGGTCTTCCTAGCAACAGTAGGTACGCAACAGTACCATTTTTCATCACCTGAAAGTCTACCACACATACAACACCCATAACAGATATTGCCACATTTGAAACTACACCTTTTGGTTTAGTTTTTCCTTTATTTAATGACCTTAACATAAGTGTTGAAGGGCGATCAATTTTTAAACCCAACATATTCATTACAGACTCGGTCATTACATTAACTGCAGCACCTCTATCAACTAAGACATCATGAATTGAAATACCATTACATAATACCTCAGCTTATGGAGCATAGGGATCCACCTCTGCCTCCAAAACAAGGACCTCAACCTCCTTTCTTCGTCAAGCATTGAGTCCACTTTGCAGCTCCCGCCTCTTCTCAGAAGACATAGCCAAGAGTTGACCATATGTAATATTTGCAGGATTTTTGGATAGATCTTCCAAGATGGAGTATGGTCCTTGCCCCTGTGAAATCAGAAAATCCTACACACCCAACTTTTTTCTCCTATGTTTCTTACTAGTTTTTCCTTTCATCTTCTTAGGATCATTTCCATCTTGATTATCTTTTTCTTTCTTTCTTTTTGTTACAAACACATCTACTTCATTATTTCTGCTCTTATCTACTACATCAAAAGAATTCACAGGTGCTTTTCCTTTATCATTATCTCCTTTACCAGATGTAGAAGCTCTATCTGGACAATTATACTTATAATGACCCTTTTTATAACAACCATAACAAACAACTTCAGAAATATTTCTTTTTGGACCTCTATCTCCTCCCTGAGAACTAAATTCTTTTCCTTGAAGAAGATTAATAGTTAACTGACCCATATTTTTGAGCAGATCTTCATACTCTGTAGATGTACTAGGAGAAATATTTGAGCTCACCGGGAGTGGTTGTGGATTCTGGACCAAAGGTGCCGGTGTAGGCTCTACTTTAGCAACAATTTTTTTTGGGCTCCTCTTCCATGCTTTCTTCTTGCCTTCTTGCAATCTCCTTTGCTTGTTCAATGGTAGATGGGCGGTCATACTTCACTCATTTTCTGATCTCTGGCTTCATCCCAAGAATGAAGTGCTTACATAGGAGATTATCTATGCCATTCATCAACCCATCCACTAATCCTTCCTTCCAGATTTGAGCATCGAGCTTCCTCCTTAGCTCTAGAATACGAGCATGATAATCCCTTATCTTCTCCTTCTCTCCTTGGGATAGCTTTGTGATCTCGATCATGAGATCTGCATATTTCTGTTGTTCAGCAAATTCTTTAAGAAAACTTTCAGTTAATATTTATCCCATGAATTTTTCACATTATCACCTAGTGTTTCAAACCACCTAAGTGCTGAACCATCCAAAAAGGTAGGAAAAAATTCAGTCCATTGTTCCCTTCTTATAAGGCCATTACAAATACAAGATCGTTTAAACTCTTGAATGAAAGAAGAAGCATCTTCATTAGATTGAGCTGAAAAAACAAGAATCTTTCCCATTTTCAAAAGTAACCACCATGAAATACCAACCCACAAGTACAATCAACAAGAATTATGTGCACAAATAATTGGAATCACTATACTAGAAAGTGACTTTACACCTTTCTACAGTAAAATAGAAATGACCACGGTAAACTATGGTAAAACTTGACTTACTGTGGTAAAAACTAACTTTACTGTGGTAAACACTATTCACAGTAAAAAGTGAAGTTACTACGGTAAATACTATTCATGGTAAAAAGTGACTTTACTACGGTAAATACTATTACCAGCAAAAATGACTTTACCATGGTTACTACTATTCATGGAAAAAATGACTTTACATTGGTAACTACTATGCACAGTAAAAACAAGGTTACCCTCCAATTGATTTTTGACTAAGTGGGAATATCTCTCCAGAAAATCCACCAACGAGGAATGGTCCCGGCAACGGAACCAAAATGTCATCACCAATCCGGCACTATGATAATTCTTCACCAGGAACTCCTCGTGCTATGATTATTTACTAATGCACAGCCTTTAGTTTGGTGGATGTAATCTGGAAACAAAACAACAACATAACACAAGAATACCATCGACTATGATAAGATGGAATGATGACAAATCTGAAATATCAAAGTAAATTATAATATTAACATAAAATTGTTACAATCTCACCCATGAGGTACTTCAAGTGTTATTGACTTCACTTGCCTTTCACCAAGACTATGGGAGAAACTTTACAATTACACCTCTTAATACACCTTTAAACTGATGGCTTCCTTCGCACACTTCCTACAATATTTTCACTACTTCCTTCTATGCTAAATGAGGGGGGGGGGGGTGTCCTCTCTATTTATAGAACTTCCAGGCTTATCCATCTTATCTCTAAGATAGGATAAGCAATCCACTCTGACGAATCATATTCCATACCTTAACTCTTATCTGTACATGTAAGCTTATCTTTTAAGATAAGATAAACCTTATCATTTTACATGGGTTCCACATTTTTAGAATTTTTACAAATAAAATACACAAAATATTTATGACATCACTCCTTGTCCTTATTACCAATATAATATTTCTAATTCCTAATCATGTAGACCCTACTTCTCTAATTACCCAAACTTTGAAATTTTAACATTACCGAACCACTTACAACAAATATTTACTTTTTACAACATTCCTATTGTACTTTGACTACTACCGTACTCCACATTGTTGGTGGCACCGTACTGACGGCACCGTTATCTTCTATCAGACGCTACTACTAATTATACTTAACAACATCCTATTCCTAATACATACATTAATGAAATAGAAATTACGGAGGAAAATTTTAGTGTCGACAGAACATATCTATGAAAAGTTGTCTTTGTTCTTTTGGCAAACGTTGCATGAATTTATTGTAATCGTAGCAAGTTCTAGTGTCATGACCTCGAAATTTTTGGAAACCACAATACGAGTTGGGATTGTAATTCCTAGGTTGCTGGGTTGGCACGTATTGTGGTCCAAAATTCTGATTAAATTGTTGACTATTAGGATTAAAGTTTGGCATTTGTTGTCTTTGGTTCTGATATCCAGTTGAGGTTTGACTTGGACCCCGTGTCTGGATCTGCCTTAGTTGTTGTTGTTGTGGACGATTAAAATCCACCGAGTTGATTGTCGGGGTAAAATTGTTGTTTCGTTCATTGTTAAACAGTGGTGGAGCATTTACAACATTTTCCTTTTTAGCTTGGTCAGTTACTCCATCTGTTGTTATGCCATGATTTTTGTTAAGGATTTTAGGTCCTTGATTGATGTTTACTGTACTAGGATAGGTCATAGTATTTTGATTGGGGATGATTAACCTCCCATTTTTTCTATACGTCGTGTGACCGCTATCTATTGCAGCTTGATCTATTCGAAGGGCACTCTCAAGTAATTCATCATAAGTCCTTAGTGGGAACTTCTGGACTTCTTCCTTTATCTCTTTGCTGAGAGAATGAAGGAATAAATCACATAGTTCCATCTGATCCATGTTTGGAGCACTTGCCAAAGAATAAAGGACTGTATGCCATCTTTGGATGAAATGAGCAACATATTCATTGTGTTCCTACTTAATATGCAAGAATTCCCTGATTCCTGTTCTCAACAGTTTGTTTATGTCAAACGCCTTGATGAACTCTGAAACGAGCTGTTTAAATGAATGTATTGAAGCTTCAGGTATCCTATAATACCAATCGAGGGCAATACCCTCTAAAGTTTTGGGGAATATTTTAGCAACAACACCATCCCAAGGGAACAGTTATCAAATGGCTGTGGCATAGGCCTTGATATGTGCATTCGGGTCTCCCTCCCCTTTGTATTTGGGAAAATCGGGAAGAGGTCTTGGAAGCATGATGCTTCATATAGTGAAGTCTAAGGGCTCTTTCAAATATTCTGAATAAGTCCCTATCGCATAGGTTTCAACCATTGATGGTGCTTGCTGAGGGGGTGGAGGTGGAATGGGTTGTTGATATGGCATAGCGTATGCATTTGCAGGGACATAAGGAAATCCTTATGGTTGAGTGAACATGCCGGGAGAAGAGAACATATCTCCCTGTGGTGATTTGGAATATATGTTTAAGTATGGAGGAGCATTGCTCAGGAAAGGATTGGTTTGTACTAAAGTAGGAAGTATCATATTTTTCACCGGAGTGGCATTAGCAATCGTGATTCTAGCTAGCGTTTTTTGTGAATACTGAGGAGGCATGCCCAACGTGCCTATTCCTGTGAGGAGGTCTACTTGGCTAGGATGATGTGGAGGGTTGGGGATTCCTACTTGCCCAAAATATGAATTTTGATTTGCTTGAGCAAGCTCCAGCCCTCTAACCTTTTTAGCCAAGGCTGAAATGACCTCTATTGGTGAGGACACAGTATTTTTCCTTACGGGCATTTTTTGTGTCGTTTGAGGCTGTATAGGCATATGGTATCCAGCTATGAATTGATCGGTGCCCTGCCAAGCTTCACTGAGGGAATTTCCTATAGGTAATAACATGGAGGTGTTTTCTTGAAAAGAGACCTCGGGTTGTGTTTGTAAACTTCCTATAGGCAGGTACATACTCTGAGAGCATTGTTCACTCCTAGCATAACGTGCTAAATGTTCATCATCTGAAACAAGATATGGATCTGATTGTCTACTAATTTGTGGTCTAAGCAACACCTGAGGAGACGAACCAGATTCTCTCGTAAACGTCATGTTGTTCGAGCCTGAAGGCTCTAGTTGTTGTGTTTGAGTGAGCTGATCAAACTCCTCTATTTGGAAAGAAGAATTATATCTAGTCCTTTAAGGAGGAGTTTGTGTTGAAAACCGGTTAGTAGAATAGTTGTCACCCCATGCTGAGAGCGAGGGTGATGGTTGTCTATTCAGTTGATCATAGTATGCTTCAAGACCTAGGAGAGGTCTTCCATATGCATCGAATCCTGACATATTCAGGGGGTATATGAATACCCGCAGAATAAGGGGAAGGAGCGAAGATGGATGGAAGAAGTGAAAACTAAAAGAGGAAGCACTGTTTCTTTCACGTTGGGTTCACCAATTTTGGTGGTGAAGCTAATGTGAAGGCTAATGTGGTAGAGAATATGAAACAATTGTTTGTTTCACGTCGGGTTCACCAATTTTATTGGCGAAGCTGATGTGAAGGCTAATGTGGTAGAGAAGATGAAACAATTGTTTGTTCACGTTGGGTTCACCAATTTTGTACGATGGAAAAGTGACAAGCAAGCATGGGAATCTACAAGTAACTCTTTCTCGCACCCGACCTCCCGAGGTTGTGCCGAGACAGCCGGTAAGAATGGAATATGCGTGGGGTATAGAAAAACTAGTTAGGTAATCTTATATCTTCAACACGCACTAATGGAATATGCGAATCTAAGGAAAAGAAGGGCCTCCTAACCTAAATCGGTGTGATAGATCGGTCGGTGAGGATGACTGCTCGAAGGCTCCAATCAATATTGAGCTCTGGCATAATCTGATCTATAGGTTGTGGAATACGTGGAAAATGACCTGGGATAGTTTCGTGTATGTCTCCAGATAGGGTCATAAGATGGATGATGGATATATAGGGGATTCTATGGGTGGTTCTCTGGCCTAGATCAGAAATCCTTAGCTTGATTAGCTATTATGTCTAGTGAGGATAATTGTGCGATAATGGTTGGTGGAAGTGGAGAGGCTCTAAATACTAGTGTGTGTAGACCAACATCAATGTTTGATCGGCCTGTGGGCTCGTTGGGTTATGGGACCTGTGGATCCCAACCGTAAGTTTGTGGTTGTTGTGGGCCTCCTATGGTCATGTGTAAAATCAATCCCTGATCCCTAATATCCAATAATCATATGCCTTTTTGGCCTCTATGTTTAGAGCTAAAAGTTGTGTAATCTTCTCATAGTACCTTACATGCGTTTTGGCAAATTGAATTCTTAAGCTAGTGTCAATGTCAATAAGGATATCTCCTACGTCTAGCTGTGGGACCAAAGGATCACAACCGAATGTTTTCTCTCTTTTAAGCCCTTCTGCAGTCATGCGGATATTTATCTAGGGTAATCTGTAGTTTACTTGGTTTGACCAAAACGTATGCGCTTTGTCGTCTTCTATGTTTAGTCCTCTCAGCTGTGCACTGATTTCTTGTAGGTCTGTTGTTAATTGGAAGACCTGAATTCTGAGATTCTGGTCTATATCAGTTATTGCTGCAATAAGATTGGGTTGAGGCACTATTGGCTCGAATACGTATTCTCTGGGCTCCCTCGGTCCTGTGATTGTCATATAAGATCAAACAATATAAATCTAACTAAAGTAAAGTAAAATAATTATGTAAAGTATAAGCACATCATATATATATCTAAATCTAATCGAAAGAGCAATTATTTAATATATCTAGAAATTGACAACTAAACTAATAACGAAATTTAAAACAAACAAGGCAGCCGGGTATAGATACTTGCCTTTATAGTTGTAAATATATTCTAAATAACAAAATAACTGATCTAATCTATTTGAAAGACTCTCGATCCTACCTCAGAAGTGAGAAATGAATCATAGTTTCTCAGAAACTATCAATCCCCATAGCTTCCCCGGCAATATCGAAAGTGAGATTAACTGAAATGAAATGATTCACTATTCTATTTGATATATTTTAACTAGAACTTTGAAAGCTTGAACCTGGATTTTGTAGAACAGTGGTGAATCCGATTGTGTGTGGCTTTGTCCCCTCAGTGTGGTCTCCTCATTCCTTCGTGCTCACGTGAATCTAGAAAAGCGTGTAATGCTAGCATCAACAGAAGTAGGTATTGGAACAATGACAACTTTGGATGTAGACTGAATACAATGCGAGTAGGAGAGGGATAGCGCAAGAGAACAAAGCTTGGCTTATGCAATTCCTAGCGAGATTTATTGCGAGTCATGCAATACAAAACATCCAGAACCTGAAACTATTCTTCTTGACGAACAAAACCTGCAACTCTAATGGCTTCATATTGAAAATGAAACTATCCTACCTCAATTGATTGTATGAAATGTTAATAGCACTAGCACAAGAAGATCATGTGGCTTCTAAACAACAAAACAACACTAACTATGCATGTAACAAATGAAAACTATGAATTCCTAAGAACTGAAAGACTAAACTATTGAAATGAAAGGATAAGAGGCAATTTTTGAGGGGCCATTTGCTTGTAATCAAACCAACTATTTATAGAATTCCCATTTACCCAAAGGTGAAAACCAAATTGAACTCTTTTACAATAAACAATGGAAAAACACTATTCCAGGGAACCAAAATCATAAATACGAGCAAGGCGGTGAAAAAAGTTTGTAAACGTTGAAATTTTACACGAGTCGTGATAAAATGAATGTTCTGGAAAAACGTGTGAAGGACCGCCGCCCTGAGCAAGGCAGCGGTTACAGGACCGCTGCCCTGCCTGGGCGGCGGTCACAAGACCACCGCCTAGGTAGGGTGGCAGTTTCGTCACTAAAGACCAAAACACAAATAAAAGAGGGGGGAGAGCAAAACAAAGCACGCATAGGCTAAGCGGAGCATGCGAGATGTTAGTGTACACTTGGAGGGCTTTTCTAAATCCCGAACACCTTGCGAGGAGACCTGTATCATCATTGGGGCTTGTGTAACATCGTTCCGGGAGCGTAGTACGTACCCTTACAATTTTGGGTACGTACAGTGACTTCATGTGGAGCTCAGTGGTAAGCTCGACATTGACACATATAGCTCGTCGAGTCAGTGATGGAGCTCAGTTGGTCTTGGGCACTCAATATCAAAGGAGTTCATGCACAGTCAACAATAAGCTTGTTTCAATGAAATTTTGTCTTGGTCGTGGTGGAGTAGCTTGGTTAATGCGATGGTAGTGGACTCGGCCGGTACACAACGTGGAGGAGCTCGAACCCAACTCGATGAATTGGCTCGGTGAGCTAACCATCGAGTTGGGCTATTTTTTGGCCCTTTTTCCATAATTGCCCCTCCACTGCAATCCGGTCAATAAGGGGCCCACCATATTTTTTAATTAAATTAATATTTTTATTTAAATATTTTAATAATAATATTTATTATTATTACTTAAATATTTTATTTAAATATTATTTTAATTAATTAAGGATACTAGGTCAACTAGATATTAATGATGCATGATGGAACCTTCTAAACTGGTTCAACCAACTGCAATAAATACATCATTTACCTTCAATTTAGGGATTTAATTATGACCTTTCCTCTTCTCTCTCACATATTCTTCTATAAATATAAGTTGGAGGCTCATTCCAAGGGGTTCCAACAAGTCATATTAGTTGGAAAGTTAGACCTCTTAGGCAAGT
This sequence comes from Taxus chinensis, assembly GCA_019776745.2. NCBI lineage: Eukaryota > Viridiplantae > Streptophyta > Pinopsida > Cupressales > Taxaceae > Taxus > Taxus chinensis. Next base: position 473,891,276 of record CM034156.1, on the reverse strand, counting down.
GTGTATTTTTCAAGAGTCCTCTCTCTTCTACAAGTGGCCCTTGTGTGTTGAGGGAACTTTCAAGCCTCGTTTCCAAGATTGTAATTTCAATCATTGCCTCTTCTGAATGTATGATGCATTGTGCACATTATTGAAGCAATAAAAGTGTGTGTTTTGTGACTAATCTCGGTCCTTTCATCCTTCTATACTTCTTTGTGCCTTTTCCCATGCTTACAGGTACACTATGCAAGTTCATGTTTCTATTGCAGGTTCTTGGAGTTATGTGCTTATCGAGTGGTGGAGTATTGCATGCAGTTGAGTTGTGGTGTCCATTCACCCTTGCTGAGTTCATCCTTCTTCATTGGGAAACTGATATATTGCTCTGTCTTATTAAGTTTAACAAAGGGAAGGCATGTCTCTTAGTCTGTGGTATCATGTACCCTCTCTAAGTTACAGTAGGTGAAGTTGACTAGTGGTGCACACACCCTCTTCAAATTATCCCTTCCTGAGTCTGGAAATGCCCTTATATTTGGTGCATCACCATCCCTAGTATAGTTTCATTTCTGTAAATATTTTTCCCTAAAACCCCATGAAGATGTTTACATAGGACTAGATAGCCTTTTATCACACTAGGAATAATATAACACTTAGTTTAGGGAGAGGAAGCCAGCCTTCTCCAGAGGTTCACCTTGAGCCCAAGTCCCACAGCTTGAGAGGTGATCCCATGTGTCCCAATCACACCGAACGTCCTGTTCACATTCTGGCCATTCAGAGGGTGCAGTGATTTGGCGACAACAAATATGAAGAGATTATAGAAATATCTATAAAAATTACTAGAATTTACAACCACCTAAAAGAGCTAAACCGTCAACTAATTTTGATTTGACAAACACAGATAATTTGAAATTCCATGTTTGCTTATAACCGACAAGAAAAGGCCATTAAAGGAGCAAAAGTTTTGAGAGATCCAAAATAAAAAGTCAAATGGTCCACTAAAAAGAGGATGAACTATAGTAGTATGGTTATGGTGGATTGGTGATGGTAGACTATAAACATAGTCTTATGATTGTAGCAAATTATTAAAGAAGGAAAATAATGTTTTTGACATTTTGGTGATATTTTCAGTTTTTTTTTTTTATTAAAGGTAAATAGTTTTTTGAAATGGACTATATCCTTGTACACGAAGGCTCAAAAGCCAAATATAACTATATCAACATAGCCTAAATGGATCAAAATTTAGATATGATCAATAAGCCCAAGGACAAAAAACACCCTGCCAAGAAAAAACATGCAACAAACAACTAATAATTATGTAGGTTTTTAAGTATTTTATGTTGACCTCTACTAATTTCAAGGTTTCAAAATAAACTAAACCAAAAACAGAACATATTATTAACTATATATAAAATATAATTGTCAAAAATCACAAAAATATATCAAAAATTATATACTTCCAAAAAAAAAACCTAAATTTTATTAATAATCACAAATACACTATTGCCATAATAGTTATACTAACAAATAATCCAAAAACAAAAAGCAATGCCGGTTTGAAGTTCTAATAAATGCCCCAGCAAAAATTAAGTGTCCACTACTACATTAATGAGAATAACGAGTGTTAGTTGCTCTCATATCCATTAACTTGGTTAATTTACCTATTCTTGTATTCCCATACAATTCCGAAATTAATGGACAAGTATGTCACATGTGTAGCGAAGAATATGGTCATAAAATTTAGGCGTGGCATTGATGGCAATTCGTCAATTATCATAACCTGAAGAAAATGTAGATCGAAATTTGTGTGAAGTAGAATATACAGTATTGCGCACACGGAACTAATAAAACCGTGTGAAAAACACCCATCTGAAGCGCTCAAAAGGCCACCCTTTCAATCGCAACAGAACTAAATTAAATACAACCAGAAACGTACGGCTCCCCAACAGTTGAACCCTACGCTATAAAAATAATAACGATAATCGGCTTCAAAAAATTGAGAAGAGGTTGTTGGATCAGCGAGGAGTCTTTTGCATCATTGTTGGCCATGGAAACTATGGATTCATTGGCTTTGAAGATCTGGATGTTTGGAATTTGGACAATTTGTTGCGGATTATGCTTGGCAAATCAAACCTCAGTCCCTGCGGTTCTGTTCTTCGGAGATTCGTATGGCGATCCTGGAAATAACGACTTCCTTTCCACGTTGATCAGGAGCAATTTTCTTCCGTATGGGAAGAACTTCCCGGGACAGAAGCCCACAGGCCGCTTCTCTGATGGGAAGATCATGCCCGACTATATTGGTAATCATCATGAAATCAATTGCATTTCTTGTACGCATTTATGTCAAAGTATCTGAATCCATGCCTCTGTAAATAATTCACAGTTGCAGGCCTTGGAATCAAGGAATTGCTGCCCGCATACTTGGACAAAAACATAACACACCAGGGATTACTCACAGGCGTCAGCTTTTCCTCCGCTGGCACGGGATTAGACAATCTCACTGCAACTACCCTGGTTTGGATTACTCAACTTCCAATATATCACGCTTAATGAAGATCAAGATTGATTTTTTTTTATTCTTTTTTCAACTTATGGATTCTAATCGTCAAAAAACTCGACATTTGCAGGCTGTTATACCTGTTTGGCAACAAATTGAAAACTTCAGAAAATATCGCAGTCGGATTACGGCGCTGGCAGGGCAAGAAAATGCTACTGCTCTGTTTAACAGATCTCTCTTGTTTATCAGCATTGGCACTAACGACTTTATCGCAAATTATTTTCGGCAATTAGGTCGCCAGTCGCAGTTTAATGTCACTCAATTTCAAGATTTTCTCGTTCAAATATACTCTACCTACATAGAGGTATAATATAGGGGAATTACCTCCATTATTTGATTACAGAGGGTTTAATGACAATCTGATTCGCGTTGTCGTAGTTTTGCAGGATCTTTACAGGTTGGATGTGCGCAGGATCGCGATAATTAACGTTCCTCCGTTGGGCTGTTTACCGTTGGAGAGAACTCTTTCACTTTTACAAACCGGAAACTGCGCCAAGGATAAAAATGAGGCTGCGGCGGGATTTAATTCAAAAGTAGCATCCATGATGAAAGGCTTGACTTTTAAGCTCCCCGGACTGAGATCTGTTACCCTGGATTATTACTCCCTTGTTATGGATCTTGTAACTTCTCCTCAAAAATATGGTACGTCTGATCGTCATTTTTTCGTTATTCTCTCAATATTTTGGCAAAGTGTCCGTTATCCTGATTTGTACTGGTTTTGTTTATCTGGCTGAAAATAATGTGCAGGTTTTACCGACAGCAGAACTGCGTGTTGCGGTCAAGGAACGTACGAATTTGGATTGCTGTGCAACTCGTTAACTCCCTGGACGTGTGCGGATGCTTCAAAATACGTCTTCTTCGATTCCATACATCTCACTCAGAAGTCATATTCAATCATCTCTCAATCTTTCTTGAACGAAGGAATTAAGGACTTGTTCTGAACATGTAAAGGGGCGTCTTTGAATGCCATTGTTCAATGGTTTCATTTCTATGATAACAATTTAGTCAAGTCTTATAAGCATTAAACTACTGTAACCAAAATAGGAGGTGTAAGTTGAGATATACAATTCAAAGTACCTCCTGATTATATGGGAGATTCAAAATGTCCTCCAAAAAGTGCATAGATAAATACTTTAATATATTTCAAATTCAATTTTTTTGTGCGTCTTACAAAAATCTAATGGTATAATCTCCGAAAATTATTTATTACGCTGGCAACCTGTATTTGTGGAAGGTGGAATAAAATTATTGCTGCAAAACATCAAATCATAAAATATAATATGGATTGAATTTTATATTATTACTCGATTAGCATCCCAAAATCCACAATCGCAAATTGTATAATTTAAATTGATCCAAATAAAATATTAAGGAAAAAACAAATTCTCCCACTCCTTATATTCAAAAGGAGATATTCTTCAAATTTTGAAACGTACAACAAAAACAATACATGGCATTATCACTACATTAGTCTTATTGAAATTTATGTATATAGCAAGTAACAAAAATATGCAAGGAATCCGAACTATATATATATAATGACACATAGTAATTTGTAATTTTTAAGCTTATTATGAATTTCATAAGTTTAAGTGGAAATATAATTAAATTTTCTAAAATTGTAAAATATTGAAGCTAACATTAAAAATGTTTGAAAAAGTGTATAAAAACATTAGGGAAAAAATGGGTAGGTTAGATATATTGTAAAATAATAGCTATTTTATAATTGAAAAATAAAATTGGGAGGAGGGTTTAATAATATAATATTGAAATTAAGATTTAAAAAATTAGCTATTATTCATTATCAATGATAGGTCATAAGTTAACATGGTGAATCCCCTATGTTACATCATCTATTACAATTAAGTTGAAGAAGATTAATAATTTATGAATTGGTAATCCTTCTTAGTTAAAGATGATTGATTATTTATACCACTTTAAATAACCTATTTCTAAAATATATATTTTTATTACCTAATTCTCAATACAAATATTTATAATCTCATAATTTAACACTATTATCTAATTTTATCCAACATTTTAAAAATTAGTTTGGATCTTATGAAATAATTGTGGGTTGTATTTATTTAAACGTTAATTCCATTAACTAAAATAAATTTGTTATTGCTTAAGGTTTAATTCTATTAATGTTAAATGAACTATTGAAATTTGATTGAAATGACTTTTTATGAAAAACTATTACCAAGGAATAGAAAAAAACAGTATTTATAGACATGTTAAATATATTTATGTGAAAAGAGGTGAATAAAAGAACCTTTTAATGAAAACAATTTGATAAAACAACTTCTATTTATACCATAAAGGGACAACCATAGCAGGTAATTACCATTTCTAGATTAGAAAGATCTATTTCTATATTTCCCAAAATATATACATGATATGCTTTATGGGCCATTAACTCTTTCAATTTAAAGGCAAACTTCCCTATAGTAGCTATTTTTAGGTATATAGAAATAAAATTGTGGTGCCTATTTAAGATTTGTCAATTAAAATATTGATTAGTGATTTCATCAAAAAGTAATCTTCTACCACTCTCTAACAAATCCTTCGATCTCGCAAAATCTTGAGCTTGCATAGAGGGACCTTTTCCTTCTTTGAATCGATTGCCATAAGGATTACAGAAATAAGTATAATAAAGTGTAATGGTAGTCGTAAACACCATTCACATAATCTCTATGGCTACAAAGAGCATAACACATTACACGTCCCCATTCAAAACTTTTATTCCTATCCGTATCATGGAAATGTGGAGGATGGTAATTAGGGGAACTAGTAGTGGCAGGTAATCACGATCAATAATAATATGATGTAGCTAACATAGAGCATTCTAGTAATCTAACATAAAATGTGTGACATAAAAATGAAAGGTGATGGGCTGAATAAGTTAAACTTGAGGGTATAACATTAATGGTGAAGAAGGGATTTGATGGAGGAGAAGTAAAGGGGTTCCTATGAAATAATAGGGAACCAATTTGAAATGATTCTGTCTTATAATTTGGTACAAGTGAACCACCTTCCATGTTTTTCAATCATTTAAAAGAGAAAGGGGTTGTAGTGTGGTCATTGATGAATACTTTGAAGAGAAATTTGAATATGTTTAAATCCCAAAGTCTACATATGCTAGATATGAAAATTTTGTTTTTAGGGATCCTTATGTTGTTGATTTTATGCACATATTGTTGTCCAAAATAATGCTCTCGGGCGATTTTGACAACTTGAAAATTTTATTTTGGATATATGTAAAATTTTGAAAAGAAAAGCCATGGAACACTGCATCATAGTGTTGCACGAAATTGAGGGACAAAGGGTTATGCGGGTTCTCCTAACCCACAGAACAAAGGGAGCATTAGTCTGGAGTTAGGTGGATTTTGGTGGAACTTAGTGTTCCATTGGTTCCCCTTACCCGCAAAACAAAGAAGCTTGAACCGAGGAGTTATACAGAAATTTGGAAGGGGAGAATGTGGAACATTGAATTATAGTATTGCATGAAGTCAAGGAAAATAGTGTTCCATGGATTCATTTGGAACGTGCAAAACAAAGAAACTTTCTCACGGGTTTGAATAGCCATAAGGAGGAGAGGGGAAAATAGTGTTTTGCGGGTTCTCCTAACCCATGGAGAAAGAAAATGAGTTTAAATGCAGCTAAATTCAAAATATGCGGAACATTCTCCTAGTTTTATGTGGGCTTCAAGTAAGGATTAGTGTTACACTAATTTCAAAAGTCATGGAACAAAGAAAAATGATCGCATGGTGTTTAGATGCCTCTAAATGAAGGTTTATACCTTCACGAGAGTGTAAAGTGTAGAAGCCACGTGGTGAAGGACAAGACCTTTGTGGTGAAGGACATAAAGTCTAACACAACTAGGGGTGGAAAGTGGAAAATAGTGTTCTATGGACTTTAGAATCTATAGAACAAAGGAACTTGGTCTTGGGTATGCAAAAGCCGCATAACAAAGAAATATACATGCACGGGATAAAGGGAAAGTATGAGGATGTAGAAGTCTTGAAAAACCAAATTACAAGGAAAACTTACTGCGAAGCATTTAAAACACTCTAGAATCCCTGGAACAAATGAATTTTTCATGAAAAGTTAGATTTGGTTTTTTTGGTGAAATGTTTCATTGTGGAGCTCTGTTTCATCTCAATTTTCATCCATTAGTAACGAGTTAGAGAGGAATTTCAAAAAAAAACTTTGCAAATAATGATAGAGTGTTTTTTAAAATCAAATTTGTGGATTTTGGGGATGTTTCACATCACTTTTAGAAGTCAAAAGATGCCATTTTCAGTTCTAAGGTGATTGTTTGATCCTCCTTTTTCATGACACCCTTCAAATGCTTCCAAGGTAGCATATTCTTATATGCAAACCGAAATGATGAAGAATGACAATCTTTGTAATAAGAATTAGACATTTGGCAATGTCACATTCCTCCATCTCCTAGGTTTTGTGGGCATCTATTGATTTGTATGTTTTTCTCATCCACAAGGAAATATCTATAGTTTTCTTGCATGCAAAGGTAGCTCCAAAAGCATGAGCTATCATAAGGCAAGGAGATTACTTGTTGGAGGTAGTTTAGAAGGTTTTAGCAAGGTTTAGTAGGTTGATCATCTCTCCAGCATCTTTTGATCCCCTTTCCTCTCCTCCCTTTTATAAATGTAACATGTTTCTTCATTGAAACGATCCTCTCTTTCTTGTTATGTTATTATGCCAATATTTTGATAGAACTAACGATTTTTAGATGCATGGCATGTGTTTTGTGACGCATATTACCTTTTGAATGGTTGTAGTGGTTTGTGCATACTTACAACAATAATATATTGTCAAATGTGTCTTAAATATGCCCCTTTCTTTGCATTATTGTCTTCTTTCCTTGTGATATTTCATTTGTGGTTGTGTATTCATTATGTTTTGCAGAGTTTCATGCCATGTGTGTAAAATTAAGAAGATTTTTGAGCTGATTTAAGTTGCAGAGTTGAAAGTGAAAAGCATATGCCCCTATGACCTTACATTGAATATATTTTCTTCCCTGCGACTTTAAGAGAGAGAGTGATCAACTCTTTATTTGTGTTATCACCTCTATTCTTAGATTAGTTTGTTTATGTTCCATCCTTCTCTCTTTCTCGTTGGTTACTTGTATGTGTTAGAGTAGGATTAGCTCATAAATAGTTTAGTGTTAGCATTATAAATAGGTAGAGGAACCAACCTTCTTTGGAGGTTGATCTCAAATTGCAAGTCCCACATTATTGAGATCATCTAACGTTGTCTAGAATTTTGGACCTTCCATGATCAAATCCTAGGGTGCAATTATGAGCTACAAGTATTTTGGCATGCTTAGTGGGACTTGAATTATGAGATTTATATCATTTCAATTGGATTTGTATGTGTCTTGGTGATAACCATACTTTGGAGGGTTTACAACAGTACATATGACTACTCCCAACAACATATTTAATGGTTTCAGAAGTTAAGTGTCTCAGTTTTATGAGAATGATACAAATAAAGAAATGAAAAGAAATAGGTGAGTCTTTTGAATACCTGCAAATTTCATCAAGGGAAAGAGAAAAACCAATTAGGAGGTCTCTATTCCCATCACCTAGAGTCCATTAAACTCCTACTTCTGCTAGTCCTTCCACCCCTACTGTCAAAAATCTAAAACTCACCTCTCCTAGATGGCTTTTCCAAAGAATCATCCCTGTTTTACTTTTAATAGTAATAACCCCTAATTTTAATTACACATCATGATATCCCAGTAGCTTCCCTCCAAGAGGATCCCATTCTTTACAAGATATAATTCAACTACCCTCATTGAACACATTTTAGATGTTGCAAATATATGTTTTTTTCTACCTTATTAATGAGGATGATGTAGCACATAGGTTATTCGATTCATCTTTTAAGGGGAGGGAATTACAATGGTATAGAAGTTTGCAACCAATTTCTATTTTTATATGGGATGAGCTTGGAGAGAAAATTTGAGTAGCCTACTACCATCAAGAGAGCCCTTCATGAAGTTCTAATGGATTTTAATATTAAATTTCAACATATCTGGGATAGAATTCCTCCTGTATTTAAACCCTCCTTGTGACTTCATTTAGTGGCCTAATAATGACATTGTTTATCTTCACCCTCATCTGAATATGCATGTATTCTATAATTTTTTCCTAATCTAAAGTAGAAAATATATGCATATTACTTGATTAGTATGTATGTATTTGTTCAACTATTGTGTTCTAACCAAATAACATGAAAATGATTCATTTTTTTGTATACATATATCTCTAAATTAAGGAAAATTATGGTTTTGGCAATCATGCATCGTTGTAGGCACTAGAGAACTAGTGTTCTAGGATTCAAAGTCTCTTTGTGTGGCTTTAGAGTCTTATCCTTTGGCTTCGAAGTATGACATACCACTTCAGAATTCTTGGACAATTGATGTCATCATACACTAGTATATGAATATCCATGATAACATGGACTGTGCGTCCATGCCTATCCAAGAATATCATATACTAGAATTAGAAAACACCAATTATAGATGGATCATATAGTTTATTTTTATATATGTTTTTTTGTAATTGAATCATATGGAATCAATCGTTTCCCCAATTCTCTCCATCATTCACCTCGAAACATGGACATATTGTGGAACATTTTTACCAATCATCTAAATAATATATATATATATATATATATATATATATATATATATATATATATATATATATATATATATATATATATATATATATATATATATTAGAATTCATCTAGCTATTTTGTTGGCATCGGTTAAGGGAAGCAAAATAATATAATCCACACTCACTGATTACCATAAGGAGATGCCTGTAATCAGTATTTTGTAATCAATCCTAGATTGTATGATCAAGAACCTTGGAATTGAATAAATTTGATTCTTTTGTGAATTATTGTGTAAGGTTTGGTTATGATCTAACGGAGAGCAAGGGCCCACTTAACCCAAGATTCATAACATTTGGTATTTTGCATTATTATTATTTCGTTAATATATGTGCATGTGCTTACTTATTTTTAATATAATTCAATTTATATTGTTCATTGTTTTATCTTTTATTATTTTTTAGTCCATAGAAAATTTGCTAAACAATAATTTCTATCACTAAATTTTTTTTTGTCTCAACAACTTTAAATTCCTAGCAAGTGCGTCATTTCATTTTAAAATAATATAAATTTTAGTTTTACTTTAAGTCTTCAATTTCTAATTTTGTAAGTGTGTCTTTGATTCATTATTAAGAGTTTCCAAATTAAGTATTGTGTATTCCAATTTAAGCAAGTATGATTTTATCTTGAACTGTGTGTGTAATTCCCTATCCTAGATTTGATTTCATTTCTAACACCTATGACTTAACCCCAAAAAACAGACAAATCAACCAAGAAATTGGTAGTTTCTCAAAGGAATTTTATTGCATATAGCCTTGGACATAACCCTGGTTAGAATGACATCAACAATTAATTTGATTAAATGAGGAGTTAACAATGATGCACATAATTTTAGGAACCATTTTTGGGGATCATTTTAGTGTTAATTATAATCATTAAACTAACAATTTCTCATGGTAATTTACCTAGTTACAATAATATATGAGTTGACCAAGAGACTCAAAGGGTAGATTTCTCCCAAAAAATCCTCAACCATAGATATTCCATTCTCCTGAAATATCATTTGATCAACCTGATCATTTGGAAGAAGATTTCCATTCACCTACCAAATAGGAAACACAACCTTTTCCCTACCACAACCTTCAGAACATTCTCCTGAAGTAGGGACATCATATAGAATAAAACCTAGATTAGAGGATCTAGTTAATTTGAGTTATCAATCTCATAGTAGTAGCCTTCCATCCACACCATATTTTTCACCTAAGTGGAAAAATAACTTTTACAAATTCAATTGGGAAAGAATGATAGATGAACAACCAAGATCTTGAAACAACCCTCACAATGGGAAAGTCATTGTACTAAAAAGAACATTTACCTACCCCATTTTCATTGATGAACAAGAAGAGACCCCCATGAAAAACATATCCACATCTGTGTTACCCATGTTCTGAGGCATGAAAACTAAAGATCTAGATTAGTACTTATTTGAGTTCAAAGTAATATAACCAAATCTATAATTATATGACTGAAAAAATGAAAATTGTATCCTAGAAAGATTAAGTTATGGGATGGTCTATGATTTTACCATAAAACTCCATCCACTCTTGGGAAGAGATGGAGGAACATTTCCTAGATAACTAACATGATTACTGCAAGGGGAGAGATGGAAAGGAATAATTCTTCTAGGTCAAAAAATGAGGATGAAAATTTAGAAGATTACCTAGACAAATTCCTCTTTCTTCATAGAAAATGTGGATACCCTTTGATTGAGGATCTAACTAAAACCATATTCCTAAATTGATTGGATGAAGAATCGACAGAATAACTAAATCTTATGGAAGGAGGAGATGTGAATAATTTAACTATCCACCAGATTGAGTAGGTCTGTCGAAACTACTCTAGAACTAGGGGGTGAACCTAGGAAAAGGAGAGAAAAAAAAACCAATCCAAATGTAAGAACTCTCAAAATTTAAAATAAACATTTTAGTACACATGAACACTACCCTATATGGTATATAAGCATAGGCCAAATCCAACATTGAGCCACTAGCAATGTATTGTTTAAGGTGTAGATAGAAGTATGCTCTTAGAGATTACCCCCTTGACAAAAATGAAATTAGTGCGATATGTGACAAATATCATGATACTAAGGAATTCCATTTCCTACTAGTCCTCAAACACCATTTAAAGTACACACCATTTGAAGACACCAATTTTAAACAGAAACAAGGTATCCATCCTTCACAAATTCAATCTGATTTCATGCCAAGAAATAGTTCCAATCTATGGATGATGTCATGGGTTGCAAACATGTTGCCACAGATTGAAGCATTAATGCCTTGGGATTCATCATAATGGACACCTCAACCATGGATGCCCCAACAATCTCACTATTAGGCACCCCAACCATGGATATCACAACCCTATCCTCAACCATGGACCGATCCACAATGGGCACAATATATCAACCAGTCTACTAACTATCGACAACAGAGAAGGTTTCCACCCCAATAACCACAACATGAGCAACAGGCACTAATGCCTCCCCCTTTTGCTCAACCTCAACAAATAGAATCATTTGTTCAACCTCAAATTCCTACACAATGTGTAGAAAATATGAAGAATAAGAAAATAACCCCTGTCTTTAGAGCTAAACAAGAAGTCATGGGAGTGAACTCCATAGATTGTAAGGATATTTAACTAATATCATGGAAAGTTGTAGATAACCCACCAATTGTAATCATTGAAATACCAAATGGAAAAACCAAAAACTAGAAAAAGGAAAGAAAAAGAACATGAAGAGAAAAAATAAATGACATCAAGAATAATCTACAATTCCTCCATCAATTCCTTGCCCAGATAGACTCAAAGAGATCATAAACAAAGAATTTGATCTCATCTGAGAGATAAAGAAATTAAGCACTGAGAGGGGGGGGGTGAATCAGTGTAGATTAAAATTAACTTACAGAGTTATACCAATCCACTATTACTTAAAATTTTGAAGTACTATATCATGAGCATTTCTTCAAACATATATCAGATGGTAAAAAAATTAACACTAAATTTACAGTGGGAAACCCTTTCGGGAGAAAAACCCACTTGAAACCAAGGTTTTATTAGGAACACCAATTCCAAAGATTACAATGGTTTTGGTTGAGCACCCACTCAATCTGTGAAGCACTCACTTCACAACTTCAAAACACCTGCTCGAAGATTTACTAAGCACCCACTCAATGAATTTTAGAAAGCACCAACTTATAAGGAGCACTAACCCCTAATTTAATCAGCTACAACTGATATTTTGCAGGCACCTACCCACAAGGAGGTTGCAACCCCCTGAATATGCTAAGCTACAACTTAGACTTGTTTTTTACATACAAATTTGATCATATAGTTTCAAAATTTCTTGCACAATAGATTATGATCACTTGTTTGTATTTGTTTGTGATCACTTTACCACTCTCTTCTTCTCATCTGATTTAAACTCTTCTTACTCAATCAATATGTCGCACTGATGTTCTTCTCATTAGATATATATTATTCACTTATTTCTTCTCTACTCTTTCCTTCTCTCTCTCTTTTCTTTCTGTAGTTCCTTTAGCTCGAATGCATTGCTCTTCTCACTTGAGAAATTTCATTTCCAAGTATTAAAAATATTTGAATTTCCTCTATATAGACAATCAACCCATTCCATTCTTCTTTGGTGTGTCATGCAATCTTTCCTACTCTGTCACCTAAAAATCTGTTCTATTAAATGAATACATTAACTCCATATTTTTCTCTTGTTATATTCGGATTGATTTCACCTTTCATGCAGAAATATTTATTAGTCGATACCTAAAAATATATTTCTCATCTTTCTATGATTTCTAATGTGATCAAGATGAGCAAGCTGCTTTCTTCTTTGATATTTAATTTTTCCTTGAAATAAGGAATCACATAGAGAATTGCAACTGCATTTCCAAAAATTCAATGAGGATTCAATGTTGACAGCTGGAACTATAGATTTCTTCATTCTTCCTGGAGCTCAAACATATACTCAGCCACAATCATCAGGACAATCAAATCACCATCAATTTTTGAGAAAAAAATCTCACTTTTCCATGTTTAAATCAATTTGATTGTCCTCGAGCCTTGTCTAGTTCATACTTATTCAATCTTCATTTTCCTTAGATTCTTTGAATTTTTCTTTTGTATCACAACAATTCCTTTGATTTTGCAACTTTTCTCCTTTCTTGGCATATTTTTAGTTATCCATGGATTTTCTTTACTTCACAGCTTTTGAAATGTTATCATGGATTTTCCTTCTTAATCCATTTTCCCGACAACTTTGTTCTATGTCCATGACTCTATCCTTTTATTTTATTTTATCATTCTCCATAGCTTCTTTTGTCCTTCAGATTTTTTTTTTTCTTCACAACTTTTCCTTTATGTATGAACTTCCCTTACCCCATGCAGCTTTCCTTTAGACTATCCTTTCTCGTGTGGCTCTTCCTTCACATCCATAGCTTCACCATTCTCACTCGTGGCTCATCCTTTAGCTTCTTTTTCTTTAGCGGCTTCATCCTTTTACATCGTGGCCTTTACTAAGCTTCCACAGATTCTTCTAGAGTTCCATGGATTCCTACAAACTTAGAAAGATACTTCAATACTTTGGTGGCTATCTCCTTATGTCCATGGATTGCACAAAAGATGATTAAGTCCCTTAGAACTTATCCTTGACCATCCTGAAGCCTTCTGTGAGCTGACACTACCAATCAACCTTCATCTTTCTCACTTGCTCACTTTACCAATTAACCCTTTTACCATCAATGCCACTTGGCATCAATGAAAACACATATGAAAATGATAAAGGTCTAACAATCTCCCCCTTTGTCATTGATGGAAACACCTCAACACTTCAATACCATAGAAACCTACACCCTTTTGATGGAAAAATAATACTTGCATACCTATTTTTCTAAAAACACTTTGTAACTCTCCCTTGGTAGATTTCTATTTTCAGCTTCTCTCCCCTTTTAATATTATTTGGTTGGTTTTGGAGTCTCTCCCTCTTTCTATATGACTGGTTGGTTTCTGAATTCAGCTTTTCTCCCCCTTTGACAACAATGATAAAGGGCCATCTATGTCACATTAAGATGAAAATTCATGTAAGTTGAATGCTTCATGTTCCTACCTCAAGAATCTCCCCCTTGGCACATGCTTATGATCCATATGACCTAATAGGCTCGCAACAATTCTCCCCTTGGGTTGATGCATACTTTGATAATCTTGAGCTAGTAGACTAGTCCCCCATGTCACAAGTATTGTTTGGCATTCATTAGGAGTTGATATTACCTAAGAATTCTCCCTCACCTTATCTGCACACCTTCTAGTTGTTGGTGGGATCAAGAATGACCCCCAATTCATTCCTTAAGTGCTCAAATGTAGCTTTTGGTAGTGGCTTGGTCATAATATCTGCAATTTCTTCTTTTGTGCTCACATATTCTAGATAATTTTCTTGTCATTCACTTGTTCCCTCAAGAAATGATATCTAATTGGAATATGTTTGGTCTTTGAGTGGAACACGGGGTTCTTAGAGACACTTATTGCACTTGTGCTATCACAAAACAAGGGAATTGGACTATCAGATTTTACCTTGTAATCTTCCAATGTTTGCTTCATCCATAAAACCTGAGTGCAACACATTGTGACAACTATATATTCTACTTCACATGTTGAGAGTGCCACTGATGATTTCTTCTTTCTCAACCAAGAGACTAGACAATTTCCAACAAAGAATGCTCTGCCACTTGTACTCTTCTTTTCATCAACACTTCCTTCCCAATCAACATTTGTATATGCTTTTATGCTGAAGTCATTATTTTGGGGTACCAAAGTCCATAATCAAGTGTTCCGATGAGATATTTCATAATTCTCTTTACTACCTTAAAGTTTGTTTCCCTTAGATCTTCTTGAAATCTTCCAACTAGACCTAACACTTACATGATAGCTGGTCTTGATGCAGTGGAATAGAGTAGACCGCCAATCATGGATCTATATAATGTTGTCTACTTTGGTGAGTTATCCTCTCTTCTCATCTTGCATCCCACTTCCATTGGTGTTCCTATAGGTCTGCAATCTTCCATCCTGAACCTTTTCAACATTTCTTTGATATACTTGGTTTGGGATATGAAGATACCTTGATCTGATTGACTGATTTGTAAGCCCAGAAAGAATGAGAGGTCCCCAAGCATAGACATTTCAAATTCCTCTTTCATCATATCAGAAAATTCATATGTCATCTTGTCATAATCTCCTCCAAAAATGATGTCATCCACATATACAATGACAATAAGTAGATGATCTTCTTCTTCCTTGATGTAGAGATTACTGTCAGCAACACCTTTTCTGAAACCTTTCTCAATGAGGTATGAATCCAATATGTTGTACCAAGCTCTAGGAGCTTGTTTGAAGTCCATACAAATCCTTTTTCAACCTGCACACATAATATTTATCTTCAATTAGTGAAAATCCATCAGGTTGTTCAATATATACCTCTTCATTCAGAAAACCATTTAGGAAAGCTGATTTCACATCCATCTGGAACAACTCTGATCTTCTTGTAAGATGTGTATGCTAGGAAAAATATTATTGCTTCCATCCTTACCATAGGTGCAAATTTTTCATCAAATTTGATTCCTTCCATTTGTACATAGCCTTTGCACACAAGTCTTTCCTTATTTCTTGTTACTTCTCCATTTTCATTCAACTTATTTATGAAAACCCATTTTGTTCCAATTACATTTTTATCCATTGGTCTTGGCATGATATCCCAGGTTTCATTATTTTCTATTTGATCTAGTTCTTCATTCATTGTCATCCACCCAATGTTGATCTTTACTTGCTTCTGTAACATTTTGGGTTCTATCATGGACAGGAGTGTTATATCTTCATGGTTTTGTTCTCTCTCTTAGTCTTCTTCTTGTAAGAATGTCACCTTCTCTATTTCCAATTATCTGATTTGATGGATGATCCCTCTTAACCTATCTTGAGGGTGTCTTAGTGTCTTTGCTTTCTTCCTCTTCTTCTACTTCTTCACATAGATTTTCCATTTCTTCATCATCTTCTTGTTCTTCATGATTGTTATTATGTGCTGAGTGTTGGACTTGGGAGTCTCATCCACCTTTACATTTGTGCTTTTAACAATCTTCTGCAACCTCTTATTGTAGCACATGTAAGCCGTGATGACTACTGAGTATCCAAGAAATATGCCTTCATCACACATAGAGTCAAATTTTCCCAAATTATCTTCATCTCTTTTGATGTAGACACTTTATTTCCAAAAACTCTTATGTGTTTCACATTTGCAGGCCTGTTTTTCCACAGTTCATAAGGTGTCTTGTCACTGTTTACTCTCAATTGAGCTTTATTTAAAATGTACACTGTTGTGTATACTGCTTCACTCCAATATCTATCTGGTAATTTGGATTCATTCAACATGGTTCTTTCCATTTCTTGCACAGTTATTTTTTTCCTCTCAATAAATCCTTTTGGCTGAGGTGTTCTGGTGGCTGAGAATTGTCTTCTGATTCCATTTTCTTCACAAAATTCATCGAACTCATTAGACCAAAATTCTCTGCCTCTATCTGATCTTAAGCATTTGATCTTTTTATTCTTCTCATTCTCCACCAGTGCCTTGAATTTTTTGAATCTATCTAAGGCTTCTAAATTTTTATTTAAACATGCTACCCATGTCATTCTGGTGTAATCATCTATCAGTAGCATGAAATACAACTCACCTTGTATACTTTCAGTTCTTGTAGGACCATAGATATTTGTATGAATCAACTCCAGAGGTCTAGTTGTAGAGTATTGTTTTGACTTGAATGATCTCCTTGTTTGTTTACCATGCAGTCATGTTTTGCAAAGTGTATCTGCTGGTTTTACAATTTTTGGCATATGCTTCACACACCCTTTAACACTTAGTTTTACCATATTCTTAAATCTCATGTGTCCTAACCTTTTGTGACATATCCAGCTATAATCAACCTTACTTGTGAAGCATTTTTCATTATTTATTTCATTTAGCACATACATGTTGTTCTTTGTCCTTTTGGATTTTGTAAATTTCTTTCCTATTTTTCCATTGATGATATCACAGCCTTTGTCATGGAATATCAGATTGTATCCCCTTTTGCACATTTGACTTACACTTAACAAATTATGCTTGAGACCTTCAACATATAGAACATTTTCAGTGATAGTCTTTCCATTATCTAGACTCAAGGTTCCTTTTCCAACTATATTTTGTTGAATTGTTATCACCAAATCTCACAACACCAAATGCATTGTTTGACAGTGAAATGAATTTTATTTTGTCACCTGTCATATGGCTGGAGCATCCACTATCCAGATACTGGATTTTATCTTCATTTTACATGTGGAATGTAGTTTACACTACTGAGCAAGACTCTTTCCTCTTGTTCACATATTTCTTTACAACATACACCCATTTATCTTATTTGGGAGGCTCTTGTTTACTTTCTGATGCCTCATTTATTTTCTTGTAATAATTGTAGTGAAAAACATTATAGTTTATTCTAGTGTAAGATGGGCCAAAGTTTCTTCTATAGCCTCTAGAGAATCTTTCTACACTTAGCAGCCTTATGTCCAAACTTATCACATGAAAAACAATAACCATAGAAAGAATGAGTGTACCTCATTACATAGGTGATTCTGGGAGCAATTTTCCTTCTCTTAGAAGATTTTTTGAACTTCTTTATTTACAACAAAATATGTGCTTGGAGTTGATGCAATATTTTTCCTTCATTCTTTGTAGGCTCCTTTTCCTTACTTTCTTCCTTGAAACCAATTCCAGACTTATCATTTGTATTACGTTGGCTACTTAATATACTAGTCAAAGAATTTGAACTCTTCTCTATCTTTTCATACATAATCAACTTGCTGCTCATTTGTTCCATCTCAAATTTTAGTCACTCTAGTTCTGAGTTCAATTTTGTGCATTCATCCTCCTTTGATTTGTAAGAGTTTGAGATCTTTTCCAGCTGATTTTCAAGTTCTTTGAGTTCATTAGCCTCTTCTTCTTCTCTTAGAGTTTGTCTTTCTTCAAAGATGTGGATTTGTTCTTCATAATATTTTAATGTTCATCTTAGAATTTGATTCTTTCTTCTGCACAGTCTCAATTCTTCAAGAGCACATACTAATTCAGCTTCAAGATTTACTTCAGCTTCTTCTTCATCAAAGTATTCAAAGTCAACCATATTATTTCCTTTGAAGTTTCATTCTTCAGATGCATCCATGGCCATAAACAAACATTTAGACTGATCTTCATCATTTTCATTTTCAGATTTTCCTGGGTTACTTGAATCATATTCATTTGATTCTTCTTTTGAATAGAATTTCCTTTTGTTCTTAAAGAACTTCTTCTTGTTATTTTTCTTTTTATATCCAGTTTCTCTCTTGTTGTTTTATGATTATTTTCTTCATGTTCATACTGAGCTTCTTTATTTTTATTTGGACATTTAACAAAAAAATGACCTACTTGTCCACATGAAAATCATTTGAAAGGGATTTTTCCTTTTGTACTTACTTGAACCTCTTTTCAGTCTTCTTATGAACATTGCTTCAATATTTTCATCATCCAACTCATCCTCTAAATTGATTCTTCTTCTTCTTTCTTGGACTGGGTTTCTTTCTTGACCTTAAATGCTACTTCTTTCTTGGTAGTCTTGGATCCAATAGTCCTCATCTCGTAAGCTAAAAGAATGATTTATAATTCATCCATTGTGAGAGTCTTCATGCCTTTTGCTTCTTCTATAGGTTAAAACCTTTGCATCATATTTGCTAGTTAGAGATCTCAGAATATTTTGGACTATAAAAGATTCTTCTAGTTTCTCACCTAGTACCTCTGATCATGTTTATAACCTCATCTATTATTTGCATGTAGACCTCTATGCTCTCATCATATTTCATTTTCAGATTCTCAAACTGAGCTTTGTAGGTCTACAACTTTGCTAACTTGACTTTTTCATCTCCTTCATAAATACTTTGAAGTTTGGTCCAAATATCCTTTGTTGTTGTGTAGTGCATAACTTTATAAAATTTTGTTTCAGTTAGGCCACATAAGATGACATTCATGGCTCTTGAGTTGCATTCATATTCTACTTTATCTGTTAAAGAAGTGATTGGTGTGGCTGGAGGATTGTATCCTTTCTCAACACATTCCCAGATATCAAAACCAAGTGACATCAAATATGTTTTCATCCTTATTCTCCAGAATGCATAATTTGTTCCAGTGAAGAGAGGTGATCTTGACAGTGATAAACTGCCTTGTGCCTGATTTTCTACCATGCTTGTGAAAAGAGGATCTCCTTGAAGATGTTAAGCTTCTGATAGAAGGACGTCACTTGATACCAATTTTTAGAGATCACAAGCACTGAGAGGGGGGATGAAATCAGTGTGGATTAAAATTAATTTGTACTTCAGAAATACCAATTATAATTTTCTTTAATTTGTGCAACTATATCATGTGCATTTTGTCAAACATATGTCAGAATAAAACACAAACACATAATTTATAGTGGGAAACCCTTTTGGGAGAAAAACCCACTTGAAACCAAGGATTTATTAGGAACACCAATTCCAAAGCTTACAATGGTTTTGGTTGAGCACCCACTCAACCTGTGAAGCACCCACTTCACAACTTCAAGCACCCACTTGAAGATTTACCGAGCACCCACTCAACAAATTTAGCAAGCACCAAATTGTAAGGAGCACCAACCCCTAATTTAATCAGCTACAACTAATCTTTTGCAGGCACCTACCCACAAGGAGGCTGAAACCCCTTAAAAATGCTAAGCTACAACTTAGACTTATTTTACATATAAATTTTGATCATCTAGTTTCAAAATTGCTTACACAATGGATTATGATCACTTTTCTGTATCTTGTCTGTGTTCACTTTTTCACTCTCTTCTGCTCATCTGATTTTAACTCTTCTTGCTCAATCAATCTACCACACTGATGTTCTTCTCATCTAATATATCTTCTTTACTTCATCTTGTCTGCTCTGTTCCTTCCTCTCTCTTTTCTTTTTATAGCTCCTTTAGCTTGATTGCATATCTTCTCACTTGAGCAACTTCTCTTCTATCACTCCTTTATTAGGTTATTTCATTTTTCCTCTATATAAACTTCAATTGACCCATTTGATAATAGACTTCCATCACTTTGATTAGAGTGTCGTGCAATTTTTCCTACTTTATCACCTGAAAATATGGTTCATTAAATGAATACAACTAACTCTAGATTTTGATCTTGCTATATTCGGCTTGATTTCACCTTTCTATGCACTTACCAAAAATATTTATTAGCCAATGACTAAAAATAGATTTGTAATATTTATAGGATTTCCAACATGATTAAGATGAGTGAACATATTTATTCTCATATATTTAATTTTTCCTTGAAATCAAGAATTTCATAGAGAACTACAACTATATTTCCAAAAATTCAATGAGCATTAAATGTTGATAGCTAGAAATGTAGATTTCTTCATTCTTCATGGATATCAAGTCGTATACTTAGCCGTAATCACCAGACAATCGAATCACCATCGATTTTGGAGAAAAAAATCTCACTTGTCCATGTTTAAATCAATTTGATTGTCATCGAGCCTTATCCAATTCATACTTGTTCAATCTGTGGCTTTCCTTAGCTTCTTTGACTTTTTCCTTTGTATTGCAACACTTTCCTTTT
Source organism: Taxus chinensis (assembly GCA_019776745.2). Taxonomy (NCBI): domain Eukaryota; kingdom Viridiplantae; phylum Streptophyta; class Pinopsida; order Cupressales; family Taxaceae; genus Taxus; species Taxus chinensis. The sequence goes on along the minus strand of CM034156.1, from coordinate 473,870,335 downwards.
ATCTGTAGCTTTTCTCCTTTCTTGGCAGATTTTTAGTTATCTACATGGATTTTCTTTACTTCATGGATTTTGAAATGTTTCATGGCTTTCCTTATTGTTCACTACCTTCCCGCAAATTTGTACCATATGTGCGAATCTATCCTTTTACCTACCTCTTTTATCATTTTCCGTAGTTATTTTCCGTCTTTAGTGGATTTTCTGGTTCTTTGCGGTTTTTCCCCTTATGTGTGGATTTCTCAAGACTTCCTTACCCCTGTGGCTTTTACTTCAGACTATTCATACTTCCGCAGCTCTTCCTTCACATTTTTGGCTTCACTTTCATTCACTGGTTCATCCTTTAGCTCCTTTTTTCTTTGTCAGCTTCATCCTTTTACTCGCAGTCTTCACTAAGCTTCCACAGCTTCTTCTAGAGTTTTGCGCTTCCTACATACATTCAATGGCTACTTCAAGACTTTGGCAGCTATCTCCTTATGTCCATGACTTTCTCAAAATATGATTAATTCCTTTAGAAATTATCCTTGACCATCCTGAAGCCTCTGTGAGCTGACACTACCAATCAACCTTCATCTTTCTCACGTAACAATTGGGAAAAAGGTGATACTAAATGTGTTGGTTTATCTTAGAGCTGCTATAAATGTTATGACAACTGATACTTTGAAAAAATTACCATTATATGGACTTCAACCCACTGCTACTATTCTACAAATGGTTAATGAATCCATTACAAAACTAGAGGAAATAATTTAAGGACATCATGGTGACCATGGAATCATGGGAGTATCATGTGGACTTTATGATTCTTCAACTAAAAATCAAGATACATGCCTATCCTATTATCTTAGGAAGACCATGGTTAGCCACTTTGGTATCATTAATATAATTCACACATAGAGATACGAAAATATAAAATGGAGTGAATGTTAAACAATCTCTTTTCTTCCACCTGAAAAACCAGGGTTCATTTTAAGACCTCCCCTCTGGAATATTATTAGAAAATGGTTGGTGAATCTCATAAAATTACTTTTGAAATGATGGTGAATCTCCAAAAAATTGATTCATCGCAAAGGTGATTTTGTAGGGCATTTTTTCACATGGTTTCATACAATTGGATAGGTGTTGGATGGATGTCTATTTTTCATTATATAAATTTCCTATTGGTCAGACGTCCATCCTACATTGGACAACCATCTAACCTACACATTGGACGAAATCCATTGGTCATCCATCCAATGTTTTTGGTCTACCACCCGACATGTTTTGGACACAACCCTGTTGGCCGACCATCTAACCTACATTGGATGACTGTCTAACCTACGCATTGACAAAATCCATTGGTTGTTCGTCCACCTTGTTGGTCTACCATCTAACCTATGTTAGATGCATTCCTGTTAGTCGACCATCTAACCTGCATTGAACGGTCATCACTTATGCATTGGATGAAATCCATTGGTTTTCCATCCAACCTTGTTGGTCTACCATCTGGCCTATGTTTGATGGTCGTCCTAGTAAATTTGAATGGTCATCCATCCCATGTATGTTGTGTTGTTAAGATGGTCATCTCTTTAGAAATAGATATTCGTCTCCCCTAGAAACAAACATATAAAATGTGACTTTCGGGGGCACTGCCCATGAACCCCCGTTGACGAGATAGGCCCCCAAGACCCCACAAGGGGGGTACACCTTTGCAACCCCCCAGGCTATGTATTATACCTGGTGAATATTTACACATTTTGATTAGAAAAGTTGGTGAAATACATGCATAAGTTAATTTTTAAATATAAATAGTAGGTGAACTGACCCATATAAATGACTTATCAACTGAAATTTTACTAGGTGCCAACCGAATGCTAAAAATTTTCCATTTCCAATTTCCAAAATCCCTGATTTTCGTGAGTTTATGAATAAAATTTTCCCTGTGAAAAACCTTTTGTAGATGTAAAATAATATATATAAGTTGATTATTATGAATTTACTAATTACAATTTATCATCATTGGATATGATTTCAGTCAATAATTATATAGGACAAATCAAATAAGAATTAACACGAGCTCTAGATTTTGTCAATATTACTTCGGAGTCCCCTCCGGCCGCTATGGAGTTTTCCTTTCTTGCTTCAGAGTCTGCTCAGATAACTCCATATTTTTATTATCTTGCATCGAAGTTCCCTCAGCTAGCTCCATATTTTTCATCTCTCAATTCATAGTATCCTTAGATATCTCTAGATTTTTCCTATCTTGCTTTAGAGTCTCATCAACTAGCTTCGGAGTCTTCGTGTATCACTTTGGAGTCTCGTTAGCTAGCTCCAGAGTCTTTCTATCTCTCTTTGGAGTCTTCTTAATCAACTTTTGAGTCCCTTTATTGGGCTCTAAATATGGTATTACCTCATGAAAAGTTCTTAAATGATCTAATAAGTGTTATTTATGAGAGGTATGTACCCATTTCTTTTCAAAAAAAAAAGAGGAGATGGATAGAAATATATAAAAATGCATCCACAAAAATTTTTAGTTGTCGCCTAACAACATTAATTCTACAAGGAAATCCTACCTTTGATTACATGAATGTATTACATATGTTATTGCCACATGATTTCTCCCCTTGAATTATTTGTTGAGTGTATTTCAAATAAGTAATTATGTGTATCCTGGAAGAAATTTTTTTTCTATTTATCTAGGAAAAGAACTAAACATCAATAGTTAGTGAATTAATGATGAAGAAGCCATAGTTTTTTATGTACTAAGGAACCATACAAAATACTTCGCATGAGATTATAGTCACATGAAAGGAATCCATAGTAGTTTCTATACCCACCACATTTATACAAACAATCTCAAACTAGCCGGACAACCACAAAAAAAAATATTACATTAAAAGACATGGTCAAAACAAAAATTGAGAAACTATTGCGAGTTGGATTCATTTATCCTATATTAGATAGTCATTGAGTCTCACCACTTTTGATAGTCCCTAAAAATAATTAGATATGGAGAATCTGTGTAGGCTTCTCTTCAGCGCGTGCCCCTACGCCTGAGTGCCTCGTCACTGTACCTTCTCCTAGTAGCTATCATGGCCTCCTCTTACCTTGCATTATACTGTCCTTTCATTCATCTCCATCCTTGGTCACTTTTGAGAAGCAATATTCTTTTGACTTAAAACACACCCATAACAACTTATTCCTTTCACCTTTCACTTCCCATAGTCTTTTTCTTGGATAACTACAACCACCCCACACTAAAAGTATGTGTAGTCCCCTGCACATAAACAATCTTCATATAGAAATTAGCTTTGTACACGTAAGTGCGCTTATTCCACAAAAACAACAACTAAATTGACAAAGCACAACGATAATGAAGGAAATACATTAAGGAAAATATAGAATTGAAAACCTAAGCTAAATGGAAATACTGCCTTATTACAAACACCAAGAAGACTTATTTATAGTAGGGCTTCAGCCTACTCCTGTTAAAGTAAGCAGGTAGCCGTGTTCCATCAAGTGCTTCTAACTGAAAAGTGCATGATTCAAGTATAGAAGTGATAACATACGGCCCCAACCAATGCACTTTGAACTTGCCTAAATAGTGCAAGAACTTTGAGTTATAAATAAGTACCATTTTTCTAATCTCAAACTTCTTATCCCTTATGTTTCAGTCATGCTATGCCTTCTTCCTGGCCTTTTCCTACTTTTGACTCCATCATGCTATGGCTCGGTGCTAATCTAGTTTAACCATCTTTTTGATACACTCTTCTAAAGCCTATTCATCAGCTAGACCTCCACCGCACGTAATGCGCAAAGAAGGTAACAAAAATTCTATAGGGAGAACAAATTTTGCACCAAACACCAACTGAAATGGTGTGGCTTTGTTCAATCTCTTGTAAGTTGTTCTATATGCCGAAAGCACAGCTGGCACTTTTTCATCCCAATCCTTTCTTCCAACATCACATATTTTTATCAAAGTTTGGCTCAAAATCTTGTTGAAGGCCTTAGTAGTTCCGCTTGCCTAAGGATGGTAAGGTGTAGTTTTATGGTGTGCAACCATAAACTCATCTAATAGGATCCTAATTTTCTCATTCAAAAAGTGTGTACCTCTATCACTTGTAAAGCTTAAAGGACATCCATATCATGTAAGAACATTCTCCCATAGAAACCTAGTTGTTGTAGCTATTGTAGATTCCTTTGTAGGTGCTGCTTCTTCCCACCATGTGATATAATCTATGCAAGTAATGATATAGCGTGATCCAGTCATGCGTGCAACTGGCGAAATAGGTCCTACAAACTCAATGATCCATTTCTCAAATGGTTCGTCACTAGTAATTGGTCTCAAAGGAATCTCATCTCTTTGCCCTGGTCTTCCAAGATGCTGACAATGATCACACACCTTACAATATTCTGTACAGTCCTTATACAATGTCTCCCACCATAATCCAGCAAGTAGGATCTTCTGGGCAGTTGCATCACTTGCATAATGGCCTCCTGAAATACCACCATGAGCTTCTTCCATGATATCCTTACACCCATGCTCTAATACACAATGGCGTACTACTTCATCTCTGCCTAGCTTGTAGAGGTCACCACCGATTAACATAAATAGTGTCGCGCGTATAGCAAGCTACTTCTTTTCTAATGCTTTCATTCCTTCTGGTGTCATACCTATTCGTAGAAAGATATAAATGTCTTCTAATTCCATGGGCGTGCATTATAACCTATACAACTGTGCATCTGGCATGGTTTCTTTAATTGTCTATGCTTCCTCTCCTGAGTTGATTCTAGATAAATGGTCTGGTCTAGAATTGCTTTTCCCTGGCTTCACCACAACTATAAAGTCAAACTCTTGAAATAGGAGCACCCATCTACATATGTTCCCCTGTAAGATGGGCTTGTTTACCAAGTACTTCAATGCAATGTGATCTGTATAAAACACAAATGGTGTTGCTAATAAGTACTGTCAAAACTTGTGCAATGCATAGATCATTGAAAAAGCTTCACACTCTGTAGTTGTATAATTATGTTCAGCAGGATTCAACTTCCTACTAGCAAAACAGATTGGATAATCTATAATACCTTTGTTAGGTTGAGCTAACACAATGCCAATGGCCATGCCAGAAGCATGCACATGCACATGAAATGGTTTATCCCATGAGGGAAAGTGTAGAATGGGCATGGTAGTAAGTTTCTCTTTTAATATCTCAAATGCGCGCTGATGCGGTTCTCCCCAATAAAATGTAACTTTCCCCTTTAGTAATTCTTCCAAGGGTGTATCAATTTTGGCAAACCCTCTTATGAATTTTCTATAATATCTTGTATGACCCAAAAATCCGCGCACCTCACTTTGGCTAGCAGGAACTTTCAGGCCTAAAATGACTACAACCTTGGCTAGATCAACCAGTAAACCTTCCTTACAGATTATATGTCCTAACAGTATCCCAAACGACATAGAAAATATACACTTCTTGATTTTCAAAGAGATACTCAATTTTTTGCACCGTTTAAACATCAAGCGTAGATTGTCACAATGATCTTTCACAAGCCCATATACTTTCCAATCATCTAGATAGACCTGTAAGAAGTTGTGAATAAAATATTTGATTGCCTAAACAACTATGCACAAGAATACAACTGGCACACTTTTCAATCCAAAGGGCATCACAGTATAGGAAAAATTTCCCCATTTGGTAGTAAATGTTGTCTTTTCTTGATCCTCCTAAGCAATCCTAACCTGATGGTACCCGCAAAACCTATATCTGAAGGAATATATTTCACACCCTGTAACTCCTAATATTTCCTCAGTGAATGGCGTAGGGAATGGATCTATGACACATGCAGCATTCAACTCCATGTAGTCCACACATATCCTAATCCTTCCTTCCTTCTTGATACTGATCACCATTAGGCTAACCCATTCCAACTCATCAAGGGGCTTGTTAATTCCAAATTTCAACATTTTATCAATTTCTTTTTTTACTTCTCGCGCAAATTAGGATTCATTCTGTAAGGTCTCTTTATAACTGAGCGTGCATAGTCCTTAAGTTTTATCTTAATTTCCCCAAGTTATTCATACACGCCTTTAAGTTCATGAAACCCTCGAGGGAATAAGTCCTGATAATCCCTGAGTAACTCGATGATATTTACTACCTCCAGGTCTGACCAGTAGTCTCCAATTATGGCCTCCTTAGGCTCATCCTCCGAACCTATATTCACCTTCTTTTTCTTCATGGGTTTGTGGTAGGCATGCGTAGCCTTATTTGTACTGTCCAATACCTCGTGCACCCCTTGTGAGTGTTCAACATCCAGGTTCTCAACTTCCTCGTCATCCACGATGTAAACCATCTTTCCTTTCTCTTTCTCAAGGTGAGTGTGTTCAAGTAGTATGGAGTTCATTTCTTCTTCCTTTTTAAAACATGCTCCGGACTCTATCTTGCCAAATAATTCCTGAATATGCTCTTCTTCTTTTGCATTATCTCCCATAGTTAAACACTTGACAAATTTTAATGCCTCATCTACCAGAGGTTTAGTCGAGAAGTAGTCAAAAGTCTAGATCATTCCTATAGTCAAATCTTGCTAGTTCCCAGTTTCTTGATGTAGTTTTGCATAAAAATACCAAGTGCGTGTGCATCCTTGTAGCATAGAATACAATCTATGCACCCAGAGTGAAGGTGGTAATGCTTCATGTCTTGCTGTCCAGAGTCTCTCACACTGCTGAATGTGATGTTGAACAAGTTGATCAATGTGATAAGTGTAGATTTGTGTAGGTTCCTTGTTCCATATAAACCTAGTAGACAAAGCGACTCCAATCTCTTCCCAGTTTAAAAGATTATATCTGTGGACTACCCACCAGTGCATTTTTGTCCCGCGCAGTGTATATACTAACATATCTCTCCTTTTAATTTGAGTTATCCACTGTGTTTCCATGGCCTTCAGAAAGGCAAGGAAATCTTCTGTCCCTGTATACCAAGGTATTGTGCTACCTACCCGTCAAATCGAATGAAGTCCATTCTTACATGTAACTGCACTTTTTACCTCGCGTCCTACCAATTCATATATACCATGGGCCTAATTATCGCAAGCAATACTTGTAGTATCACTAATATAATGAGAATCCTCCCACTATATGATGCCTTCTTCTGATGGCTCATCGACCTCTGGATCCTGAATAGTGCGTACATAAACTCTATTTAAGTCCTCCTCACTTAGAGGCTCAACATATGGCGTAGAATTCCCATCCATCAAAGGTATCACAACCCTTTCCTCCTTGTTTTCAAAGCTGATATACCCCTTATTGAATCTCAAATCAGCATTATTCGCAAAACACCAGGGCGTCCAAGCAGGGCTAGAAAATGAACTTGGCCCCTTGTATAGTTATAGATGCATATTTCAAAACTCCTATGGGAGTGGCCTTAGTCCGGTTTGCCATAAATAACACATTAGATGATGGCTGCAATGAGGGCCTCCCCATTTGTACTCATACATCTAATGTAAGCACATTTACTTCCGCACCTGTGTCAATCAATATGTTGCTCAACAACCACCCATCCACAACAGCATTCAAAGTAATTTATTTTTCATATTCAATGCTAGCAGGGGGAAGATTTACATGCAAAATTTGTCATTTGGTCTCAAGACTTGCGTGTGGAGTATTCCCTCTTAACCAATTTCCTAATAGTGGAATAATGTTCTCTTGTCTCAACATCTTGCACACCTCTCGTAGATCATCGATATCAATTTGGACTATCTCTGATGCTTTCTTCTGCTCCTTTAGGTATTTTAGTTCACCCTGAATATTCCTTAGCACTTCCATGGTATCCTGGTAAACTTCCTTCTGATGAGCAGGATCTGGGTACCTTGCATACAAAACCTCCTCCTTGGTGATCGTAGGATTTTGGTGCAATGCCTCTCTTGCACATGTCGCTTTAGCGCATGTAGTAATCTTCACTATCAATGCCTCAGGTCCTTTTGCTATCTTAGCCATCCACTAATCTTCTACCACGCGCTGCACTCTAACCATCCTGACGCCTTTGTTTTCTTGCTTATGATGCTTACTCAGATGGGCACTCCTCATAGCTATGGTTCTTTTCGCAGAAGGAACATGCAATGTTTTGAGAACATTCGTGCCTATAGTGGTCAGGAAATCCACACGTATAACGAGTTCCATGAGGGAACTCACCTCTTCCTCCACCATGGCCTTATCCTCCATATCCACCACGATATCCACGTCCCCTTCCATGACCTCCTTCAAAATGCCCCTCATTCTTATCATAGCGCGTTTGATTATGATCTTGATCCTGCTACTCATTCTTACCCTTAGAATTATCTGTTATAATTTTCTGTTGTACCCCAAGGTCTATAGCATCTTGGATATGACCAATCAAATGACAATCCTCAGTATCATGGGTCATGGACCTACAAATTTTACAAAACCAAGATACATTCTTCCTTATCGCGTGTTGTAACAAAGGACAATGACTAGCATCATGATTTAAATGATAGATCTCATAGTCCAATAGTAATGAGCGTATAGATCTGCAAGGGAAACTATCCTTGGTGTGACCTTCCACTTCACAATCTGTACACCAAATTCCTGAGCGTGTTTCATGGGCTCAATTTTCTGATAACTTCTCTAACTACTTTTCCATAGCTACAATTTGTGCCTCTATAAATGGACTAATGCCAGTGTCAATGCTCCCAACTACCTCAGCACGTAAAGTTGCTTCCAGTGCTTCACGCGGATCAGTGTATGTCTTATGTCACAACGCCCTTCTAAAAGGTGTAATCAATCCTCCAACGAACCACTATGCATGCTGGTGCGTGAATATCATAAGATAGCTTAGATAGAAGTGTCTTAAAATGAGCATCATACTCACGTACACTCTTAATAGTGCCTTGCTTGATATCCTTGAGCACACTTATACTATTCTACTCAAACTCAGGGATATGGAACTCTTTCAAGAAAGCATCCCTCAATGCCGCATAATCCACACAAGTCTGATCAGGGTCAAACTTCCTATACCAGCTATGTGCGTGCCCCTATAATGTGGTGACAAATTGACTTGCCTTTCACTCAGCAGCCATGATCCCTTTAGCATGCCATAAGATTTCACACATATGCACATGTTCGGCAACATCCTCTATACCTCTATATTCTAGGAGGTGAAGAGACTTCTCCATATAGATATTATGTGGTTGTTGTGGACCTTAACCACCTAATCCAAATCCTCGTGGGTTCCCTCTTCCTCTAGAACCACCAGATCTACCAGAACTAGAACCACCTATACCTCCTGATCTGCCACCAATAGTTAGAATAGGGCCTGTAGATGTACTCCCCTATGCTCCGAAAATAGTACTATACTGAACCCCTATAGTATGTGAGGTAGTTCCACTTCTAGAGGTGAATCCAACATTCTGCGCGCTCACATTCTATGTGAATAATGTTCCTAAGAATGTTTCTCCAAATGAAATTGAATTCGTCTATCCTGCCATTGATGTACTCGATCCCTAATTTACTCTTGCTCTCTTACTTCCCAAATTAATTTTTGGTTACGTGTCTTACTAGATACTAGAAAACCAAGCGCAAGGGCTAGGTCACTAGGTGGATTAAGATGCATGCCCACGGTCCAGGTAGTCTCTGCTGGTGCACTTCTTTGTGAGGCTGAGGGGGGATCTCTATCATACTTTCCAAGATGGGGGAGTTCTTTATGCTCTAGCTCCACGTCCTCTACGTGAGTTGTAAATCCTTCACGAGCCATCTCTCTTCTCCAAGCCATACTTTCTGCAACGGAACATTGCTTCTCTATCTCCCTCTCACATGCCTCATGATACTTAAGCCACCTTTCCTCTCTTTGCCTTTCTGTCGCTAGGTCTACCATCTTAAACCAAACCTGTTCCTACCCTCACGTGTGGCGAACTTTAGTTAGCCATCGGTTTATTCTCTAGGTTTCGAGTTACCATCAAGATTTTGATCACCAATGGAATACCTTGCAAATATGTTCCTCTTGGATACTGCAAAAGCTAGAATTCAACTATCTTCGGGCAAGAGTACGTTGAAATTGAATACTCCAGAATATAACTGTTTAGAACACCACATATCCACAGCACGAGTCTAGATTAGATCAACACCATAAAGAGTCTAAAATTCTTCCTTATCCAGATAAGTACATAATACCTCCAATTCCGATGGGATGCATAAGCAGTAAGCCACTCGTATAGTTCTACTGGAAAGATAACAACAAATCTCTCATATAAGTTATCATATAGATTATGTTCTACCGAAGTGTGTGCGTTAAACTCAGATCCACTGCTGAACCACCGTGCATATTCTTACTTTAGATCTTGTATCCATTCCCCAATACTTGCTATAGTTAACTGGTACGTCTTCATCGCGAACCATCCTAAAAACAACTTTAAAAGAGGTCCCGGAAACAGAACCAATGATGCAACCTAGAATTTACCAGATAACACCCTATTTGTGCTGGCACATCACTCAGCCTTGACTAAGCGCTCACCCGAAGCATGCAAAGGTACCAGGCCACTCTTTAGGGTTGCTGTAATAAGATGTTAGCATGATGAAGGGAGAAACATATATATTCATAACTAATCCATCATTCTACAATGCATGCTACCCTCTTATCTATGAAATAACAAGCTTAAACAATAATCATGATTGAATTAATAACATGCACTACTCAACTACACATAGAATGACACTTAGATTCAGCCAATATCTTCCATTTATTAATAAATACAAAAACTCCTTACAATATTGTCAATCTATACCAATGCGCATATGGATCTGATATAATAATTCAGTCATATGCGTATACACACACTTCACACTCTGTATATTCTCTGTTACACATATATCCTCACACATTCATCCATACTTCTACTATGTACCTAACATCATATATATACGGTGGGGACTTGCCCTTCACCGCTTATCTATTCTAGAAATAGGCTGCATCCTATTTATAGCCACACGTTGTTTACAAGCATAGCCACACATGCAAGTGTGATATCTATAGTTCTCTTGTAGTTAACTGAAGTGTCAATTCTATTCTCAACAAAATGCTTCGATACACTTCTCCAAAGATAGACAATGCATGGCATGCACATCCCTACATCATTGGTGTGTTCCACATGCCACCTTCTAAAAATAGGTCTTCATGCTCAAAATTGGCTAAGTCCTGAAAGCTGAACTTTCCTTCCATGTGCGGGTCCTTCTTGTCCTTCTGCGCCCTTGGTTTTGGGCCTTCTTATCCTGCGCAGGCTCCTTGTGTGATCTTTGACGTGTATTCTTTATTCAACAGGGGTAATATGGTTTAAGATTGTTGTGAATTTATTTATATCTCCTTTAGCTAATGGTAGAGGCTTATCCTTTGGATCCTCATTGCTTTATCTTTTCTCCTTTGTATGCGGGTTTTTTGGTCCCCCCAAAACCAATCAATTACCTAATCTAAAAAAAATATGGAGATATTGTGGAATCTCTTTACCATTTATCTAAATAAGATATATTCTAGGTTTCATCTAGTTGTTTTGTATGAATTTGTTGAGGGAAGAAGGATAATATAATTTGCAATCACTGATTTTCGTAAGGAGATTCTAGTAGGTAATATATAGTAATCAATACTATTGTATGATCTAGATCCTTATAATTGAATAAAGTTAATGCTTTTGTGATTTAAGAAAAATGGTGTGGTTTTGATCTAAGGGAGAGCAAGATCAACCCAGGATTAAAAAACTTTGGTAGTTTGTATTAGTTTTTTGTGTTAATATATGTGAATGTGCTTACTTGTGTTTAGTATAATTCAATTTATATTGTTCATTATTTTATCTTTTATTGTTTTTTAGTATTTAGCAAATTTACTATACAATAATTTATGTCACACTAATTTTTCTGTGTCTCAACAACTTTAAATTCCCAACAAGTATGTGATTTTATTTAAAAAGCATTTAAATTATTTTTTTACTTTAATTATGTAATTTCCAATTCTACAAGGGCGAATTTGATTCAGTATTGAGAGTTACCAAACTAAGTATTGTATGTTCCAATTAAAGCAAGAAAGTATGATTTTATCCTGAAATGTGTGTAATTCCCTTTCCTAGATTGGATTTCATTTCCATCACTTGATTATACTAAAATGTAATATCCTTGCCTAATATGATGTTATAGAAGCAACAAATAAATAAATAAATGCAATAGTGAAAATACCCAGACATTTAAGTAATAAGAATATGAAACCCTAATGTGCAAAGAGGGTTAGAAAGGCCTTAGCTGATTTGTTGAGGTCGCGGGAGTGTGTAATGATGGAGACTTGCTAAACAAGAGGAGGAAATCGTCACATAAGAGCTTGAGGAAATGTAGATCCAAGCTATTTGGTTGCACTAGGGCACTTGGAAAAGGGATTTAGGTGCGTTGGTTTGTGGAAACGACCAGAGAACCTCCTCTGAGGTGTCGCTAAATGTTCTCATATGTTCGCTTCCTGTCACATGAATGTCGTTGTATGATTTCCGAAGCACTAGTAGACATGCAATAGAATAATCACCTATAAAACCCCAGACAAAGCATCAAAACCCTAAAAAATAAAGATGCATACGAAGGGGTTAGATTTTCCTCAGCCACCACAATGGCAGACTTATCACTGAGCATTGCACTTCATCTTAGATCCAATGTAGTTTTGTGTGAAAGTGTGTGTGGAATTTTTCTCTAGGTGCTCTTGTGCGTGTCACACTTTGTGAGTAGTGAATCTTAACTAGATATAGAATATAAATAATGTGTTCATGGAATATAATAAACTCCCATCCTATGACTTGTGATGTAGAATAACAAGCCTTTTTCCCTTGTGATGGAGCTAGATGGATGAAAATGGAGCAATAGAAGCCTTTGATGAATGTAATCTTAGGTGGTGATAATAGTGCTTAGTGCTTGGTCCCTCATTATAGTATCATAACTTTATATTTATATGGTTCTATTGTTTTAATTTCATAATTAACCTCGAAAAAGATGACCACGAAAAATATAAGGAGCCCAAACGGCTATAAAGTACCCAAAAATGGAGAAGAAAGTGCAAAGAGGATTAGGGTGCCTAGAGGGGACCAGGGCGCCCCAGTCCTAGCTAGGAGCCCCAATCAGAAATATGGAAAACACATTATAAAAGTATAGACTGGGAAAGTGTAGGTGCAAGATCGAAAGTAGCATCAGAAAACAATGCAAGATGGCCAAAGGCATGGGTTAATTAGTACTCTTTTTCACTTAAGAACCATATGAATAGTAGTATGAAACTTTGACTAAATAATTACCCAAAGTTTGTGACTTATTGTCTACATTTCCCCCCGATTTATGTTGGCGAAAAGAATGCTCAGTAACATAAAGTAGATACAAATGTGTACCTGATATCCATGTAGAGTGATGTAGAATGTGTGCTGAGGGACTAGAAAAAGTGTGGAGTAATAAAAAGATGGAACATGGAGACTAAAGATGCAAAAGTGTAAAAATGGTCAGAGTGAACCTAGAAGTGTGTGTGTAGATTTTTATGTGTGGTGTACCAACATGTTAGTGTCGATGTGTGTGATATCAAGTGATGTTGTTGTTGGTGTTGACTGCATGTTCCCCATACAAATGGACCCGCAAAAGACAAGACGATAAATTAGTCAAATACTCATGTATATATGTAAAAGTGTATGTATGTATGTATGTAAAAAGTGTGTAAATACGAAAAATGATAAAGGAACATGTGCACCTGATCCGTGATGAGAAAAAGGGTGTAGAAAGGATCCTGTCGATGTCGTGAAAGTGTTTTGGGTGATCTCACACCACTAGCCGAAGAAGTATAGAGAGGAACGTTTGATTTATCCTCCAACCTGTAACTATTTCCAAAAACTAAAGAGATCTCTATATTGTCTAGTTTTTTGGGTGATCTGACACCACTGGCCTAAGTAGTGTAAAGAGGAAGGTCTGGTTTATCCTCTAACCTATAACTGTTCCCCAAAATGTTAAAGACAATCAACCCTGTAAAATCCATTGTGTATGAAGTTTTGTAGAATGTACTGAACCCACTCGCTGTGTAACCCACTTTGTCATGGACAAAAATTGAAATTGAACTGTACGACTACCATGTTTTGTACTATGTGTAAACCCAAATGATGCCCCCCTCTTTGGGGGTGCATACGACTTTGTTGTAGGAGTATGTGGTCCCAAAGAGAGGACCAAGTATTGAAACTGAAATTATGCCCTGCAGGAGGGGAATTTGCTTGGTAGAAACCAAGGAAAATGAAAACAAGTGGCTCGGAGATGAGTGGTAGTACGAACAAAGACAAACATGCATTTATTTAATATAAAGTGTAAGCTACGCAGACAATTTAGAAGCTAGGACACACAAGAAGACAATGTAGGCTGCAAAAAGCAAGTTGCAAACATGGGACATCACTCACATGTCACAAGACAATCAAGGATGATGAAGCAAAAATCATACAAGTGTGCACACAAACAAAGGGAAAATCTCGCATACAGTGGTAAACAATAACAAGAAAATACAAACAAACAGATAACCATGGTAGAAATTAATCCTACAAAATAAATGATGCACATAAAGCACCCATTAGAATGTTAGAAAGATAAAATGTATGGCATAGCGCGTATAATCTGATAAAGTAAAGTGCTAAGTACAAAATGAAACAAAAGCACTTATAGTGTACGAAATCAGATGCCCCCAGGAGCCACTGTAGGATTGGTACTAGGCATTGTGCCAAACATCCCTACTACGTGTAATGGACCTGTATAATCTATGATCACAACTAGAAAGCAAGTGAACGCACATGTGTGTATGATAAAGATAATGACATACAAGATATCTATCTAGCATATGAATAAAGTGAACATGTAAAATTAAATGCAAGCAAGAGTAGAAGCAACCAAGATTTGCAACATGTTGTGGATGGATGGAATTGAATGTAGAGTGAATGATAGGAGCTACGTGGCCCCCCATTGAATAGAGTTGTATGTAGTGAGGTTCATTTTTTATGCCCCTCAGCATTTAAGAATGAACCGTAAATGAGAGTGCGTCATCAGGAAATGGTCAAACTATGTGTTGTGTGTAGCGTACTATGGTGAATGTGTAGTGATGACATGTGACATATAAATAAGGCGTGTGCGATGTTGTATCCTAAGCGTATATCATGACAAAATGATTAAAGGAGTGATGATTTAGCCTAAAGTGTATATCACTAAATGATGATTAGAATAGGTGATGATGATGTTAGAGTAAATGATGATGTAGCCTATATCATATATCACTAAGAATTTTGCATGAAGAAAAAGATTGAATGGTTGAATGTGTGAGTGTGATGGGCTCCATTTGTGATATATACTCTCAACAGTCCATTATGGACCATGAAACTAGATTTTTTCATTGGGTAATGAGTGAAACACGTAAAAGTAGATGAAGATGATGTGTAATATGTAATGTGTGGTGTCTATTGTTCAATGTGTGAGGTTCATGTGTATAGGATGCCCTCTACAATCCAGTGTGAACTGAAGCACAAGAGTGCATCATCAGGTAATGATGATAAAAATGTATCAAGAGGTTTGTAATAATTCTTAGAGAAGATTAGTCACTAAGCACAAAGCATCAAGTACATGATATGATATTGACATTTAATAATAACACAAGGGATAAGGAGCTATGATACCCCCCAAGTATGTAAGCGATGGAGGTCTAGTCAAAAGACCCTAAGTGGATCAATGTAAGGAGCAATTTCCTTAACAAGAGTGATGAGACACTGAGGTGGTAATGTGTGTGACCATCAAATGGTTCATCATCATTATAAGCTTCATATGGGTCCCATTCATTGACTTCGACATTGTTTATAGAAAACAACAGAATTACAGTTTTACTATAGAAGGTGGTTGTTGAGCATGGCCTGGTGATGTTGCAAATACCTTTTATGTATGAGGAGTGAGCTCATCCTTAAGAGGATTTTTCTTAATTTGACTTATAACACTGTAGTTTACTGAGGAGAAGGAGGTGATGGAAGACGGACCTTGAGAGGTGATTGTGTACTATAAGGGGATTGAATAGACGGTGCTTGACTGAGTGAATAAGGCACATGATAAGTGGTATCCGGATGCTCATTAAACGTAGAAGGATCACACTTAGATCCCATTTGGGTACAATATTTATAGGTGGGCATGCAACAAAATGTTGTTCAGTGAAGGAGATAAAACCTTGATGTGCAAGATGCTTGATTCGTCATTATAACACATAACAATCAATGTCATTGTGTCCAATGATCCGATGATAATTGCATTAAGGACGCCCTTGATATTTTCTTAGCCGATAAGTAGGATAATAATGAGTAGGCGGTAAAGTGATCAAGTGATGACTAAGGAGCTCAATAAGAAGGTCATTTTTCTTAGTATTGCGATCAAAGATGAGAGGATCTGGTAATGGTATGACTTGAGGCTCATTGATATGAGCACATGTAGTGGACATGGGTTGAGGATGAGATGAAGAGGGAGAACAAATATGAGCCTAAGAAGTGTCTTTAAGATGTTTGATTTCAGATTTGAGAGATGTAATCGTGGATTCCATAGCCTTAAATTTGTCTTGAAATAAAGAATGCAAAGCTTGAATTGACTATCACATGGGTTGATTAGATGGATGATCATGAAGGCTAGGGTATTCAAATAGACGATAAAAAATAGAACTCACTTGATGTGGCGGTGTATCGCTAGGGAGATACATTGTGTTTAGGGATTTCTTAAGAACAACTTGGCAATTAGGATGTATCTTAAGCAAGTCAAACAAAGAAATTTGAGGAATTTTAGGAGCCATGATAGAGGAAAAATGAGGATCCTAAGCGTGAAGATCAAGTTCGGGTTCACCAAAATGATTATGCTAAAATGTGATATCCTAGCCTAATATGATGCTATAGAAGTAGTAAATGAATAAATAAATGCAATACTAAAAATACCTTAGCAAATAAGGAATAAGAATATGAAACCCTAATCTACAAAGAGGGTTTGAAAGGCCTAAGTTGATTCCTCAAGGTCGCAGGAATGTGTCACAGTGGAGACCGGCTGAATAGGAGGAGGAAATTGTTGCACAGGAGCCTGAGAAAATGTAGATCATGTTGGCGTATATGACTAGACTTGTCGTCATTCGATGTCTTGTCAACATAGTTGGTTAGTCATATGAGAATAGGTCATAGGTTGAATAGGTCAATAGAGTTGTGCACATGTGTCATGCATAGGAGTTACACAACACTCCTATATGTACCCCTTATTTTCGATTTATGAGCATGCAAGACACATTGTTGTCTTTCTGTATTGGATTCTCTCTTTGATTCGATTTCTTGCTTAATGCGTGAAGCGTTTACGACTCCATTGAAGTGCAATCATGCTCGATGTGCACATATTTCCTAGTTGATCCTCATACTCCAATCCGACATGGTATCAGAGCTTGGGTTTGGTAATCATGCACTCGTTTGAATATGGTTGTATTACTTCAGTTTTGAAGTTTTTTTGTGCTTCTCATGAAAGATTTAAGTTTTTTGAATCCTATTAATAGATCTAACCTTCTATTTTATGGAGTTTTTTTGTTGGTTTTCATGTGTTTTCAGTGCATGTGTAGGTGCTTTTTAAAAAAAAAAATTAAGGATGTTTTTAGCTAGTATTTGGCTTCCTGCAACGTAAATTTGGAGGCACTGCTAAAATTAGAGGTTGGATTTCATCTCTCATTTTAAATTTATTTTAATCGGGAGTGAAATTTTTTTTTAGATCTCTAGTTTTTTGCTTCTTCCCTGTTGGTTTGCAAGTGAATTTCTTTGGTTTTGTATGCAAGATTGGATTCCTTTTTGGCAAAGCCTTTATTTTTCTAACCCCTTCTTGCCTCCATTGTAAATGATTTTAGATTAGTAGCATCCTAAAGACCCTTATTTTTTGTATGCTAGCGAGTTTATCATCTTTCCTTAGCAAGATGCATTGGTTTTTGCATTAAAATAATCTTTCACTTGCATTGAGCTTGGTTTCAGAGTTATTTTTCCTGCCCGTGTTTGCTTTAATCCATTTTGCTATCTGCGAGTCAATTGTTCTACTTGTGCGAGACACTCGATTGACTTGGATTTATTTTTAATTTTCTTCGTTCTTCAATGACCCTTTAGTTGTTTGAATTATGGGTCGAAGCTTTTCTTTGCGCGTTGTAAAAAAAAATTGCTTTCTTACACATGGGGAGCTCATAAGTGTTAAGCTGAATTGAGCCTTAATAACCACTGTGAGCCTGAGCAAATTTTAGTTCTGAATTTGTTGCATTGTTTTGGATTTCATTCATTTTGCATTCTCTTTTCTGCATTATTTTTATTTCAGTTCTACTTTACCTAAATTTTATCCACTGAATCACTCAACGTTATTTTCATTTGGTTGTTCTAGGAATTCCTCACTGAACCACTCTTCCTCGAGCCAACTCTTCCCCCATACTCAATTTACTTGTTGTTAGATCCAAATTTCCACATTGTCCTACACACACTCCCGTCACACATTTGACTCACATTTAAATTTTATGATCTTTTCATAAACTCGTAATTCTTATTTTAGTTGTGGGTGCTTTGGTAAAACGTGTTTTTAAAATTCAAAGTATCCGGTCCCTTTAAAAGGTTATTCCTGTATAATAAAGTGGGGATAGGTATTTTTACGATTCTAACTGGTAGCATAAATATATTAAAATTACTGGGTTGTTTTCTAGTTAGCATGAACAGGTATCTTTTATAAAGTGGTAGTATGGTGCTGGAGTTTAAAAAAATGCTTTTCACTAACATATTTTATGCTTTAACTAGTCACATTTAAATATGTTAGGTGGTAGATAACATGACAATTTTTTAAATAAGAGCGATGGCATTTTATTTTAACTACCGATCTATTAGAATAATTTAAAGTTATTGGTTAGTTTTAGTGTTTAAATTATGCCAATTCGGTAGCATGGAATTATATATTTCTACTATTCGGTAGCATGAAAATTACTATTTTTCATAGCATTTTAAAAAATTCTTTTTCAACCGATAGAGTATTTAATGTATGTTATTAACAGTATCTTTTTTTTGACAGTAATTAATTTCTCTTACGTAAAATTTTATAATGTTTTTTCAAGCATCATTAAGACGAAGATTTTGGGTTTGATAACAACAAATAAAATTAATAAAATTGGCGTTTTCAAAAAACTATTTTCTACATGTTATTAACAATTTTTTTTTTTAATTTGTTAGCTGAGTGTGTAGCATCCCTATTTAGCATGACATTTTCCTTGTCGAGACCTCATTATAACTGATATTCCTCAGAAAAAAATTTATGGAAAATTTTGTATGCCCTCTTTTCAACATTATAATCATATTCTTCAACCGGGTTAGTGAACATATACTATAAGCCACAACCTTGCTATCGGAAGAGAGCTTCATTTCAAATGATTAGCTTGCTTCAAAACTTGTGTGTGCTTTTTCCACTTTTTTAAAGTCATGATTGAGCATATTGTGGTCTCCACAATTGTGTACAAGTATTTCGGGGTAATAACAAACTGAATGACCAACTATCTCACGTCACACAAACACTTGTGTGTAATCAACACACTACTTATAAAGTGCCGTAATTAGGGGGTGTTCATTGTGTGTGGTTCTTTGTTTTTCACTATTTTTCTTCGCTCATCTTTTATCTTCTATGGATCCTAATTTTGTTCCTTTGCTTACCCCATTTAACTATCACAAATGGAAAGATCCTATGTCTCTTGTCTTTGAAGTAGTTTAATTATTATTTGTTTCGAGATAACTATGGGATTGCAAAGTGAACCTAAATTCCCACTTTCAAGAGAAAGAAAACTTGGTTTGAATTTTGCAAATGCGATGAAGCATAATTTGGAATGTTGTGTCTTTCTATATCACCAAAAATGCGCTTTCACATTAACACATACAAAACACCCAAGGAAGTATGGGACACCTTAGATAAAATTTTTGGGAAACAAGATGAAATGAAAGGGCATGAAATGAAAAATGAGTTGATTGGTCTCAGCCCTAGCAGTTTTGACACTCTCTAGGACTTTTTCACCAAACTCAAATCTCTTATATTACAACTAAAAAATTGTGGAATTGACAAGGACTCATAGCTCATACTTTATGTCCTGTGCAACAACTTGGTCTAGACTATTCAGTTTTTGTCTCTACCTTCCACGCTACAAAACGAGAACTTGGCGCAAGTTGGACTATGCTCTCCTTTAATGATTTTGTTGTTGATTTGAAGAGAGAATAGGTTAAACTAAATTAAATGGGTACTATTAGATCCACAAAATCCCATGCTCTCATTTCTGGTCATGAAAAACCTGGGGTTTTAAAAGATAATAAGTAGAATGATAAGGATCATGAGATTAAAAAGGACCAATCCACCACAAAATCAAAATTTTCCACTTTCTCTTCCATTTCTAAAAATCCTAAAGAATGATTCAAATGTGGGTATTGTAGTGGTAGACATGAAGAAGAAAAATGTTTGAAGAAGAAGATTGACCTCCTCATGAGTCTTTTGAAGAAAAATAACATAGGAGTTCCTGATTCTCTCAAGCCATCTTCATCATCAACTCATGAAAGTTTTAAGGAAAAATACAAAGCAAGGGGAAAGAAAAAGAAAAAGAAAAAGAATCAACAAAGGAAGGAACACAATGAAGAGATTTAGTTCTAGTTGTGTCACCTACTCCTACATGGGTGATTGATTTGGGTGTATCTAATCATATGGCATCATCTGACATTGAATTTACTTCATTAGAGCCATGTGATATGTCTTCTATTCGGCTTCGTGACAACACTTCTACACTAGTTTTTGGGAGAGGCTCTATTGAAGTGAATGGTGGAACTTTCAAAAATGTGCTTAGTGTTCATTCAATTTTAACTAATCTCCTTTCAGTGTATCATATCACTCACCTCAGTCAAGGCATGCGAGTTGAGTTCACTCCAAATTCTGTTTATGTTAGGCTGATTCACACAAACAATATTATTGTAGTTGGTATAGTTGATCATCACATTCGAATTTATTTTTTTCTCACTTTGTTTCTCGTTCATATTCTTCATCAGATTCACTTGGACTTGATGATATTTATTAGCTCATTTCTGATGATGATGAATTCTCTCCTATATTGGTTAAATTCCATAGTGATGGGGACCCACCTCTATTATCCACTTATCATCTACCACACATTGAGGAGTTATTTCTTGATCCACCTACTTCTTCTCTTCTACAAATTTTTCAGGGAGCTGATACTTTGATTCAGGACTCATCAGATATTGGGAACTCTTCTATACAGTTACATGATATTCCACCTTCTTTCTTCGTCACTGCTTCGGATTCACCATCCCTTCATGGAGTATTTGGCACTTCCACCTCATATATGGAGCATCATTCCTTAGATAGGAACCACACTTTTCCACTTCGGGGATCTCCTTCTTTACTTAATATAGGGTGGTCTTCGGCACGTTCTTCATCTTGGGAGGATGGATAGCGTTCTTCATCTCTTCTCTTCTTTTAGAAAGATTACGTTTGTATATGAGTACCTTATTAGGCCTTTAGTTGCTGAGAATCATTTGACGCATCTTTCTTATATTGTTTAGGGGTGTCTGTTATCTCTTGTAAGTGGATGTTTTCCCTTAGGGGTTTTCCTCCATTACTTGAGATCCTTATTGTACATGGGTACCTTATCAGGCCTCGTTGTCGAGACCCATTTTTATCCTCTTTCTCTTTTCTAGAAAGTCGTTGTTTGTACATGGGTACCGTATTAGGCTTAGTATCTGGACTCTATTAACATATATTTCTTATTTTTCAAAGGGATTTTTTCCTTCATTTATGACTTCCATGACCTATACCTCAACTTTGATGAAGGGGGTATTGGTGTATATGAATAGACTTTTCATCATTCAAAATCTTGTCCACCTAGTTGGTTAATCATCTCACTTAGTGAGAATAGGTCATAGGTTGTGTAGTACCCACTTCCCTTTGACACCTTTTTGATACTAATCATGATACTGCTAATTATGTTATGAACATGATTATGGACTTTATTATAGTATGATGTTAAATGTTAGATCATGGATTATTGTTGACTTGATTCAGTTACGATGCATGATGATTATTGGAGGAATTTTATATGTTGATGGTGATATACTATTGGACATGGTTATATGATGGATGTTGTTCAGACTTGTGATATTTGGATATTGTGAGTAGACCTAGAAATGGAAAGTTATTGGATGATGATATAGTTGTTGATAAAACTATAAATGCTATTGTTAGATTACTTTGATGTCGTTGTGATTCATATATCTAGATGATTTTAGAATTTTAATTATATTTATATTATTTTGGATGTTCTGATATGGCCACAAGGCTGAAGGAGGTATTTGTGTTTTGCAGGTTAAAATATCACAACAAACATCGGGAGATTGGAGACCAACCACATTGGAATTTTAGATGAATTCAACAAGGTCACCATGACAACTATATTTGTTTGTGTGTGTTTGTTTGTGTTAGGGATTCCCATGGGGGGGTCACCTTTAAATGTGACCAAGGGATTTTATGTTTTTTTCTTTTATTTGGTCCCTTTTGTTTAAATTTTGCATGTGTTTTATGTGGTGCACTTACCCTTTCATTATTTATTTAATGTGGTGTTAATATTGTGAGTAATCATATTGTTTAGTTAATTAATTAAAAGATGTCATAAGAATGTAATTAATAGAGTTGTTGGCCATGTTTTAAAGTGTTGTAAGAATGTGTAAGTGATGTGTAAGTTAACTCTTGAGTGTAAAACACTCCACCTTCTTAGAAATTCGAATTTGTCCTTGGAGGCTATTTTTGAAGGTTTTTGGGACAAGTTAAACTTGTCCCATACCTCTTAAATTTATTTACCAACCATACCTATGGTTGGGGAGTTGAAATTAGACTTTTATTATACATTTTTGGAAGACTTGTTATAGGTTTTAATTACACTTTTCTTACATGTGTTAATTTCAGTCCTTTGGGTTGTGGGCTTGTTTGAGTGTGTAAGTGAACTATCATATTATTCACCAACTTATTTATTATGCATTGGAGAATGAAGTTGAATTTTGGGGGTTGGGGTTGAGGATGTGTGATGTGGCATCCTACATGGATCCACCTCATCCCCTTCTCTTCCCTCTTCTATAAAATTCGAATTGCTTACCTTGTTTTGGGTTGCTTCACTTTGGAGACTTCATTTTGGGTGAATTTTTCTTGTTGTTTTGGGAGCTCTTGCTTGGAGAAGTTTTTGAAAGATTGTTGCATGCTTGTGCTTGGATATTTTGGATTACTTGCATTGGGATAAAGCTTTTTGTTTTGGAACTTGGAACAACTCCATCATGGAGAGGTAGAAGCTTGGCTCTTGAAATGCTCTTCTTGTATATATGTAAATGTTCTTATGTGAATGTTTTGGTATATATTGTGGGTTGTTGGGTAGATGGCCTAGGAATGGTGTAGGAGAAGACTATGGGGTTATTTTGTGGGAGGCACAAGTGGTTTTAGGGAGGTATAAGGGTGGAGGGAGTTGGGATTTGGGTTCCACCTTACAAAGAAATAACTTGCATTTCTTTACTCGTTATGGGGTGCCATAAGAGGTTGGGGAGACATAAGAAAATGTGAGGAATAAGGGGTACTTGGGGGAGGCATAAGGGCATGACAGGGTTTTGAATATATATATATATATATATATATATATATATATATATATATATATATATTCGTTGGGTTGTTCTCATGTGGTGATACCCATTTTCCCCTTTGGGAGGCATAAGTAGCATCCCCCATAGCTTCTTTCTCCTTTGGCTTGCTTGATGAAGCCTTTGTATTGCTTGTTATGTTTTAATGTAGTTGTAAACTACATTCTGTTTTGGGACTGTGTTTCTTTGTGAAAATGTTGCTTGTATGTTTGTGGAAGCCTGTTGTTTCCATGAGTTGGATCACATCTTTTATTTCTTTTTGGTTGGGGCTTGGAGGCCAATGAAGAAGGATAGCTTCTCCTCTTCATTGGATGTCTTAGTTGGGTGGAGAGCGTTGCCTTTCCCCTACTCCTGTTGTGATCAAATTGGAAGAATGAGGAGTATGAATGTTGCTGTTATGGAGCTGAGAAAAGATAGTTTGACAGTCCCTTGTGAAATGAAATCTCATTATAACCTTTCCCACTTGAAGTGGATGAACTTGTAAATGGTTTTAATGGAAAGATGTTGTACTGATTGCAAGTTGTATATTGAAATGTAAAAGATTTATACTTTGTTTTCTATTTTGGAAAGAATGTGAAAGAAAGATACGTGTTTTTGTATGTTGCATTTTGAAACTAAAGGGAAAGGAAGTTGTAAGAGTTCATTTAAATTAATGGAAGTGGTTTTGTCTTGTCCATATGTTGTTATTCCATTGGAAATTTGTGTTTAGAATTCACTATGAAATCCCTGTTTGAAAAGTGGTAAAGTGAAACACGTGAGAAGAAAATGTATTATTTTGTTCTCTATATAATATATGTTTTGGAAGGAATAAAAGAAGAAAGGTTGTAATGTTGTATTTTGGAATCAATAAGGATTGCATTACCTTTTTCAATCTGTATTGTTGTATTGAAATTGATCATCCATTGTGTTTTGAAATCTCTGTTGAAAAGAAGAATTGTGTGTGAGAAAAAATATAATGCTCTATTCCTAAAAAAAATGTTAAGATTGGAAATCAGAATTTGCATTTTATCCTGTAGATGGGTTGATTGAATCAAATAAATGTATTAGGCTAGGATTAGAATGAATTTCCACACTTGGGAGATGGAAAGTAATTAAATAGAGCCGTTAAAAAGTTGCCCTTTGTTTTATTATTTCAAACTGACAATTATCTAAACAAAAAAAATGCATAGATTGAACCTGCAACAATAAAATAACAAATTAAATGATTAAATGGAACTAGTAGGCCCTAAAAAACTCAATTAGACAAAAATACTTAATGGAAATATTTCAAAACTTGGCAAAATCGGCCTCAAAATGTTTTGCAGTCGTTTTGCTGTCAAAAAATGAAAATGTTCAAATTACAAATCTATTAGACAAATTGAATCTTGAATCCTTCCTTAAATCCATCTAAGAACATGTCCCCATGTCTATTTGACATGTTGAGAGAGGAAGAAGATCAAATTGAATAAATTTCACAAGTTAAATTTTTCTAGTTCACACTATAAAATCCTGCAGGCCATTTTCTAAAAATTGACCCCTTGAAATTTATCAAAATAAAAAATTAATAATCTCTGTGCAAATAAGACGTTGAGATATTTCCAGAAAGTCCATGTTTTCCCAAAACTGAGCTCTCTATCAAAAGTTATGGCCTTTTGAAGTTTTTCTTCCTTCACGTCAAAAAATGGGAAAAATTTCCTTGGCGGGCCCGCGACCCGAATTTTTTCCTTAAGCACTCAGAATTTTTTTTAGGAAATTTTCCCCGCCACCCCACCAGCCGCAGCCAATCAAAGGCTTCCATGTGGCACCATGGGCTGTTGGTGGAGGGACAGACCCCTTTTTAAACTTAGCGCATCCGGAAATGTTTTGGGTAAATTTTCCAAGTTTTCCTCGCCGCTCTGTGACCAATCAGGTGATGCCACGTGGCGTCACGAGGCATCGACGGAGGAGCAGGTCCCTTTTTCATTTTTGTGTTTCAGAAAATTTTGGGAAAATTTTCCATGTCTTCCCTACCATTCCGCTGACCTGCAGCCAATCAGGAGTGGCCAAGTGGCATGAGGAGCTGGCGGAGGTGCGGGTCAGTGTTACCCTCTTAGCCCTTCGGGGCGTTAAACAAAATTTCTCCCTTCCTCCCCACTTTCCCCGCATTGGCTTAGGTGATTCCATGTGTCCCTTGTGTCTTGTAGACTTGCAGGTGTAATGTTGGCTTTTTGCCCCGCATGGGAAATTTTTCCCGAACGTCTCCCGCCGCCCCGCTCTCCCCGCGCTAGCTTGAGAAGCACCATGTGTCCCTTGTGGACTTGCGGACCCGCGGGCACGTGGGTGCAAAGTTAGTTTTTTTCCCACATGGGAAATGTTCCAAAAGTCTCCCCGTAGCCCAGCAACCCACCCTTTGGGTAAATTTTCACCCTTGGGCCTGCAAGCCCACTTTTGGGGAAAATTTTCACCCCAAGGCCTGCCGGCCCATAACTTGAGAAATATGAGGAGTTAGGAGGACTTCTTTATATCAATGGAAAGGTGAGGAAATTTACTATCTGATGGCAATGTTTTAGGGAATTTTAAAAGTGATAAGTGTGAGAAAAATCAATTTGAAACTTTAAGCATGTTAGAGAGTGGGTATGGTGAAGATTTACCCTCTGAACCTATTGAACCTTCTAACCCTAAATTTTTGGACCTTATGACCTCTAATAATTTTTAATCAAAGTAAAGTATGTTCTAGTGGATTATAATTGTTCTAGAACATGTTAAGTGATAGCTGTTGCCTTGTAACCTAGTTGTAGAGTCTTCTTATAAAAATAAAATAAAAATTTATTCTATAATTTTCCTAACTAATCCTAGGTTGTTTTTGGGTCTCAATTGGGTTGTTTTTAACGGGCGTTACACTTGGTATCAAAGCAGTGGTTAAAAATCTTGGACCATTGGGCACACTAGAAAACTTGAGATGTGAAACTTAAATCTATCAAACTTTAAAATCTAGAAATTAACTTAGTTAGAGATTACATATTTTAGTAAACAAGGAAATTGAATAAAACTTAGAAAAATGAACTAACTCTCACCTTGTTCTGTGCAGGAGGCGCAGACGGGATGAGGGGTATTTTCACATAGACCTAGACTTACCACTACTAGATCATGTTGTAGCAACCATCCTACCCTAGATTTTACAGACTCTTCACGATGTTAATGCCGCTCTACGTAGAAGATCAGGAGGAGGACATGCAGTCAGACATGATAGATTCCCTTCCATTGAGGGTCATTTATCTCCTTGACCCAGCAAGGAGCATGGAGGAGATAACTCCCATACAGAGTTAGCCAGAGCAGAGTCACCACAGAGGGGACAAGGTGGTTGAGTTTTAGGACATAGAGAGAGGTCTCAGAGCCCTAGGCTTAGGGATGAGCATGTAGAGAGACATAGAGGCTGTCAGACCATAGCTGTAGATCACATCAGGGAGATCTTGAAGCTTCAACCATCACATTATTTTGGTGACATAGGTGGATTTTAGGAAGAGGCCTGGTTGGTGAGCTTGAGCAGATGCTTCAAGCTCTGTCCTTGTTCTAGCAACACGAAAGATCGTGTTGCGATCCATCTACTGAGGGATGGAGCTGGTGTCTGGTGGAGGACAGAGGATCAGAAGCTCCATGTTGATTATGAGATAGTTACCTGGGAGCTCTTTGAAGAGTGTTTCAGGAATAGATACTTGTCACGGAGGTTCATACAATAGTGGATAGATGACTTCCATGACCTCCAACAAACATCTCTTACAGTGGCTGAGTACAAGAGTAGATTTCTGGATCTACTCCAGTGTGTGGATCCATAGGTTCATATGGGGCCTAAATCTAGACATTGGAGGTGCAGTGTGGATCCATTGTCCACAGACATTAGCTGAGGCTGTCGAGAAGGCCTATATAGTAGAGGAGACTAGGGGAAATACCTAGTAGGCTAGAGACCGAGTCAAGAGCCACATATAACAGATGCAGGACAATAGATCCAGGGGGTCAATACCTCTTCCTTGTGGTGGGCAGGGTTCAACAAATTCATATTTTAGACCATAGCAACAGTAGTAATCCCACCCACCTTATAGATCTCCACAGAGATTTGATGCACAGAGAGGTCGGAGTATGGGGCCTCCTCCTAGGGGTCCCATCCGGACATAGGGTGCCAAAGAGCTCACTTTGCAAGAGTTCGCCAGTAGAGACCTCAGCAGACCATAGTTGGATAATCAAGATCCACACCATAGACGTCCAGAGTACCAACTGGACCTACTACACAGGGGAGAGGATCAGGCGGTTGTTTTGGTTTCGGTGTTACTGAAATTTTTTAGAGAGATTTCCCACATAACCCTAATAGCAAGGGTAAGATACAGATCTCAAAGCATATTGTTGGTGATATGGGGTGCAGTCATAGGATGTATGCAGTGGTCAAGAACCGCTAGGCAAAACATCATAGTACAGTTATTGAGACCACAAGTAGCATTGGTGGTATTCCTACCTCCATCTTATTTGATTTTAGTTCTTCTGATTCTTTCATTACATCATCTTTAGTAGAACGATGCAAGCTGGTGGCAGTTTGCTAGGGTCATAGTTGGGATGTTGAGATGGCTTCGGGAGCCAAGATCTCTGTAGAATCCTTAGTTAAGGAGTGTGTGGTGGATTTAGTACTTTTCACCACTACCTCAGATCTCTATATCCTTCCTTTGGGCTCTTATGGAGTCATCTTGGGTATGGATTGGTTGTCTGCACACAAGGCCAGAGTGGATTGTTACCTAGTTTGAGAACTGGGCTCCCTAATATGCGGAAATCACAACAAAACCTCCTCTGAGGTGTCATTGAATGTTCACCTATGTTCACTTCCTGTCGCGTGAATGTCATTATATGATCACCGAAGCATTGGTAGACCTAAAATAGAAGAATCACCTACAATACCCTAGAAAAAGCATCCAAACTCTAAAATAGAAAGATGTATATGAAGGGGTCAAACTATCCTCAGCCGCTATAATGGTGGACTTATCACAGAGTGCTACACTACATCTCAAACCCAATGTAGTTCTTTGTGTGTGTGCGGAATTGTGCCCTAGGTGCTCTTATGTGTGTTGTACTTTTTGAGTAGTGACCAATAACTAGATGTAGAATATAAATAATTTGTGCATGGGATAAAATAAACTCCCCTCCTATGAAGTGTGATGTAAAATAACCATCCTTTGTCCCTTGTGATGGAGCTAGATGGATGCAAATGGAGCAATAGAATCCTTTGATGGATGCAACATTAGGTGGTGATAGTAGTGCTTGGTACCTCATTATGGTCTCATAACTTTATATTCATATGGTTATCTTGTTTTAATTTTGTAATTAACCCTGAAAACGCTAACCAACAAAAATATAAGAAGCTCAAATGGCTAGAAAGTGCCCAAAAAGGATGAGGTCACCCAATAAAGTGCAAAGAGGATGAGGGTGCCCAGAGGGGACCAGGGCACTTAGAACACCCCAGTCTTGGTTGGGTGCCCCAGTCAAAAATAAGGAAAACCTAGTATAATAGTACAAACTAGGAAAGTAAGGGTGCAAGATGGAAAGTAACAACAAAAAACAATGCAATATGGCCAAAGACATGGGTTAATTAGTACTCTTTTTCACTCAAAAACCATATGAATAGTAGTATGAAATAGGGAATAAATAATTACCCAAAGTGTGTGATTTAGTATCTACATCACCCCCACCAAGAAATTTTTAGTTTTTCAAAGGAATCTTACTATATATAGATCCTTTAAAACATATGTTGTTAGAATGACATCAACAATTAATTTGATTAAATGAGGAGTTAACAATGATGTTCATCACCTCTTCAAGCATTGCATTTCTTTACTTATTGAGAGCCTTTAATAGTGATGCAGTTTTTGTGATTCAATCTATGGGAGGGAATATCTTACCAGATTCTTTTTACATAAAAATTAGGGATACAAATTGTTTATTCCAAATTGGGAAGATACTGCTAGGCCTCTAATGCCTCTATTTCCATAACCCCTCCCAATGCAGCTTATTTTTTCACCCATTACTTGAGAAATCATTCATCTAGTTACCCCTACCTCCCCTCCCCCAATGAGTTGCATAGAGTTATGACCATGTTGTAAAATAATGGAAACGAAATTGTGACCATAAGGAGGCAAGTGGCCCAACAAATGATACCTTAACAGCCTCGTAATCAAGCATATCGACCCAATAAGTAGCCTTATCAAGATAATGCCCAAGGACAAGGCAAAATAGGCTACCATAGACCCATAAACACACAATACCCCACTACTGCAAGTTCTTCAAAAAGAGAAACCTTAAACATAATTATGAGTGGTGTTACCCATGTAATCAACTGTATGATCTAAATTCTTGTAAGAATGGAGTTCTCATATAATCTCTGATGGTACAAGGTGCATCTACACTCCAAGAGAAACATGAAGAATCAGTCGTAAAAGGAGAAGAGGCTCATGGATAGGTATCAAATGAATCTACCCTTATCAATTGGTAAAAAGGTAGGTTTTGTAGAGTAAATCAAGAAGCTGAAAGCAGGGGTATGCCTAGTTGTACTCAATACAAGGTCTAAGAAGAGACCTATAGAAGGAGAAACATATCTCATGGGTGGTTAAGCATCTACCTCCCAAGTAACAAGAGAATGTACGTTTTCTAAACCCTATAAATTTCAAGAAAATCATATCGTTAAAAGATATAATCCGCCTAGAAATCATACCAAATACAAACAATGATTAAAAGAGGATGTTGCTACAATAAAGGTCCAATAAAAGCTTAGGCATATTCCTCTAAATATATTAGAGAAAATGAATAAAACCAACATGAATATGACTATGTGGTATGCACTCTCCATTCTAGCACAAAGAGATTTGCTACAAGAAGCTTTGACACATCATGATGACACAAGTGAACTAGTAAAAGGTACAACATGTGCTTTTATAAGTTTGTGTCAACTAAGAGAAGGGGAAATAAGCAATATCATTAAACCATATCCATTTTATGTCACCTTAATCATTGGTAAGTACCTTATTACGCTGAAGGCGTTCCCTCTATGGTAAAGGACCTCCGGACGTTTCTGCGACTATGTCAAATTTGTCGTTCATTTTGACGGTTACTACGGGCGTTGTGACGGTTTAATTTTTTCCCTGCTATTTTCACTTTTTCATTTTTTTTTTGTTTTGTCTAGTTTTTGTTTTCCTATTTTTAGTGGTGCGGAAACCATGCATGAGCCAAAAAAAATCTAGGTAATGAAAACTGCTCATGAAACCCTTCGACTGTAACACTTTTTCTTCTTCTTTTTTGACACGGTTAAAATGCCACGAGAACAAATTTTGTGTTATTCATCAATCTCACATCACAATAATTGTTCTTGGCATCATAACTGAAGAATTGTGCCCAAATGGAATGACCTACACGATGCACATGGTTAGCTTTGAAGAAAAGATGCAAACCATTTTACGTCTAAAGTTCAGAAGGAGAATTTTAAAAGCTATATTATTATTATTATTATTTCTGGAAGGGATTACTGAATCTGTAGAAACTGTGCAAAAATTCGATGTAACTTAGAAGAAGATTTCAACTGATCAAATCTATAAACGATGATTATTCCCATGCTTTCCATTATTCTTATTTTTTTTATTTCAATGCAAAAGATGGACAATGATACGGATTAAAATTTTATTATGGTTTTAACCTTAACTATGTATAGATCAAGGTGCACAAATGGAAGAGTATCAATGGAGATTGGATAACAGTAACAACTTCAGATTTAAGGGTACAAAAGGTCACAATGATCTAGTAGAAGATAATATCCATACTTTGAGCATTTCCAAAGCACCCAATAGTATTAAAGAAAACCCATTGGGTTAATTTTGACCAAAGAGAATAGCTTGTAAACAAAACTAGGATCTTGGACAGGGAGGACATGGCATCATCAACATGCTTTTGATATTTTTTGGCATTCCCATAAACCCATAAGTTCGTTTCATTTTAGCATAGTTTCTTAAGAATGTTACAAATCGAAGCAGAAAAACACTCAATCAACCAATGTGAAGAAATCTGCATCTGTAATTTGCTATCCATGACAGATGGAAACAAACACTTTTAGTAGTCTCCATATCTTATTTTTGCTACTTTTCTTGTGTGTCAGGCTCACAAAAACAAATTAGCCTTTTGTTGTTGCAACACACACAATTTTCAAACTCAATTCTTTTACATAATGTGAAACTCTCTCTATACCTTTTCATTAGAGGAGCTGTAGGAGGGTTCTTGTCTTTGCTGTTATTTGCTTCTTTCTTATAACCAACATATGATTTCTCTCCTTCAGGCTTATTTTCTGTAGAACGTTCCATTTTTTCCTTTAAACAAGTCTGGACGTCGTAGAGGAAGTATTACAAGTTCTTACAATGATTCTCTAATATTTTACAATGAACCTATATCATCAAATGTAATGCCAATTTTGCCTGCAGGAATGAACTCTGGCTTGATTCACTTTTCAAAATCATTGTCTGGGACAACCCCCTTTCACAAATTAGGCCATTGGTTTAGTATAACTAAAAGTATTTAGAGATCTCAATTCTTAGGACTAAGGAAGTAGTAGCAAACTTACTGGTTTTGGAGGAGCTACATGAGGGTTCCCGTCTTTACTGTTATCTACTTCTTTCTTAGAAGCATCCCCTTTAGAAGCAACATATGATTTCTCTCCTTCAAGCTTATTTTCTATAGAAGGTTCCATTTTTGCTTCGGCCTTCTCATTTGTTGGGTCCTGACGCAAAACATTTGCAGCATAGAAATAGAGATGGAAGATGAACATCACAACATATTTAGCAATAGTAAATACATTCCAAGGGTGGGAAGTTAGAACAAAGAACAAATTGGTCTAACCTGTGGAGGTTCTCCATTAGAATCCATTTGCAGCGTGTCTTTGCTGCCTAGCTCTCCTTCTTGGAAAATGCTTAGTCCATGCACCAAACTATGCATTACATCAAATAGAATGTATTTAGTGGCAAAATCAAAAATCTTAGGAAATTTACTAGAGGGAAACAATATTAGAGAGAAACCTTTGGGAAGAAATAATAATCCTTCCACCATGGTAGTTGGGCTCCTCTATACTCATGAGGTGATCGGATATGGTAGAGACCACAATTTACTCAATATCTATAAAGAAAAATTGTTGGTTTAGAAATGAACACTTGAGGTGAAGTACAAGCCAATGCCATTCACACCATTTGAAGAAAATAATTCTAGATAAACTCACAATTACTAAGAAGCACTGTGTTGCCAAAGAAAATAGATATGGCTGGTTATGTTTTGCTATTCTTATTTTCGAGATGGTATTGTGTTAATTATTTTTGAAAATTCTCGGTTAACAAAAACTCTTGTTCTATTTTGTTTTTAAATCACCTCAAGCTGTCTCTTTTTGCAAAGTTTTCTCAACATCATTTGCTGCAAGAACCTATTAAAAAGAAAGACAAGTGCATGACAATGACCATTATCAATAGTTCATTTCAAGGATAGATTTTGCACTGCCAGTCCACCACCATAAATGATGTTGAAAACTGAAAGATGCATTGGATAATAAATTTGTTGCTTAGCTATGTGGTAATGGACTATTTTCAACTTTTACCTCTAAAACATGATTCATGTTGTCCTATAATTGGATTGCTTTCATGTCTTCTTCAAGTTTTCTCTTTCAGCCCTCAAGTTTTACATTGTCGTTGGGTGGCTTTATGTCAATGTTGTATGGTAACAACAATTGTTCTCTTCATTTTCTAAATAGCTTTTTTTTTGAAAATCCACAACTCTAGAACCTAGAACAAGAATTGGTCCAAAAAGTTTCTTTATCATTTTAAGAAACCATAAATAGGTCTTTGGTCCTCTGAACATGATTCTCTCTACAATCTGCAAATACAGAATCACGGGACTTGTCCTTGAGACAGTAACCAAAACCTACACAAATTGTCAAAAATATTCAAAGCTGACCTCGAAGAGTTTCTTAATCATGATCAGTGTCACACTAAATGTTCAGAGCATACATGCCTACATAGAAAGCAATCGCAGCTATAGTATAAGTACAACACACCTTGGGCCACACAACCTACTTCATCCTTACTCGTTGAAAGTGATGGGAGAATTGAGTACCTCCCTTTGAGAAATGATAATAGATTGAACATCCACAATCAAACAATGATATCCATATGAAGAGATAATTTTGATTGCCAACTGGTACTTTCCCACTATGCAATTGTTAGGTATATTGCAAAATATGCTTCAAAAGAAGAGCAACGTTCATAAACCTATCACCAAATGCTATCCAGATTTTCAAGAGATGTTGACGCGGATTCTCTAGCACATATTGCGATCCACAAAATGCTCACGAAAGCGTTCTTGAACATGACATAATCGCACAAGAAACATGCCACGTGCTGCAATAATTTCCACTTGTTATGTGTCGTCATTCATTTGTATAATTAAATTTTGGCAAAATAATTTTGAGATGTGTCATTGAAAGTGACACTGATGAACAAAAAACAACTGCTTTCTTCAATTCATAAAGAGTTCGCATAGAGCAATTGTAGACATTGGAACTACTGAAAGGCAAGGTTTGACATTCACAACTTTCTCTAGAGTTCCCTCACTTGCAAATCTACACGTTTCACCTCCTTTTTCATTTGGAAGGTACTAAAAAATGGTGCACATAACAACACTTGGAATAAGAAGAAAGGAGGAGTCAAGACTACTATCCCTCAACCCATCGTAAATATTACCCTCTACTTTGATAGCACCTCCACTACTATTTTACTCAACACTTCTTGTATCCAAAGCGACATTGCCATTCGAAGGGTATCAAATGTATTCGTGTTTGGTGCAAATAAAATGGGCCGCAAAAGGCTACATGATATAAATTATACAAATATATGGAGGTCTTCATGTATACATGTTTAGTTTAGATGTCGTGATATAAAATTTACAACTATATATGTACGATTTTTTAGCAAATTTAAATATACACATAGAACATTTCAATGTAATGTTTCATCTATATCCCTACACTACCACTATTAATCACACCCCTTATCGAGTGTACAAAAAAGGTTTTTTCAATAAAACACCAACCAAACAACCGATGCAACACTAACATAATTACCCTGAAATAAATACAGACCACATCAACTACAAAATTAATTAACTATCCAAAACGGTATCAAATGTAATCATGTTTAGAGAAAAAAAAATTAGACACAAAAGGCTACTCCTCATGATATAAAATCTGCACATGCATGGAAATCTTCATGTATTCATGTCAAGTTCAAATAAAATAGTCCGCAAAACACTACCACTCATGATATGAAATTTGCAAATGTATATTTTTGAATTTGTAAAAAGTTTGATCTATATTTCTATACTTAAAAAAAATAATAACTATCCCTCTAACTCAAATAACGTATACCATTCGGCGTTCACATTGCATTGTACACATGTGATTGCTAGTATACAATTATATGATAGATTATGGATCTATTAGTTTTGGTATGCCCAAGAATATTACTAGTTCATTACGCATAAAGTATACACATTTTGTTAAAGGAATTGTCCAACTGGATGACACTTATGTTAACACAATTATGGTCATAAAATATTTTAATCTTACTCTTCATGCATTTCTAAGTGTTTCAATATTGCAAGAAATTTCATTCATTGACCTCCATCCCTTCTTTTCCATATGCCTTTCTAGATATTTTACTGTAAAAGTGGGGGATACTTGTCTTTAGATTGGTCACATATGCTTCGTAGAACTAGATATGGGACTAGAGTGACTACCAAAGTTGAGCCTATTTCCTATTATCACATTGATCCTCATACACATGGGCCTGTGAATATGAATTATGTTATCCATGATCAAGAGGAGAGTGATGATCTTCACGAGGTTTCCATATCCGTAGAGGAGGTTCTTGATATTCTAGTTGACAATTAGGAAAATGAGAATTTTTATTCTAAACCCTATGATCACATGGAAGAAATACGGTTAGGGACTTATTATATACATGAGGATAATTCCCTCATACCTAACATTATGAAATCACAAGAATATCAAGATGGGATGTGGAAGTTGTATTTTGATGGATCAATAAGTAATAATGGTGATTGTGTTGGGGTTATGTTTATCTCCCCTAGTGGTAAGAAATATTCATTTACATTTAGGCTCTAGTTCAGATATACAAATAATGTGGCAGAATATGAGGAATTGATCCAAGGTCTCTAATTGGAAAAGAAACATAGAATTATGTTGTTACAAGTATTTGGGGATAGTGGACTGGTCATATATTAGATCATAGGTCAATGTGTATCCAAGAACAACCTACTAAAATCCTATAAGCATGGGACATGGGACATGATTAAAGGTTTTAATGTTTTTAACATTCAAGTGATACTAAGAGTACATAATAAAGATGATGATAGAATTGAAATAGTTGGATCCTAATATGACATCCCTGAAGACACCAAGAACAATTTTCACCAGGATGTCAAGCTCGTGGTTAGACCCACCATACCAGATAATGCAACTTGTTGGAATTTTTTGACAATAATAGGTAAATTATAAATATTTTACAGGATGAAGTAGAGTTATCTTCTAGAAATTAGTCAAGATTGTAGGAGCAATATGAGGATAAGATCATCGTTCTCAAGACCAAAAAAATTCCTAAGGGATTAATCACCTTGGAAAGCATATTCAACCTTGATGATCAATTCAAGGGAGAGATAATGAACATAACAGTCAAAGAGGAAAGCTATGAGTAGGTTGTTATTTCAAGAGACAAGTCTTTAAAATTAAAAAAGGTATGTAGTAGTTTAGAAAATTAATCTCTTGTGGAACTTTATAAAGAGTATGATGATGTATTTTCTTGGAGTTATGAGGATATTAAAGGTTTTGATCCAAGCCTTGCAAAAAATACCATTGAATTAGATCTCAACATAAAACTCAACAGGAAGAAACAGAGGCCTATAAATGAAAAAGTAGATCCCTTGATGAGAAAATAATTGGCCAAGCTCATAAAGGTAAACATCATTTTCCCAATCAAGCATTCTTTTTGGGTGGAAAATTTGGTTCTGGTTAGAAAAAATAATGGGAAGATTAGATTATGTGTAGAATTTAGGGACTTGAATAGAGAATCTCTGAAGGACCATTATCCTCTTCCATCCATGGAACAAATCCTTCAAATGGTGGATGGGGAAGAGAGATTCTCTCTATTAGATGGTTATTCAGGATAGAACCAAGTCCTTATGCAAGAATCATATCAGTTTTAAAAATCATATACCACAAGTTGTGTACTTATGATTATAAGAATATTCCTTTTGGGTTAACAAATGATGTTACAACCCTCCAAAGGAAAATGGATATGGCCTTTGAGGGACTTTTTGATGACATGATCTTGGTATATTTGGATGACAAAGCCGGATACTCAAAACACACAAGTGAACACTTGGATCATTTAAGGAATGTAATAGTACATAGTTTGCACCAAAAATAACACAATAATAATACTTTGTATTGTATTCATACCATAATACAAAGACTATTATATAGCCATAGAAATAGAAAACCAACATCCTACAAAATAGGAAGTCATTCAACCAAATAACCCGTTAATATATTTACAGGTGCAACCAACCTATACTAATATATTGTTGTTGAAAGAATATATGATGGCAATATAACCAAAATATTTACCTATGGTAAATAGTAAATATTGAATATGTGATCACTAGACATATTCCTAACATTCCCCCCTTAGTGTGAACATGGGAGAAAAACACCATCTTTAACCAAACAACATGTCACTCCATAGCTTGCACATGGTCTTAATCCTCAACACTAACTGTGGGAACTACATCATCCATGAATAGGGGCCCATCATCCTATCTAGGTGAATACATGAACTGGGACCCATCAACCAATTCACATCAACCATCAAGTCAATCTGATCAAGAACACTTCCTGCAATAGTATCAATGGTACAACTCTCCACATCATCATCATAAGAGGGAAAAAATAAACATTGTACTACACACACAAAGAGGGATGCTCATTTATTCTTATTCATCACACATAAAGCAAAAAGTGTCACTAAAGCAGTATGTGGCGTCGAAGGTAGTGACGAACTTGAGGACGTTAATCGTCCTCTTGCCTCGGTTGTCTCCATTCTCAAATATCTTCGCTTAGCTCAGTTGAATTTGACTTTGAGGCTCCCATTTGAAATTCCCCCCTCAATTTCAAATCAAATGTCGGGTTACACTGAAAATACATCTAGTTGACATGGGGGAATTTTTTTTTTTTTTTTTTTTGTAATTTTACAACTCAACTATTTTGAAGATTTTGAAGTTGCCTAAACTCAATTGACAACATATAGTATTTTTATTGACACCAACTCAAATTTAAATAAATGATTATTTTACATGACACTTCGACACTATAAACTCTTGGTCTTGATGTGTACAGACTAAACCATGACTATTAGACTTATAAAAATGATTACCTTGAATGCTACATTTATAATACTTACGGAGGTTATTCATTTAACTTGACATATATACTATAACTTATAACTTAAATATAAAGAATTATTAAACGTCTCCCATATTCTAAACAAACAGCGACTCCATTAATGCCTAAAATGGAAAACTAACTGAAAAATACTAGATATGACATAAAGTAAAAGTATTACCATGGTAATATGTGTTTAGCAGGATACAGACATAGAAACATATTTAGTATGCTCGGTATATTAGAACCACGTGGCAAAATCAGACTTACAGATGCGAATAGATGGTAGGTATATTTTCAAACGGTGGCGGAAGCAAGAGACCAATTTGACTATCAATTACCGCGTGAAGAAATAAGAATCAGGAATATAGGTCATTGAAGAAATAATTCACAGATCAGGCAGACATGGACAGTGGAAGATGCGTAGGTAGAGATATGACTATATATCAATGTAATACTGATTGAACGTTGTGATGAGTGCATTGCTAATACACGAAACTTAACTCATAGATTACACAAACACATGGACAGTGAGGGAGATGCATGAGAGGTCTCCACACCGTTGAGAACAAAGTGATAAGATCTGTGTAGATTTGATAAAATATGAGATGATAATACCAATTACACCGAGATCATATCCTACAGATTTGTGTGAACAACGCTGGTGGTTTTCAGGATGGAATTAATATCGTTCATAGCTATTTCATTATCATCAAATGATTACTTGCAGTCTAATGAAACACATCTCTTACCAATATTCTCAGCTCCAATTTGAACGCAAATCCCACAAGCTATGTTCCTGGTAATTCAAAATTTTCTCTAATGGAGTGCGGCTTGAATTTTGAACAACTACAAACACACAAGAGATATACTAATTGACAACATCTGAGTATGGCTATTAAATCATTATGTAAGTATGATAAATGTGTGAGAGAACCTAATGACCAGGGATATGCAGGAAGCTTCAAGTCTGTACAAAAAATAATCTCTCGCATCACCAGGGGCAGTTACGAAGTTTGAGATGCCCCTTAAAATCTCAATAGTCCATATTTCACCCACATGAAAGTCTCTCTGATACCAAATGAAATGGTATATAGTTTGCATCAGAAATAATGCAGTAATAATACTCTATATTGTATTGAGACCATAATACAAAGGCTATTATATATCCATAGAAATAGAAACCCAACCATATACAAAATAGGAATTCATACGATCAAATAACACTTTAATAGCTTTACGGGTACAACCAACCTATACTAATATATTGTTGTTAAAACAATATATGATAACAATAGAACTGAAATATTTACCTATGGTAAATATTGAATATGTGAGCACTAGACATATAACTAATAAGGAAGGTATTTGATAGATGCCGAGAGTTTGTTGTTTCCTTAAAAGTAAGAAGTGTGTGTTTTCCGTTCATGAAGGAAATTTGTTGGTACACGTGGTTTCAAAGGATGGCCTTACCATAGATCCGGATAGAGTGGATATAATTAGGTCCCACTCTACCTAGGCACATGAAAGGTTTGCAAAGATTCCTAGGAACAATAAATTTTATAAGAAGGTTTATTCCCATCTTTACTACTTTAGCTAGACCTCTTAATTCTATGCTAAAGAAGAATTTTTCCTTTATTTGGTCAAGTGAAGGTAATAATATTTTTGAAAATATCAAGAAAGCCATTTCTTAGGGCCCCACTCTCTTAAACCCTAATTATGCTAAAGATTTTATTCTTTAAACATTTAGAGGAAGTGAAAACATTTCTGCCATCTTAGTTAAGAAAAATAGCGATTTCTTTGATAAACCTATATATTTTTTTAAGTCAAATTTCACTCAAATATTATGAGCTTAGGTACAATTTTGTTGCTCAAAAAAATCCTTTACTGTCATCTGTGCACTTGAAAATTCAAACAATAAGATTCAGCTAATGGTGTCTAAAAGGAATGATAACCAGATCGTACCAAGCCAAGAACACAGATGCTAATCAAACACCACGATCAATAAGATGAAAGTAATTTGCCAGAATAACTTTACATAAAACCTTTGCAAACAAATGAGTAGCAATATCATATATTGTTATGGAACTCAATGAAATACAATGAGAATGGGCCTTGCTTATATAGGCAAGGAATAATAATCTAAGAATCAATCAAGGTCGTTGATCAAGCCATAAATCATGGAAAGAGCTAGTCATCAAAGAACTAGTCAAGTGCATAGATTTATGAGAGAACTAGACATCAAGGATGTAAAAAATACCATAGATCTAGGAAAGAACTAGTCAATACCATAGATCAAGGAAATAACTATACCTAACAACTAGATAATATCTCCTAATATCTAAATAAATAAAAAGAAATATCCACACACATAAGTGGGTGAGGATAAATACAATAAAGGTAAATAAATTACCTAGGTGAACATGAGCTAAGGTAAATACCTACTCTAACACCCCCCTCAAGTGAAGCTAGGGGCTAAAATAGAAGTGGCATGTCCACAGTACGAGTCCCGACAACTAGGTCTGATGAGGTACTCATGTACAATATATCCATGAAGAAATCTCAAACCAAAAGAAGGAAAGAATCCTTGCTATAAGGAAAGAGAAAGAAGAAGAAGAAGAAGATGTTCTCATGAACACCACCCCAAGAAAAACTTCTAAAACCCCCAAGCATTCCATGCATAACTCAAGGTAGTGAGGTGATGTAAAAGGATTCATAAAAATGTCCATGCAACTTGTTGCTGAGTCAGAATGTACTCCAAGCAAAGAACTCCATCCTAAATGTGCTGAAAAATGAAGTGGATGTGTATCTCAATATGCTTGGTCTGCTGGTGCTCAACTAGGTCCCGAGAAATGTGAATTACACTTTGGTTAACACACCAAAGTACAGTTGATGAATCATGTGGGAAATCTAAATTTTGTCTATAACTGTCGAAGCCAAAGACTCTGCTAACTCGCTAGTAACTGTTACCATGTACTCTGTCTCTGAAGATAAAAGTGCAATAGCATGTTTCTTTTTACACGCCAAAGCAACTGGAGAAGAACGAAGAAAAAAAAAGATAGCCAAAAGTGGAACACATGTCATCAATAGAACCTACCCAATCTAAATTTGTATACCCAGCCACACTAAGTAGAGCCCCTAGTGTAGTATAGGCCAAAGTGGGAAGTACCCTACAAATAGCGCAAAATCGTTTTAGCATCCTGTCAGTGACTACT
Organism: Taxus chinensis; assembly: GCA_019776745.2. NCBI lineage: Eukaryota > Viridiplantae > Streptophyta > Pinopsida > Cupressales > Taxaceae > Taxus > Taxus chinensis. The sequence continues at coordinate 473,828,860 of CM034156.1, read as the reverse complement.
ATGAGAAGAATTTCTAAACTGAGATACAAGCCCTACTATAAATGAAATATTAGGGAGAGTATGGGAAAATTACATGAGACTCCCAACTAATTGCCTATACAATGTAGGATCACAAAGTGGTGGGGTACATGTGGAAGTAAGAGTAACCCCAGACTGAAAAAGTAGATGGACTTGGATTGCAATCAGCCATATCAAAGTGCATTGAAGAAGATCTTGGGTGTACTTTTGCTGACTCAAATGAATCCTTGAATCTATCTGGAGAAATCTGCAAACCAAGGAAATAATGCAATAACCCAAGAAGTTTCATGTCAAACTATGTAGAAAGAGCCCATTTGAATACTCTGAATGTAGGAAGAAGAGCTACCAGTAAGTAACAGATCATAAACATATAAGACAAGTATCTCAATATCCTCACCATCATGCTAGAGATACACTGTATGATCAGAGTGGTAATGAACAAAACTCAGTAGATGGAAGAAAATAATCCATCTTCTCATAACAATACTGAGGGGCTTGTTTGAAACCATAGAGAGACCTTCAAACCCTACAAACAAGAGAAGAATCCTGAACAAATCCAGCAAGTTTGCTCCATATATATTTCCTCTTGCTCCATATATATTTCCTCTTGTAAATCTCCATGTAAGAAGGCACTCTTCACGTCCATCTGGTATGCGGGCCTCCCCTATGATGCAGCAATAGCAAGTACAAGGCATATATAGAATCCATCTTGGCAATGAGTGCAAAATTCTCAGAGTAATCAATACCTTCAACTTGTGAAAAAACCCTTTGCAACAAGATGAGCCTTATACTTGTCAATGGACCCATCAGCTACATATTTGGTTCGGTATACCCACTTACACCTAATCATCTTTCTTCCTTTAGGAAGAGATACCAAATCCCAAGTATGATTCTTCATCAAATAAGAATACTCATTTTTCATCCGCAACATCCGACTCATGTATCCCATGAGGCTTGGAAAAGGACTGTGAATCCTCAGAAACTACCTGTACACAAAAGTCCAAAACTTGTAGATTGTGCATGATAATGCCTAGTGCGTGGAAGATCTTGTATGAAAGGTGTTGCCTCAGAAACTGTAGTATGAGCCCACTTAGGCATAGTGACAACATCAATGGGAATAAGATCCTCAATGACATCTTTAACATCCTCATCAACCTCCTCAAAGAAAGGATTCTCAAGATGAGATGAAGGAGGAGGAGGCAGTGGGAAGAAGATGAAGAATCATGAGGAGTGAAGCACTCATCAAAATGAACATGTGTTCGAAAACATAACGTCATGAGTATCAAGATCTAAAATATCAATAAGCTCTTCATGTTCTCACAATACCCTACAAAGATCAAGGTTTTTCTCTTCTTATCCAAAGCTTTCATTTTCTGTCTTTGGCACAAAAGGCCCAGAACCATGGCTCCTAAAGACTCAAAAAAATGAGACATCTGGCTTAGTGTTGGACCAAGCTTCCTCTAGAGTCAACCGCTCAAGTGTTTTGTGTGGTGTGTGATTCTAAATTTAGTTAGCACAATTAACTGCTTCTGCCCAGTAGATAGGAGGTAAATCTCTAGAATGTGTCATATTGTTAGCCATTTCCTTCAAAGTTCTATTCTCCCTTTTTGCTAAGTCATTATGTTGTGGAGTATGAGGAATAGAATGTTGGTGAATAATGCCTTGAGTTTCTAAAAAGTCAGAAAACTCATTGCTGAAGTACTCCCCCCATTATCAGTACGAAGGTTCTTTATGCAACTAGAAGATTGTTTCTCGACCAAAGCCTTGAATACTTTGAAGTGTGAAAAAACACCACTTTTATACTTGAAAAAATAAAGCCAAGTACGCCTCGAGAAATTATCAATAAACGTAAATGCATACTTAACTCCATTGAAAGAGGGGGTATGAAAAACCATCAAGTCGTTATGCATAATCTCAAGTGGTGAAGAAGCTCTCTTTTACATAATTCTTAGGAAATGGATCTTGGTGGTTGTTTCCCTAATGCATAGCCATGACAAAACTCCCTCAAGATAATAAACTCTAGGAAGACCATCTAGCCATACCATGAGTGCTCAACTCCTTCAAATATTTGTAATTGAGATGCCCAAATATCTCATGACCAAAGCTGTACTCTTTGAATCTACACGAGAAACCAATCATGTCCCTATATAAGAAGTTTCATTCAAAACCCTCAAAGTGATATAGTCTAGAACTATGATTAACAATGCCCTGAGCAACAAGTAAAATAAGGATCCAACAAATTTCGTACTTCTACCCCATGTGGTGTAAAAATTCACTATTTTCCCTTGACCAGAATGACAAATTTTGATATACATAAGGCAAATTTGTAATGATGTTAGGAACATATAGTTTATCTTGGATACTGCCACCATTAAGTTGTACATCACATTTTTCTTTAACAAAAAGAAAGGAAGAATATCCAACCTCAATTTTGGAAGTAGAACTCAAACCTACATAAACAAAAGACTCCTTGGAAGAAGTCATGTGATGAGAAGCGCCAGAATCTATAACCCAATTGTCTGTAAGTGGTGGGTGAGATCTTCCCAACAACATTAAGTGCTTTGCCATGCTGATTAGAAGGAGGTGGAGTGGAGATAGAAATTTTGTGTTTCTTAATTGCATCCTCTAAGGCTTACATTCACTTATAACACCTATGTTCTTCGTGATCACTACCCCCACAAGAAGAGCATGAAAGGCTAGAACTTAATCTTGGATTTAGAATACTCCTTGGGTTTTAGAGTTGTTTTATTTGGGTTTAGGAGTCACTTTGAGATGGAGAAGGGGTGGATTTGGTTTTACTGTTTGGTTTTTCTCTTTCCCTTAGGATTAGATGCAACTAATGCCTTGTGATAGGTGAAAGACTCAAGGTGAGACAAATTTTGATTCTTCCCTAGTAATTCTTTCACAAAATGTTCCTAAGTTAGGCATTTTGAATGTGTCACCTAAGGCAATCTATGCTAGAGAAAAAGGTAGAAGAAAAAATTTTGAATGGTCCTCTCAACTTGGATAGAATCAAGTAAACACACTCTTCATCTTTCTTATCTCTTCCACTCCCCTTTAACTGTGTCAATAAATACTTGAACTTGGTAAGATAACCAATAATTGTTGGAAAATCTTCAGGATTAAGAGAGATGGTCTCAATTTCAAGTTGCATGGCTCTCATATGATCCACCTTACCAAATAAATCCTCCAATTTCTCCCATATTTTGAAAGGAGAGTCACATTTTTCTAAATGAAACAAAATAACTATCACTTACATATGTTTCTATCAAACCCATACACTCATCAAATTTGCATTGGTACTAAAATTTCTCATATTCTCTAGTGAACATTGGTTGTTTCTGAAGAAGTTAAAGCCCATAATCCTTTCCGCTTAATTATTGTTTCCATTCGTCATTTCCATGTGTGGTAATTATGTGTTGTCAATGGCTCAACATGATCTAATGTAGAAGTAGACAAAGATGCCATTCTCAAAATATCACCAAAAGAAATACAAGAACCAAACAATGCAACAAGACCCCCAAGCAATGTAACATGAGCCCCCCAGATTTTGGCACTTTATAATGAGTGTGTGTTACAATATTGCACTTTATAATTATAGTGTGATTCTCAAAATAAATATTTCCAATGGAAAGAGTACAAAAAAAATAAGCACTTTTGTAAAAAACGAGACTCAAATTCGAGTTGCCGATCAAAAGATACAAATTGTACAAGTTTATGCTCTGTTAGTTATTTTAGTTGCCACTAAAACAAAATAAATTGCTCTTACCTTCACCACACAGGAATAAAATGAAAGGGGGTTGGAGTCAAGCACCTACTAGTAGGAATCACAAGCTTTAAGCCCTCATATGACCATACCATATGACCAGGGGCTAAAGATTTCAGTAGTAGTCTGCGGATTTTCCCGAAATAGCAAACCATGCACCATCGCCTGTGGACCCCTGCCAAAAGAGGAAATAAACATATTTTTCCAAAGCCACCTACTACATGCCAACTGATGACGCTACACCTGTAGAAATAAAAATCCATATCTGACCTCGGAAAACCCAAAAAACCTAGAAAACTATTTTTTGATTTTTCTTCCCAAATGACATGAATCTCGAGACAAACCACCATGGTCCTCTACACAACAAAAAAACCAAAACAAATGACTGCCTACATAAAAATGGTCAAGTTTATAGTCGATCTTAGGGTTTTGCCTGCCTTCCAAATCCAATGGAAGGCTCTATTCTGCATAAAACACACGCAACAAAAAACTACAAAAAATCTCGAATATATGAATATACAAAGAACTTATTTGCAAAATAAAATTTATAGATGGATGTCAATAGCAATCCCCTACTCTGATACCATAAAATGAATGATAATCAGATCGTACCAAGCTAAGAACTTAGATGTTAATCAAATACCACGATCAATAAGATGAAAGTGATTTTCCAGAATAGCTTTACATAAACCTTTGCAAATAAATGAGCAGCAATATCATATATTATTATGGAACTCAATGAAATACAATGAGAATGGGCCTTGCTTATTTAAACAAGGAATAACAATCTAAGAACCAGTCAAGGTCGTAGATCAAGCCATAAATCAATGAAAGAACTAGTCATCAAAGAACTAATCAAGTCCATAGATTTAGGAAAGAACTAGGCATCAAGGATCTATTCAATACCATAGATCAAGCAAAGAACTAGTCAATACCATATATCAAGGAAAGAAACTATATATAACAACTAGATAATATCTCCTAATATCTAAATAAGATAAAAAGAAATATCCACACACATAAGTGGGTGAGGAATAAATACAATAAAGGAAAATAAAGTCACCTAGTGTGAACATGAGCTAAGGTAAATACCTACTCTAGCACCCCCCCATCAAAGTGTGAAAGAATTCCTCTTGACCAGAAATATGAAGTGGCATGTCCACAGGTCATGGAGTCCCGATGTTCATATCTAGGCCTGATGAGGTACTCAGAGGGACAATAGGTATCCACGAAGAAATCTTGCAATCAAATTTAGAAGTTGGTAAGAATCCTTGCATATAACGAGAAGACAAAATCACCTACCTACTCATGTTCATCGAGGCAGAGGGCTACCTAGCCAAAGGTAGGTATGACCTTATTGGTGATAGTTTTCAAATTTTTAAGTTTTTTTTAATTTTTGAATACCATATTTTGAGGTTGTTGCAATCCAAATTCCCTATATACTTATAGCTGACAACTTGTCCTTAAGTAACCACATAAATGGTGAAATTTTAGAGGGTGATTTTATGGATTATGGGACTAATCGACAGGGATGTTTTTTGGATACAGGAGCCTGCCACTGATGTAACTTTACAGGAAACTATTTTTCCCCGGGGTTTATGTCACAAAATTGACAGATCATGAAGGATGAGTCAACAGGAGATAAACACTATTCAAAGGGTGGGCTTGTTTTATATCACATGGATCGAGCATGTGGGGATGGTTAGGTGTTTATTGATGGCATTGTTAGAGAGGTGGGATAGTGAAATGAACACATTTCATCTAGTGATGAGAAATCATTTATACAATGGGGGTTGAATTTTATAGGAATGGTTAACCCACATTCAAGTTTAGGGCACAATAGTATATTGACAGTAACTTATTATTTTACCAAATGGACTGAAGCTATTACTTTGAAGGACTAAAATGAAGTTAGTATTGTGGACTTATATGAGGGAATTGTAATAAGATTTGGGGTCCCTTCCATAATCATATCAAATAATGCCTTGGCATTCTTGGGAATGAAATAATTGGATGAGCTGTGAAAAATAGTATCCAATATTCGAACTATTACCCCTAAGTAAATGGGCTTGCTGAATCAACAAGCAAGAATCTTCTTAGAATTATTAGAAGAACCTTGGAGGATAACCAAAGAACATGGCAAACTAAACTAAAATTAACCTTGTGGGCTGATAAAAGGTCAACGAGAAGCTCACCATTCAAACTTGTTCATGGAAAAGAGGAAAGATTTGTAATCTAACTTGAACTTCCAACCTTGGAACTTATAAAATAGTTTAAGATGTTTCAGGAAGAGGAAATAGAGGTCAGGTATGTAGATCTTATGGAGTTAGAAGAGCTAAGAGACGAGGCCATGAACATAATGGAAAGGTAGCAAGCAAAAGTGAAATAATTATTTGACAAGAAATGAAAGAAAATAACCTTCAAGAAATGACACCACTTCCTAAAAAGGGATAAAGATAGATCTCAAATAGGTAGGAACACGAAATTTGATTCCATTTGGAGTGTCCCTAATATAATTTCCAACAGCAAGTCAAATAATGCATTTTTATTATCAACGTTGAATGGGGATGAACTTCCTATCCTAGTCAAAGAGATGTACCACAATATTTGTTACTGAGGCAGGGTGTCACTTGGTATGTAGTGGATTCTTCTTTCAAATAAGTACTTATGCATACTTTTTATTTTTCCACTTGGAGCATGTTTGATTTTCCTTTTATACATGATTTTTGTGGGTATGTGCAGTTTAGTTAAGAGAGTGTTTCATGGTGGAAAAATGGTGTTTTGGGGATGTTTCAGAGTTTTTTCTCTCAGCCCCAACATTTTCTTCAAATCAGAGTTCTTCATACTCCTTGCTTGGAAAAAATTAGTTTTTTGGGATAGTTTGCAATTTTTATGGAAAAAATAAAGAAATCATCTTTTGAGAACAAGAGTAAGTAGTTCTAGGTCAACTCTAAGCCCATGCAAACCCATAGATGATAATTTCAAGTTTTAAGACCAATCTTTCAATTTTTCAATCTTGACTCCATGCCCAATGAATGCTCAAAAGGCCACTGGTCTTCATCATTTAGTAGGCATATATCCCCTAGAGGTCACCCAAATTGTTGTCCAAAATAACCCCCATGTTATTTTGACAACTTGTAAATTTGATTTTGGACATAAGAAAAAATTTGATGAGAAAAGCCATAAAACATTACATCTTAGTGTTGCACAGAATTGAGGAACACAATATTCCATGGGTTTTCCTAATACATAGAAAAAAGGGAGCATTATTCTAGAGTTAGCCATATTTTGATGGAATTTAGTGTTCCGCGGGTTCTTCTTACCTGCAAAACAAAGAATTTTAAACCCAAAAGTTAGGTGGAAATTAGGAAGAGAAGGTCGTGGGATATTGAATTATATTATTGTGAAAATTTAGGGAAAATAGTGTTCCATGGATTCTTCTAGAACCCATGGAACAAGGAAACTTACTCATGGGTTTTAAAAGCCACAATGAAAAGAGTGGTATATAATGTTTCATGGGTTCTCCTAACCCTCAGAATAAGAAAATGAGTTTAAAAGCAGCCGAGTTCAAAAGCTACAAAACACTATCCTAGTGTTCCTAGGGCTTCTTAAATATTAGTTTTCCACATATTTTAAAAGACGTGGAACACTATCCTATTGTTTCATGGGATTTTTAAGGATTATCATTCCGCGGATTTAAAAAGGTTCAAAACAAAGAACGATTGCTAAGATTAGATGCCATAAAAAAAATGTTTATACCTTCATGAGAGTGTAAAATGTGCAATGATATGGGATACACAATATGAAATGACAAAATTGAGCATTTTTATTAATGTGGTGTAAATGAAATGCAAAATCTTGTTCCATGGTACATTAGGAACCATGGAGGGACACGAACCCGTGCAATATCTCTCATGGATGAAAAATATGCATAAATTTGAACAAACTTACTTGGAAAATACAAGATGAAATATCTAAGCCCTTAGATTTCATTGAGATTCATTGTGTGCATATATGAGTAAATTACTTGCTTGAGACAAAACCATTCAAAAAGCAATAAATGAGGATGTCGATAGACAAAAGTGCTAGGTATCTAGGGGAAGTCATATGGTGTGGATTGTGAATAGTGGAAGATAATTTTAATTTTAGTCGAAAAGATCCATTTCACCTAAGTATGGCGATCCATTAGTCACGTCTTAGGAAAGGCATTTTAAAAGGCAAATAACCCTTACAGAGCAGGATCAAGTGTCCTATTGGAGCCTAAAATTTACGGTATATTTGGGGACGTTTCAGGCGTCAGCTTCGCCTACATTTGAAAGATGTCAATCTTCGGTATAAAAACCTAGGCTTGATTCACCGAGTAGTATCACTATTAACCCATTTGTATGCTTCTAAGGGAGCATATTCCTCCCTTCCTAACTAAAATGATGAAGAACGGTGATCTGTGTAACAAGACTTGGACATTTGGCAATAGTGCAGATTCCTCCATTTCCTAGAATTTCATGCAAATTCGGGTGGCAAGTGCTATTTATGTGACACATCGACAAGGAGATATATAAAGTTTTCGCGCATGGACAAGGATATTTCCAAAAGTATGTGTGATCATGAGGCAGATAAAATTACATGCTAGACGCGTTTTATAAGGGTTTTTGTGTTGACACACGACACTGCTACTAGTGATGCATGACAATACTCTCTAGTATGACACATGATTCACGGTATTTCTCAAACTCCGCGACAAGGATATTTTGTTGACGGGATGATTTAAATCATTGTAATCGTGTGATCAGTATGTTTGTTAGTCGCATGTCTTGAAAATGCCAAATCTTATTTCATATGAAATATGGAGTTGCACACAAACCCCAAAAAAATCTGTCTGTTATCGCATGCAGTAGTTACCCATGGGAATGGTTCGCTAGGAGATTTATGCATACTTACGACAATCCCATAATGTCGAATCTTAAAATGAACTGCGTGTTTTTGAGTTTGTGTTATTGTCTTCGTTGCTTTATGCTCAAGTATCCATCTCCCCAACAGAGTATACATTATGGTTTATAGAGTTCCATTCCATGTGTCTCTACTGTCATCCATTTGCGATACATTTAAGCCCCAGAGTTAGAGATACTGAAAAGAATCTTCCCTTATGAGAGAGTTGTATTGAATGTATTTTCTTCCCTGAGACTTCAAGATATTGTGGTAAACCCTTTCTTGGTGATATCACCTTTGTTTTTAGATTATTTTGTTTATGTTCCATACTCCCTCTCTCTCTCTCTCCTTGGTTACTTGGATGTGTTATAGTAGGCTTAGCTTAGATATAGTTTAGTGTTAGCATTATAAATAGGTATAGGAACCATCCTTCTCTAGAGATTGATCTCAAATTACAAGTATCACATTTTTAAGTTCATCCAATGTTGTCCAGAATTCTTGGTTTGCCATGATTAAATCTTAGGGTGAAATTCTGAGACACAATACATATTTGATTAAAGTCTCTCTTTAGCGATAAAGGTAGTGATTAGGGTTTCCCATCAAGGGTCCAAAATAAAAAATAGGGAAAATCCAAGAGGTTTGAGGTTTGAAACCCAACCACAATTCTTGTTTCCTTCAACACTTTGTAGACATCCTTTTTTTGTAAGCTCAAGTAATTTCTAGAAAACATGTGATGCATGAACAGTCATCAATAATCAATCCCCTTCATTGGTTAATCATATGAGCACTAGGTATATTTTAATTATCTGTTATCCAAAAAATTTAGACTAATGTTCCATATGATTTATTACGTTGTTGATTGTAAAATGATTTCTGATTTACAAGGAGATATTTTTACTAAAAATATCTTCAAAGTGTATCATTAAATGTCTAGGCATGATAGAGATTTCTTTTATTAATGAGAATCAAAGATGCATCAAAATCCTAGCAGTGGGTGGAACTTTAAAAATTCATGAGCCGTGAAACCAAAGGATCCATCTCAACATGACTCCTCCCCTATCAAATGTTCCACCTTTACTTCAAATTTAACTTCTTTAACACCCCTATCTATGTCTCAAATGTAATGCACAAGTTTGATTTCTAGTTAAAATGAATACTTAGACATTTCCATCATGGTACATTCAAGTGGAGCATGTTTGTTTGGCGTGAAATCATCATTTTCTTAATTGAAGTAGAATACCCAAAGAAATGAAAATTATTTTTATTTTCTTAAAAAAATTTGGTGTGTACGGTATCATCAAAAACAATATAGTGTAGAACTGGTCCATTGATTGCAATATTTTGGGGATGGGAGACAATTTTTGTATTTGTACAACAAGGTTTTAGTGATATTTTCAAAAGTTAATAATGAAGTGGTTCATGAGATATACTCATTACACCAAAAAAGAAACAATTTCCATGCCTTAGGAATATGATATGGAAAATATTAAATCCCAAAATTAGGGAAATGTATTAATGTCAAGATTTTCATTTTTCACGCTAGCCAAAATACTTCTTCTCCAAAAGAGGAAATTATTTATGTGTAGATGGCTTTTCCGTAGTTCACAAACACTTACTTATTTCATATGTAGGTAAAACCATGGCACTTTTTAATATTTTTACTTAGAAATTACTTATACGTGAATTTCCTCTTCATTGTTTACAAATGATTACTTATTTCCAACATAGGAAGAACTATGACACTTTTAAATATAGTTCTAAGTTTGATGGGCTATTTTAGTTTTATAAAAAATTTGAGAGGTGAAAATTTTGGGAATTTATTTTGAAATATCTCTAGAATTTTTGGTTAAAATATTTTTCATATTGAGGAGAAAACAAAGAGAGCAACGTTTTTGGGGTGGATGCACAAATATGATGAAATAAGTATTAAGTAACATGAGTCAACTTAATAAAAAATAGTATCTAATTTAAAAATAAAATTGTACTTCTTGCTTTTAGGCATATGAAGAGCCATCTAAGTCAACTAAATTATGTTTTATATTAGTTCTATAGGACTTACACAACTCAAAGAAATGGAAGAATTTGGAGAAATATGGGGAAAACTAGATTTGCTATAATTTTTTATTTTATTTTTTATAGTGTTAAGTTTTTTTATTATACGGTGTTTAATTTGTTAGATAAGACAAAGGTGTGAAAGGAAATTTGGAAAGGGAAATGTGGGAATTAAATACCAATAAGTCCCAAACCTATTCCATGGTTTAGATTATTCTTACCCAAATAACATCTGTTATATGTGCTACAATTAATCATCTCAATATCACTCACATTATTCATGTGAATGCAATTTGTGCTTAAAAGAGGAAAATATAAAAATGGATAATATCCAATAGATTGTGGTTCAAAACCCAACCATCTTCAACAATACTTTGACGTCATTCCTATTATGCCTAGTTGCATTTTCTATATATAGGTAGATGTAATTAGCCTCTACACATTTTCATAAATTTTGGAAAAGTTGAGTTTATATATAAATTTATTTCCACCTATCATGAGAAAATACATGCACCAAAAATACCCTACATCAGATAACACGTGCATCCAATATTGAAAAAGACATTACATATTATTATGTTGTTAATACAGATGGAGTCACTGTTTTTAGAAGAAATGACCTTAAATCTAAATTTGAGAGATATTTTGACATATCTCTAGAAGGTATTATTAAAATGTTTTTCATATTGAGGATAAAATAACAAGATAATTCTTCGGTAGTTCCACAGATATGATTAAAAAAATATTGAGTAACATGAGTCAACTTAATAAAAAATAACATCGAATTTAAGAATAATTTTATACTACTTTTTTTAGTCATATGGAGGGGACCCTTAGTGAGTGTCATTAACTTTCCTATTTTTCAAGGGTACTAAAAATTGGGCCTTATACAACTAAAAGAAATAAAACATTTTGAGGAAATATGGGGGAAATGGGATTTTCTATTCTTTTATTTTATTTCTCATAGTTTTAAGGTTTTCCATTAGATGGTGTTTAATAATTTAGATAAGACATAGATATGAAAGGAAAGTTGAAAATAAAATTGTCGAAATTCAATACATTCATGTCCCACACTTGTTCCATGGCTTAGATTGTTCATAGCCAAATAATAGATTCTATATGTCCTCCATTTTATTGTCTTGATCTCACTCACATTATTCAAATGAGTGTGATTTGTGCTTAAAGGGACCAAACTAAAAACATGGGGAAAATCAAATTGGTTTAAGTTTTGAAACCCAACCATCCATGACAATGTTTTGGCTTCAATCCTATTATGCTCAATTGCATTTTTTTATAGATAGTTACCTACATTTAGCCTCTACCCCTTTTCATTTTTTTATATATAGATACATGCAAACCCTAATTTCTTATTATGTACTAAACTATTCTCTAATTTCATATTGGGGAATTTTAAAATAAGGAAAACAAAGGATGCGCAAGTTTAATATTAAATGTAAATGGGAAATGTGAGTTGCATTTTTCACAAATGTCATACAATATTTGTGTCATGTTTGCATTGCAAATCGAGAATCAATAACACAAAAAATGATAAGAAATCAACCAAATTTATGGTGTTATTTTCAATATATGTAGTAGTGATTCAATGTTGTTTATCTATATCCATACTAGGAAGGTTAAAAAATGTCAAATAATCAAACATAACATATGATAGGGTAGACTGGTGATTTCACCCTTTTTAACTTAAGAATGTCTTGACATAAAAAATAATAAATAATTTTACAGGTGGTAAATATGATTTAATTAACTTCCAACATTAATTTCAAAAATAAGAATGACACTTTTCAAAGTGACTAGTTACTTTAAAAATGCCAAAACAAGAGAGAGAGAGAGAGAGAGAGAGAGAGAGAGAGAGAGAGAGAGAGAGAGAGAGAGAGAGAGAGAGAGAGTGCACTTAACTAATTTTGTGTAGATCTGGAGGAGTGTGGGTGGTATGAATGTAAGAATGGGAAGATATGGAATAGGAAATGCTTCATCTCTTAAATTTTGATCTACAACTGAGCTTGGTCAAAATTGTACAACTTAATCAACAATGTGTGTACAATCCTGAAGATTATGTATAATCTTGGACCTTCTTGGAATATGGTTCTTCAACTTATTGAGTTCTTATCCTACCTAACTAACTTTATTTTTTTACACAACTGAGTATAAATTGAGTAGAACTAATGCATGTCAATATTTGAATGAAGAAAGGAGACCCACTCCCCCAATGTGTCCAAAATTGAAAATAAAATTAAGTACCATGGAGAAAGTGGGAATGCAATACTTCACTCCCCTAAATTTGTGCTAAACTGAGTCAATATGAGGTATGAAACCATGTGAAAATGTTTTACCAGTGATGAAAATCTTGAAACTATTGAAAAATTTAGATAAAATTCCCCCTGGGGAAAAACATATAGTAGGGTCAGAATCATACGTGTCATCCTGTCCAGTCTATATGTTTCTGACCCTATGTAGATTTTACTAATTTTTTGTGTCTAAGTCTAATTTTTTAGGCATTTCTATCTACCTCTACATATGTATGTGTTTGGAAAAATGTTAGTGTTTGGTAGAAATGTAAAATAAATTCCAGATGTTTTCCCCCTCTTTTGAGGTGTGTCTGATGAAGAATATGAGCAGAAAGTTTTTAAAAATATATGTATACCCATGTCTGAGAATCTGCTAACCTGAGTATAACCTCTAAAAAATAATTTTGATGGATGCCAAGAAGAAACTATATTTACATTGATGGGGATACAGATGGTAGAAACTATGACACAAAACAAGGGAAACAACAAGAAGCATGATAATTATAGCAATTTCAATGCATCATCATCATAATAATAATAGTAGTAGAAAAATTACATGTCTGTAAAAAACAATGCATACAATGTATAAATAAGTACAAAAATATCAAACAAAGTCACACAATAGAAAAAATGTTGACAAACATAGGACAACCATGGTATTGCAAGATAATCAAGTCCCTTGATCCTGTAAAGAATATATTCACAACCAAAAAAAAGGCATGATGTCGCAAACATGGGAAACCCATGGTTTCACAAGATAATCAAGGCCCCTTGGGCAACAATCAGAGTAGGAAAACAAGCATACACGCACAACTAGTAAACAAGTATGAAAAATAAGTGTATCCAAAGGTGATGAAAAGAACATAACATATGATATAAAATAGTTAGCATTGACTATAAGTGTTGCATAAAACACAAGTATTAGTATTATTAGTAAAAAATATAGAAAATACACAATATATATGTAACCAAGTGTGATGACGAAAAAAAGGATTTATAATGGAAATATAACACCTGGATATAATATGTAAAAGTAGATGCCCCATAGGTTAGCAATAATGGAATAGGGAAGGCCATCACCTATCATCATGTATAAATTTTTACATTCCTCACATCATGGTCAATATACCACATGTGTGTGTAAGGAAGAAATGATATCTATCAACCCAAAGGAATAAAAAATATGTATAATGTAAACTATAAAAAATGTATGCAATAGAAACATGTCTTGATTTTGTATTATTACAGATATTATATTAAAAAATATTTCACTGTTGATATGGAACGTACAACTAAATATGGGAAGAAAAGTTTACCATAGTGTTTGCATGTGTAAAGTGAGGTTAGAGTGTGGAACTTATCCCTTAAAATTCAAGTTGAACATATAAACAGTGTGTGTCATCAGGAAATGAGGGGAGATATCTTGAGAGATATCCCAAGAGAACCCTGAAAGGACGGGAAAATACTGCCAAATATGATGGAGGGGAAAGCCTCAAATGTGTCATATAATGTGGCTCAAGTGAAAACCGAATCATGGTGGTGATATGTGCCACGAAAGGCCTATGAGAAAAATCAGAAATAGTATAGAACTGAGTAGCATGCGATGTGTGATACCTGTGGGTGGAATAGAAGAATGAAAACTCTTAGAAGATCTATGAAAAACTATAGAGTGGTAAATAAATCTATATTATCTACGTAAAATACTATGAGGATTTTAGACACTAAAGACAACGTGTGTAAAAGGAGGCCTAGGAGGAGACATAGAGGCCCTAAAACTATGTGGTGCAACATGTGTAAATAAAGGCCTATCAAGATACCTAAAAATATGTGAATCTCTATTTGCAATCAAATTACTAGCAAGATACCTAAGAGGACTAGTGCTATGTAGAGTAGTGTGTGAGGTAAGATACCTATTAGTAGATGTAATAGAAAGAGTAAAACTTTAGAAGAACTAGGAACGCTATGAGATAAATCCCTAAAAGGAATTCCTTGAATAGTAGAAAATGTGAGAGGGGGATTAAATATATCACCAAAATGGCATGCACATCAATAGAGTTTCACTCGAATGATAAAGTGAATTTATTCCAAGTAATAAGAAAGTAACACATGAACTCAAGGAAGGGTGAATCAAGCACATTTTCTAATACAGTCCAATACTTACATAAGGATAGAAAACAACATGAAACAAAGAGTAATCTATAACTATCAAAGAAAGTATCATGAATAATGAGACCAGTGAGATGGGGCTATGAGAACCTAACAAAATAATGTGAACATCAAAATTGTTACAGTCCAATGGAATCGAAGATGTGCTCCAAGAATTAACAAGAGATTAACCAAAAACAAAAAAGAATGTGCATAAGGGAAAGCAGTCTACTCATTCTCATATATCAAAAAAGGGGTACATATAGGAGTGATGTATAACTCTCATGTATGGAATCACCCTACCTCCACAAGGGAGAAAGGAATTACATTCCATAATGGGAAAGTAACTCTTGTATGATGCACAATGACACATATGATTGATTATATGACAAAATCTGTCATATAAATCCTAATGATGATCTCACCTAAGTGAGATGACTTACCATGGGTGATTGAAATTCACATAATAACTAAATAGAGGTGAATAATATCCCTCACACTAACACCCCCATTCATCGAAACTTAGGTAGAGGTAAGACAATTCAAAAAAGGAGGACTCCCACAGACAACCTATGAAAGATGTAGCATATGGGTCCTGGAAACTAAAGACCTGATAAGCTACCCATGTACAAATTGTGATATTTATAGAAGAGAAGAAAAGGAGAAGAGAAATGGGTCCTGGTAACTAGGCCTAATGAGGTACTTGTACACAACCAAAAATTACACGATACTACATTGAAGGACACGATAAGTCTCTGATGATGAAAGAACTATTTTCCAAAATAATGATGAGATCGATATCCTCTCCCTTCATCTTCAATATGTTTGTTATGACAAATTTTTCCATTTTTCTAAGTTTGGAAGTTTATTACAACCTTGTGAGACACTTTTTTCTCTTTTCATGTTTTCTTTAACTTTAAGTCACGTAAACACTGGTATGCATAGATCATTGGTTGCGTAACTTCTGTGGCGGTTGCACAACCCCCTATTTACGTAGACTGGTGATTTTGTTACCTTTACCCACGTGTTAAAAAATATGTATGTTTTGTAACACATGTCTCCATTTCAGGAGTGATTTTTTTACTCATTTCTTGACCATTTCACTTGGTTTTTGGTTATTTGGAATCATATTGATTTTCTCCTTCTAGTTTATTATGTTTAGTAGGTTAACTACCCCTTATCTTGATGTGTTGTCACTTCTTGTTGGACATGTGTTTCAGATTTCTTCTTCCCCATAGTTTTATAAAATCCCAAATTTCATTCGAATGTTGGGTTAGAGTTTTGATATTTGTTTTGTAAAGTTATGCTTCCAAAATCTTGCTAGGAATTACATAGACAACCAGTTCATTTATCTATTACTTCCTATACTACATTTTCTACTAGTTTTCTTGCAACCAGCTAGCTACAACCATCTTGTTGTTCATTTTTATACCAGCCAACATTGCATACCTTGGATTAATTGGAACTTATTTCTCAAAGAGAAAAGGAAGTCGCACAGACACAATACAATACCGTACCTAGACACTATCACAAATCAATGGTTACAGGTTGGAGATGTATTTATTTCTTTAAATATTTTGATTAATTTTTTCCATTAAATTAAAAGAAACACATTTGTTTTAAAGTGATAGAATTTATTATTTCTTCATTTCCAGTATTATCTGTACACATAAAAAAAATTCCACTGATAACTTCTTCTCTTGTTATCCCTGTGGATTTGCAAGGGAAATAAGTTGGAGGAAGATTATGTGTCTGTATCTCTTTTGTTATTTCTTCATTTCAAATCATCCATACAATTTCATTTATTTTTCCGAGTAAAGTTCTAGGTGAAGAAGAAATTTGTTCTGAGAATCTCTCTTTCTTTCTCTTTAACCTGAGGAAGAAGTAGTTAGAAGAAGTTTCACTTTTAGAATAATAACTTTAGAGTACAATTTTTTTAGAGTAGATATTACTTCACAATACTACAATAGAGGAATAGTTACATCTGTTTATTCCCTATTTTATTTTATTTTATTAGAGGTAACATCATTTTAATTTAATTCATTTGCTATGTCTGTAGATGTAGATTTTATTTTAATTTAATTAATTTAGGAAATACAAATGTCAATTTTTGTTTGGTTATCTTCCTTCAATTCATTTCTTTCTCAGGTAAGTAGAGTAGATGATTTATCTCATTTTATTTAATTAAGTAGGAATGAATCTAGTTTATAAAAATATTAAAACACATTTTTCTTTTACTTAAACTAGGCTCCTTTCCATTATATATTTAAAGTGAAGTTCCGACGTAGTTTATAATTCAAATCAACGCAATCAACCAAACCATAGAAAATTTATGCTACCCCCTCTTTCTAAATCAGCTATTAAGAACTCACGATTCTCGCTCTTAGCCCCTGATTACCCTTTAGCTTCCCATCAACATCTTTTTAATCTCACACATTCTAATTGTGTCGACACGACCTCAAGAATTTGAGTGCATCTGAAATGATATGTTGATTTTTTAGGTGTACACTACCCATGTACAATGAGGATCTCAAGTAATAGAGGAAAACCATAAGGGAAAACCATCCACTTACAAGAGATAAAAGAATAAACTAAAAACCTAAGAAATATGTGTCAAATGGGTTCCAAAAACTAAGGCCTAATAAGGTACCCACGTATAAACTGCAATATTTCTATAGGAAGAAGATGAGGAGAAGAAGAGAACTAGCCAAATCCTCTAGAAGATGATTTCTAATGAACTCCCATGGAATCTGAAGGACCTGAAAGTTTGTAATTAGTGGTGGAGGGAGGAGGAACATGAAGTATCTCTGAAGGTGGATCAACATGTAAAGGAGACAATATAACAAGTGAGGTAGAGAAAATCCTATCAAGATCCATAAAGTGAGAGGTCGTGAATATAGATACATTATCAAGTGGGTTGAGTTGTCATGGGGAATCCTGAAGAGGCGGATGAACCTGCTCTTGGAAATAATCAGTGGAAACCGGTGTGGTATCAAATCTAATCTCTGAAGTGACACTAGGTGGAAAAAGAAGATGTTGCATGGTGGTGTCAGTATCCTCGAGCATATCGTCCAAGTATACTTGAAATAAATCAATGTATTGTTGCGGAGGATTGTATGAAGTATGTGAAGAAGCAACACTGAAATATACAGAAGCAATAAGTGATGGAAGGATGTCTAGGCTAGAATCAAAGGAATCCACATATGTTCATGAAGGATAAAAATGAAGATCTAAAGAAACATGTGAGGTGGGTGAGAATTAAAATGAAGAGTCATGTGGAGGAGAGTTGCGGGAAACTCTAAAGGGAATAATACTAAATTCTGATGTAGCATCAAGAGAAATATGTATGGGTGTCCCCCACGATAAGAAAAATTATTGGTAAAATAATTGTCCTCCATGGGTATAAGATCATCTGAAGATCCATAACTGGATGAAGTACAATCAAAATATCCAAGTATGTTCCGAATGAAATTCCAAGCTATGTGTATGGAATCAATGAACTCCAGTCAGTATTGAAGGTTCTCTAGTATAGTAAGACAAATGAGTCTATATGTCATGTCATTTTTATTCAGCTAATCATTATGTTGTATGTGGTCAACAGGTTCAAGTGCAATCCCAAGAAGAAGGGGTAACAAGTCATGCATAATGCAATAATCAAGTATCCCAATCTTCCATTGTAGATAGTTTTCTAAACATATTTGGACCACGGAATGATGAAATTTTAAAGCCATGACAAGAGAAGCCTCTAAGGAACACTAATTTAACCGCCTTGTTTGTGGAAATTTATATTTTAGTGTCTTAATTAGAGTTATGTGTGAATGTGCATCATGAAATAGTCAGTCACTCACCTTGCAATACACATAATAACGTGCACGTGTGGAGACCAAAATCAATTTTTGGCAATCACAAAAATTTGAAAGTATAAGTAAGCAGAAAACATTGTTAAAACAAGAAAAGGGGAGAGAAAATATGTCATGTGTTAGAAATAGCATTTCATGTCACAACAGAAACCCCTTTTCCACAAGGTTTTGGTGTACACACTCACTAGCTCGCAACCAATAACATGAGTTATACGATGCAAAAAGGGACTCAAACGAGTCTAGAGGACCTCCAAGATGTAGGAAAAGCTCCTAAAAGGCAGAAAAGAGCTCTGAAAAGTGCTACACACTCCAACACATATTAGCGATAAAAATGTTTAATAATGCTATATTTCACACTTTTATTTTTCCCAATTAATCTAATTTTAAAGATTAACAGGGTTAAAAAATATGAGAAAATGACATTAATAAACTATTAATTAATCACTAATGAATAAAGTAAAGCTATAATAATTACCTTTTAATTAAATTAGATTGACCTACCTTTGATTAAATTACCATTTAATTAATTAACAACAAACCATAGATTAATTTACTAAAAGTTCTATTAATTTAAAAGAATAGGCTATAAAATAAATATAACATATCTTTAAAATGCTTAAAATAAATTTAAAAGGATGGGCTTATTTAAGTGGGAAGGCAAGGGGAGGGTCAAAAAAGGAGGTGGATTAGTCAATGGGTGAGCGAGCTGGAAAGGTGGAAAAATCCATATGGAGCACGAGAGAGAGCTCAACAACCAAGGCAAGGAGAAATGATACACAAAAAAAGGATAAAGGATTGGCAGTGGGTCTCAAATCAGTAGAGGATACACCCAGGGTAACAACCAACATAGATCGAGGGGAAAAAAATGATAACAGGGTAGAGTGAAGGGTGCTAAACAATTGAGTCCATAGACCAATGAAAAAGGGTCAAGCAGGGATCCAAGGATGGCAAGGGAAGCACTACATAGGGGATGGTTTGAGTAGCTTGATGTTACATGGTGAGGAGATCACAATGGTGACTATGCAAATCTCATAGGGTTAGGCGAGTTGATAGAGCCAAGGTAGTGTAGGAAAACACACAACAGGAGGAAAACATGAGGCAATCCAACATGTAGCCAAGACAAGAAACAACATGTTGGGAAAATTAAAAAAAGAGTTTAAAAAACCAAGTGACCAAATGAATCACCATCTAGCTAACCCAAGAAAAATACCCAACTTGCAGAGACAAAGGCACCCAACTTGACAACCAATCAGCTTGTTGAGCTCTAAAGGAGCTCGACTGATCCAGGAGAAGAACACAGCAGGGGCAAGATCAAAACATCAGGGAAGAAGGAAGGGGAAGGTTTCAGAAAAAATATTTCAATAAAATTTACACTTTTGATGAAACATATCATGATAAAACTATAAAAAAGTAACCCACCTAGAAATTAGATTTCCCTCCAAAGTTAGTTGCAGTTAGCTAAATCTAGCAGAGAAAACCCTCAAAATTGTCCATGTATAAAACCCAAGACAATATAAACTCCAAAAATGAGACTGTTAAAACTAGTTAACAAGATTCCAAAAAATGATTGAAAAACTTAAATGAGAAGCATGAATAACAAAACCAAAATTAATAGAAATAATCAAATTGTGGGTACATGGTTACTGAAAATGAAGCTCAGATACCATGTGAGAGGGGACTCAAAGATCTCACTAAAATGGTATGCACATCAATAGAGTTTCAGTCAAACAATAATGTGAATTTCCTCCAAGTAATTAGTAACAAAAACATGAACTCAAGGAAAGGTGAATCAAATACATTTTCTAATATGATCCAATACTTGCACAAGGAGAGAAAACAACATGAAATGAACAATAATAAAAAACTAGAAAAGCAAGCACCACTATTATTGAGACTAGTGAGATGGAGCTCTGAGAACCTAATGGAAGCACATGAACATTGAGATTGTCACACTCCACCAGAATTGAATATGTGCTTGAAGAATCAATAAGAGATTAACCAAAAACCAA
Source organism: Taxus chinensis (assembly GCA_019776745.2). Classification (NCBI taxonomy): domain Eukaryota; kingdom Viridiplantae; phylum Streptophyta; class Pinopsida; order Cupressales; family Taxaceae; genus Taxus; species Taxus chinensis. Next base: position 473,807,778 of record CM034156.1, on the reverse strand, counting down.
AAATAATCTGCATAAGGTAAAACACTCTACTCGTTCTCATAGATCAAAAAAGGATAAATATATGAGTGTTGTGCAACTCCCATGCATGCAATCATCGTACCTCCATAAGGGAGAAAGGAGTTACATTCCATAATGGGAAAGTAACTCTTGTATGATGCACACTAATGTATATGAAAAATTCTATGACAGAATATGTCATATAACTCCTAATGACAACCTAGACCTATGATCTCACCTAAGTGAGATGACTCACCATGGGTGAGGGAAATTCATATAATAACTAAATAGAGGTGAATAATATCCTTTGTGCCAATAGAAACATGTTGATGCTGAATAAACTTGATACACTAATGAACTATCGATAGAACAAGCCTAAGAGGATGTAGATAAGGGAGACCTAGATGAAATAATCTATTAGCAAAAAATTAAGAAACCAAGACTGAAGTCTTTATAGTGACAAACCCAACATTGATTGTTAGTGTAATGTGTCAAAAATATGGATTAGAATCAAGTGCAAGAATCTCAAAATAAATACTATGAGATTGAATTAATTGTCATGGAAAAATATTATCCTTTCTATAGAGAATAACCAAGACACCCTGGATATGAATCTAATGAAAAGAAATCAGAATAGATAATGTATTATAAATACACATGTTATCCATGTCAGAATAGTTAAAAGAAAATATTAGTGTACAAGATTATGTGTGAGTAATAGTTCCAATCATAGCATCAATTGCATGATCATAAGAATATGATGGTGGAACCACATGATGACTGTTATGAACTTCTGAAGTAGATGTATCATTAAGTATGCTTAGGAATTGGTTGGTTGAATATTTTCAACATAGCACTGTTATTGGTATGCTTACAAGATTTAATGGGCTTATCCCATTTAATAACATTAGAATCAACAACATCATGAGTGACATGTCTCAACTTAAGACATCTATCCATAATATGACCAATACATCTATGATAATAAAAAATAACATTATAATTGAAGCTCTTACTTTAATACTTTATCATATCAACCTCAAATACTGAAGGGAGAGACACGACATTGCAATCAATTAATTGCTTTAGAAAAATATGTGAAGGAAAAGGTAACCACGTAAATTGTCATCTTGAAGGTTATACTTGTAGCTTAATAGGTTGATGAAGATCATTGAAATTATCTTTAGAAGAAACATTAGGGTCATTAGATTTTCCTTTGCAATTATATTTACTTTGAAACCAAATAGTTGATGTATTAGAGGTGGTAGAAATATAGTTGATCTTGTTCATGTGTAATAGCTTAGCTTCGTGGTCTTTTAATGCATGAAAAACATGATCAAAAGATATAAACTTATCGAACATGGCTGATTCTTACAATGAGGGAAGGAAAAATTGAACAAAACAGTCTTGTAACTCACTAGTAGCTAACATATTGTTCATCGCAGTAAGCATTGTTCTATAACACAAGACATAATCATTGATATGCTCATCATATCCTTGTTTGAGTTTGATCATTTATGCATAAGACATATTATCCCCAATGTTGATTGAAAATTATGCCAAAGATTGATTTTCTAATCTAGTAAAAGATCACACAAAATGTGTGAGATCATTAAATTATTATATACAAAAGTCCTTAATATTCCTAAGAAATAATTTGGTAAATAATATATCATCAAATGTATAGTTAAAATAAGCAACATGGAATGAGTTGAGATTCTCCTAGGGATCACCCTTTCCATTATAGATATGAATCTTAGTCACAACGAAACTAATAGGAAAAGGATATGAAATAACTTTATGTGCAAGTGGATTATGCAATAATTGAAAAAATTACATAATATTAGAATTATGAGAGACACCGTATTGAAATTATAAAATTTTATTTTGTAAAGAATGAAGAAGGGACTTAAGAGCTTGTGTGATATATGAAGATATACATTGTCAATTATGATGATAGATAGGAGATGTAGTAGCAACAATGGCTGAAGGAATATGCATAGGAGCATTTTTAATAGGAATGTTAGGTGACCATGATGTGGTAGTCACAATAGACATAGGTACACTAGATGTTACCATATTGTATACATAGGCATGTTTGACTTGATCTCTTGCAACATATAGAAGAATGTCAATGTTATCGAGATGTTCTTACAAGAAATGACGGAAGTGTTCTACCTCCTCCTCAAAAAGATCTTATGTATGGTGGTCATAATTAGTATTAGACACATCACCTTGTCCACGATTTGTAGTAATAGTAAAAATAGCATTAGAAAATATATCCTCATGGACTTTGGCAAAAGAGTGAGAAAGGGTGGTACGGGAATCAAAAGATGTGAGAAATATATATAGATATTGATAATGATCTAAGAGAGTTGGCATGGTGAAGCACAAGACCCAAACACAATAAAATAAAAGAGAACCCCTACGAAAATAAGGCACAATTTTCAATTCAAAATTTTAGTTCACCAAATGATTTCACCTTTTAGGTGATTTCACCCTTTTTAATTTAAGAATGTGTTAACATACATAAGAACGATGACTAATGTTATAATTGGATATTATGATTTAATTAACATCCAACATTAATTTCAAAAATTAGAATAATTTTTTTTAAAGTGACTATCTATTTTTAAAATGCCAAAATAAAAGGGAGAGAGTACACTTAGTTGATTCTGTGAGGATCTAGAGGAGTTTGGGTGGTTTGAATGCAGCAACAAGAAGATCCAGATTTGGAAATTCTTCATCTCTAAAATAGTGATCTACAACTAATCATGGTTGAAACCGTATAACTCATTCAATAACATCCATACAATCCCATCCCTTCTATACAATGTTGCACCTACTTGGAATTTGGGTCTATAACTTCCTGAGTTCTTTTCCTACCTAGAAATGTGTGTCAATGTTTGTTGGTCTTCTTTGCTCACATTTATAATGAATCTGTAAAATTTGTGAAAACCCTCAAAACCTTGTAATGTAAGAAGGATTTCCTACAAAACGACTTTAGATGGGTTGTGGGCACCCCTCTACACCACCGAAAAACACACTGCTCCAAAGATGCTTCAAATCACATTATTTTCCTAGCATGTGCTATATATTGTAGTGTGATTAGAATTTGACAATCATGCTTTGATAACACCTTTCTTGAGTTTCAAACTTGGTAAAATGCTTGAGAAGGGTCACTTTCCTTAATTATAGGATGATAATGCAAAATCATAAACTTGGAAGGAGACTTAAAATGAGTAGAGGGTTTTTCCATAATGGATGTACATAAGTTATTTTGATGTTTATGGAGATTTAGGTGTTTTTAATGTTAGTTTTTTCATTAGGAGTTCATAAAGTACCAGATCCCTTAAATGAAGTAAAATTTACTTTCTTATATATATGCTTCTAACTTGGTTTTTATAACACGAAAGGATCGCCAAAGGGATATATTTTTCTGTATGAAGGTGCTGGAATTGAAAGAGTTACTGCACAACATGAAGGTCCAAAACCTTACAATATGGTCCATACGTAATTTTATAAACTGACTGAAACTAAAGGGAGAAAAGAACAATTTGACTTTATGGGCCTAAGGATGGATATTTCTAGATGTAATTTGTATAATTAAATTATAGAAACCTACGACAGATATGTGTGTAAATATAAAAAAGTATGTGAAGTTCTATCATGATGCGTTAAGAAAGAGTGAGGAAAGTGCATTTGTTCGTACAAGAGTGTAATGTCAAGATCAACAGTGGAAAATGATAGATTGCCAATTTTGAGTTTCTAGAACTGGAGATAAAAACCAAATAAAGCGCACAAATAAGAAGAAACACATCAAGGATTTTAATAAGTACTTGGTCAAATGGAAAGGAAGTGAGATTAAAGATTCAACTTGGTTGAGTGCATATGTTGTCACTTCATAAGAGATTATAGAGGAACATATCGTTTGAGTAAGATATCAAGATTTAAAAATTAATAGAAGTGTATGATCCAGGACCATTTGGGTTCATAAAATATCTTGAATCAACAAAAAGGTTAAAATAGTTTGTATAGATTGTGTAGCATTCTATGTTTGGTAAATTGTAACTACACAAGTTGTGTGTGTGGCATTTTATGTTTCGTACTATGCAATTGTTTGAGCCATGTAAGAACTATGGAAAGTCATGGAATACTAAAAAAATAATATAAGGGTCTTTGAAGTTGTGTTAAGCCTACAAAAATATTTCTCAATATGACATGAGGTTCTTGATGGGTCCTTTGGACCTACCTAGAACTACAATATCATGTGATTTTATTAATCTAGTGGGAGTGTGTATCTAAGTTAAATGTCACATTTTATTTATCTTGCATCCTTATATATATATAAAAGTCTAATTTCCTTATGGAAGTAGAAAAAGATAAATAAGGCTCATGATTAGTGAGAGTTGAGTTATTAAGCAGTTTTAGTGTAACCTTTAGTATGTTATTTTTTTATGAATCTATTTATGAGGTTGTATCATTAAGAATTGGATTGTATGTGTGCATTATTCCTTTGATTTAATTCAACAAAGTTTGGTGTTATTTTCTTACTATTTATTGCAATAAAGTTCATATAAACCTCTTTTATATTTTCACGTGAAACTTTGATGACTGCATGGTCTAATGCTCCTCTTCATTACGCACACTTACTATATCTATGTCAATTATTACATTCACTTACTTTGGTTGCGAATGTAGAAAATTGCATTATTCCGTTTTAGTAAAATGTGTGTGTGTGTGTGTAACGCCCACATTTTCCACGCATAGAACCCCAAATAAAACCCAATAATTAATTAGGAAAATTCTCGACTAATTTTTTTAAAGGGTTGCAATGCGATAACCTCCAATTAGGTTTAAAGATTTCACGATTAATAAATTCCTCATATTCTAAAGGTTTTCGTAATTAAATTAAAAATTAATTATTATTGCTTTGTCCCATCATTTCAAGTTTAAATCCCCTTATAGGGTTATCATTATCTCTCCTTGTTTAAAGAGTCATTTATTTACTTAATATCCTAAGGCTAAGGTCTCAACTTACCCTAACCATATAATTAAGTTCAAATAATTTTAATCCTCATTATAACAATATCTAGTTATCCATGTATAAAATTAATTTAATTAATCCTTAAAGTCAATCCCTTTATAAAATTCACTTATCTAAAGCAATAATGGTCACAAGTTAATCCTAACCCTCTAATACCCTTAGGTGGCCCCATTCACAAATTACCCATACCTTTAATTTAAAACAAATTCCCACAAAATATCCTCACCTAACCATTGTAGGATTGATTCCCTACCCTTAGATTGATTCATTTAGAGCCCTTAGATCTTAGGTATTCATTCTAACTTTAATCATCCTTATGAGGTATTCTTATTCATTCTTTTAGCCTATTTTCTCATTTTCATTTTGCAGGGTTGGGAGAAAGAGGAGGATGGAATCCATGGAAGGTTGCACAAAGATTTGGGATGGATATACACAAATTGTAATGGTTTATTATATATATATATATATATATATATATATATATATATATATATATATATATATATATATATATATATATATCAATGAATATATAAAATTCATAACAAGTCGCCCTCGTAAATCTGGCCGTAAATACATATTAAATTGGCATTTTAATCTGGGTTTTCCGAATAAATTTTAAATAAAAAACAATAAATAAATGGATATATATATATATATATACTCATTTATTTATTATTTTTTTAATTTAAACTTTATTTGGGAAACCCAGATTAAAATGCCAATTTAATATGTATTTACGGCTGGATTTACAAGGGCGGCCTGTTATGAATTTTATATATTCATTGATATATATGTATTAAATAATAGTGAGTTTAAATATTATGAGGGGGAGGGCGCCAACCCCACCCCACCCCATATATATAATATATGGGTTGTGGGTTGGGGCAACGCCCTTCCCCCTAACCACTTTTTTTTATATAAACAAGCTTATACATGATGTGGCCTTCAAATTTAAAAAAAAATATTTAATAGGAAGCGAATGACTTTGTAGATTAGATTTGTTTATATATTAAAAAAATTTATAAACCAAAATTTTTGAAATTCGAAGGCCACCTCATGTATAGGCTTGTTTATATAAAAAAATGTGGTTAGGGGGAAGTGTGCTGCCCCCACCCCTAACCCATATAAACAAGCCTATACATGAGGGTGGGGGTGGGGCAGCGCCCTTCCCCCTAACCACTTTTTTTATATATAAACAAGCCTATACATGAGGTGGCCTTCAAATTTCAAAAATTTTGGTTTATAACTTTTTTT